>JAODKM010000040.1:6751012-6805387 GCA_026780845.1 Petrocephalus sullivani | reverse complement strand
GCTTACACATCTGGAAAGGCACCATCAATGCTGAAAGGTATGTCCAAGTTCTAGAACAACATATGCTCCCACCCAGATGTCGTCTCTTTTAGGGAAGACCTTGCATTTTCCAGCATGACAATGTCAGACCACATACTGCATCAGTCACAACATCATGGCTGCGTAGGAGAAGGATCCGGGTACTGAAATGGCCAGCCTGCAGTCCAGATCTTACACCCATAGAAAACATTTGGCGCATCATAAAGAGGAAGATACGACAAAGTAGACCTAAGGCAGTTGAACAACTGCAAGCCTGCATTAGAAACGATTGGGACAACATTCCTATTCTTAAACTTGAGCAACTTGTCTCCTCAGTCCCCAGACGTTTGCAGCCTGTTATGAAACAAAGAGGGGATTCCACACAGTGGTAAACATGGCCTTGTCCCAACTTTTTTGAGATGTGCTGATGCCATGAAATTTAAAATCAACAAATTTTTCCCTTAAAATGATAATTTTTTTCAGTTTAAACATTTGATAAGTCATCTATGTTGTATTGTGAATAAAATATTGGAATTTGAAACCTCCACTTCATTGCATTCTGTTTTTACTCACAATTTGTACAGTGTCCCAACTTTTTTGGAATCGGGTTTGTAGCTGTAGTATTAAAATAAAAAAATATCAACTAAATATATCATAAAAGTAAAAAAAAAAAACACAAAGTAAGGGTTGGAATTTGGGGAATTTCATGATTAAAATGATTATATTTCCTTTTAAAAAGCTGCTCTATCCTACCTGTCTCCAGTTATTCCCAGCGTCGGATGATATATACATTCCGACATTGTTGTACGAAAGCTCAGAGCCGATATTGCCTGTAAAATAAGCACCGGTATAACCATGGTGCAATGACTTGTATTCGTTCTGGACATTCATGTAAAGTAAGAGTACAGGACTGAGAGCTCAGTGGCCATAACTTTACAGTGTTTGGAGAATACTGTCATAAACCTGACGTTCTTCTTTTTCATGCTAAATACCGTTTTTTTATATATTTCCGAGATCTAAATATGACTCAACAACTGATGTTGAGCAGAGCTTGTTCACAATACATGTTACAGTGTGAAAACAGTCATCAAACATGGTATTAAAAAAATGATAGGACAAACTATAATTAATTGCTTAATTACCTGTAGCCACAATAACGCCTGGTGCTGAACTTTTGCTCAAAATACTTCCAGAAGTATAAGGATTTTCTGAGATCTGCAAATGTAAATGCAGGGAACAGAACGGCTGGGGAAGGGAGGGGGAGAAAAAAGTGACTGATAAAACATACAGAAAAATAAGTAAATGTCAGAAATGCTTAATTTGACAAATAGTTACAGGTAGCAATTATAAATTGTGGAAGTCATGTCGAGAAAAATTTCAGACAACAACAACAGCTGCTGAATAATTTCTTAATGACAACACGTTCCAGTGTAAACTCAACATTTCAAAATCACACAGATTTAACATATTATCGACAGATATAGATGCAGAAATTTGGGCGATGTGTGAGTCTGTGGTTAGGAGTTAAAAGGGGAAATATCTGCCTCGGCATTTAATTGATAATTCATTCTGAACATGATATATGTCCCTTTTGCAAAATGTAATTTTTTAAATTGGTAAGAAAAAAAGATAATGCCAGGACACTGCACAAAACACAAATTAAACAAATATTCTTAGTAGTGAATATAAATGACATTTGAATAATTAGTCCATTGAGTGAGAGGAAGGTATGGAAAGCAATTAACCAAATAATGCAGAATAAATTGCGTGTCGAGCGCAACTGACACCTAAAATTTAAAATGTTAGGTATTTAAAATAAAATGATATTTGATTATTGGTGCCATATTAGTGTGTGCTCTACTGGCTCAGTTCACATTTCAGCATGCGTTTTACCAGCTCAGTCCGCACAATAGCAAGGCGACTTTGATCTCCCCTCATCAACTCGTCAATTTTATTCTCAATGTCTCCCTATTTATTTAAAAGTGCAAGAATAAAGCGACTGAAATATAGCACAATAAAATGCATGGTACATCTGAACATATTTATTTATGCGCCACCCAGTGGTAGCACGCAAAAGCCAACACAAACCACACTAAAGGAGTACCCAATTATTATTATTCAACAAATCAAACCCTTTATGTAACTATCAACAGCCAGCTAACAAAAAATACATATCATACCAAACATTTTATGGCCAAAGATAACTGTCTGCCTTAAAAGCTGACAAATGCTTTAAATAATTCTATAAATCATTTTCCTCCCTCACCATATACATGTTTTAGCTATAAGGATTTTCCTTTTTATTTTTCTTTTTTCAGTTGCTGTCAGATGATGATGTTCATAAAGTCTAGCCTTTTAGATCTTGCTTACCAGAGTGCAATGAATGTCATTGCCTGTAAGGTCTGCGGCCGGAGCTTGGAGCAGACGCCAGTCTCTTCCTTTGTTGTAGGTGATATATGTCTTCACTTGATTATCAAGCTTTCTGTTGGCTATGAACATTCCCTTTATCCCCGCTACCTAGGAAAAATGTAAAAAGCTAAATAAAAATAACCACATGCAGAGTGAACGTACAGTACAATGAATCCTGAAATATGCCCCATCATTTTCCTGGTAATAATTGTTAACTGTTTTTCTGGTGTAATTTAGGCAGCCGAAAGTGCCTAAACTCACCATGTGTATTTATCCAAACACAATGTTATGGAAAAACTAGGTGTATGTTATTCATCAGACAGTAAAAGTTCAGGAGGTGGTTTCCTTAAAGCACGATTTAAGTGGCACTAATAGGCAGTGTAGCTGACAGTGTCAAAGAATAGCTATGGACTATTGTGGACATTACTAATGAGACAGCCGGTTTAGGTGTTTCGATGTGTCATTCAGTTTGGTAATTATTTATTAGTCTTATAAACCCCACCTCAAAATTCAATCCACAGACATATTTTGAGAGTTCATATAGGGACAGACATAAAATCCCAAATTGCTTTGCATTGTGACGAAATGGGTCAAATGATACCATTTGACAGGATAAATGACAGCTGTTTATAATAATAACTATAAAATAATTTCCTTCAACGCATCAAATATGAAATAATTATCGTATTCTCATCTAATATTATACCACAAAGATATTTAATTTTGTAAATATGTAAAAAGCTTACGTTTCCCAAAAAAAAAACATCAGTTGCAGACAAAACAAATTTTCCACTCAGTAATTTAAATGTTTCGCAGAGGACAACACCTGCACATTCTAATATGTAGACAAGTACATCGCTTCATACTAAACGCTGGTATTTCAGTATTTTTAAGACATCACACACGTTACTCTTTAGACATAATTCTATTGAAACACTTATTAATTAGCCACTTTATTGCATAGAAAAATTATAGATGAGTATAAATAACCTGCCCAAAGCACTAACTCAAACTCCCCCTTTCAATTTATTTGAGGCTATTAGCTTTCTTTGCCAAATACTCCAGGGCTTGAAAAAAAAAAACGCACTTGAAAGCTTTATAAAGTGTTTGGCTCCAGTGATCTTTGTTTTCCATGCCAAGACTAGAAGGAAGAAGGAAGTCTTTTCCAAAGACACCAGGAGCTGAGAGGGACACAGCGATCTGAAAATCTCTCAGCAAAAGACCAGTTACTCTAAATGCTAACCTAATATAATGTATTATAAGGAATCAACAGAAACGTGTTGCAATCTGCTCTAAAGAACCACAGTGCCACAAAGCCAACAATGCTGTCATCAATGAATATGTTTACGGTAAGGAGACATTTCACATAGGATAAGAACTATAATAATTTAGAGATGCATATTCCCCAATGTTGACAGCACAAGTAATGCAAGTAATACCTGTAATACATTAATAAACTAATCAACTAATAATGTAAAAACACAAACTCGCCAATCCACATGGTGACGCACTCTATAGCAATATGGACCTCTGACAGTGGTGGGTGGTCATTTTTAATATGGCGGAAGCACAATGTCAAGCGTTGTTTTTTTCTTATTTTAGTCAATCAGCTACTTATAGCTAAATCCTGCTTTCCTTCATCAAAGGCCTTCTTTAGAATGAAGTCAGCAACATTAGCTGTAGTGTCTGCCATGTTGCTTCAAAGCCACTAGCTCAGTTTGAGCACACGCACACAGCTTACATAGCAAGCGAAATACCAAACTAGTCTACTAAAAAAATCAGTGAAGTTGAAAATTAAATAAACGGTAAAACTCAAAACTCAATGATAACATCTTTATTTACAGTGTAAATGTACAAATGCCAATACCGAAAGATGGCATACAAAACAGTAAACTGTCTCTCAAAGTTACGGTAAAATGCTTTTGTGTCCCTACATCTGACAGAATGAATGAATACTGCACCAACAGCATGGGAAACCTGTCAAGCATTAATGCTATAGGTAGTTTATCCTGTCTTGTTGAAACGTCTCCCAATCACCATGCAGAGAAGCCTGGCTTGCAGGCAGGTCGAAAATATCTGACTGCAAGTCTGTCCAATCAATGTTGCCTAAGCAAAAACTCATAGACTACCAAAGAAACACAGCATTTGGGCAGGCTCCAAAAACACATGATCCAAGTGTATTCACCAATAAGTTTTGGTCAATTTTCTATTTAGGAAAAGCATATATGAAACTTCCATAGACTTCTGGTGAAGCACAGTGTCAATGGGTGTCTATAGGCTGTATTTCTGAAAATTAACATATATATTGCTGAAAGTAAGTGCTGTGAAACGATCACCGATGTGGTTTGATAAGCAAGATAGATTACACCTGTAATTGCAAAATAAAATAAATTGATTAATTCAATTATTTTGCCAATTTTATACGGGAAGCCCCAGTGTCCGTATAGCCCTAGAGCAATCACTTATGACCCCTGGGTTATGTTTTTGAGTCCTTCTTCTCATGCATCAGCGTGGGGTTTAATCCCTGTATTCTAGTAACCTCCCACAACCTTAATATGCATTTCAGGCAAATTTGAATCTCAAATTGCCCATAGTGTACTTGTCTGTGGATATGCTTTGTCATGACTGGCATCCCCTCCATGGTGTCCTCTGCCTTTTGCCCACTTATTGCTATTATGAACTTCAGTCTCACTGTAACCCAGTAATTAACTGATAGGCAGATGGATTTGCTCTAGTTGCGGATGCAACACTTAGCATATCGTTGAATGAAAAATAGCTCTTGTGTTCATGGTGAATGCACTCGTTCCTCTTTTTTTTCTTGTGGGAAAACCAAAAGAACAATACAACTGGGAAACTTTTTCTAGGGAACCCCATATCTTATATATAAAAAAAACAACTCACTGCCAAATTAAGATGTACCTCTTGTGTTTTTGACTTTCATGTGTTTATTCCACAAGAACAAGGTAAGGCAGCCCTTCTCTCCCACCTTATTTGGAAAAGGACATATGTACCGGTAAATAAAACTGGGAAAGGGAGTGATATCACCTGTAAAAAGGGGATTAGCCAAAATTCCAAATTAGGATCACACCGTTGACTTAATGTGTCTCAATCATAGAAATGTAGATGTCCACTGCGGTTTCCTTTTGCCACCCAGAGATGAGACTTAGGCTAAATGGGGTTTCTAGATCCCCCCGTTTGTGCACGTGTACTGCGAAGTGTGTTCTGCTCTCTGGGATGGGCTCTATGCCCTCTGTGACCTTGTCAATGATAAGCAATTGAATGAATGAATGTCTTTCAGTCACTAAATCTTGACTGTACATCCATTTTCAATATTTATACTTTTTTTACACTAAATAGCATAAACAAATAGCTTATAGCCTTTGTCCTTATGACAAAATATTGTAATAATTTTCCTCTACTAGTTTTATGTTGCTCCTCCTCGGGCCGACACTTTATCGTGGGTGGGGGGGGGGGGGGGGTTGCGTGTTCCAGTGATCCCAGGAGCTAAGTTGTCCGGGGCCTTATGCCCCGGGTAGGGTCACCCAAGGCAAACAGGTCCTGGGTGAAGAACCAGAAAAAGAGCGGCTTAAAAGACCCCCTATGATGAATAAAGACACGGATTTACAGTTTCCCTCGCCCGGATGTGGGTCACCGGGGCCCCCCTCTGGAGCCAGGCCTGGGGATGGGGCTGGATGGCGAGCACCTGGTGGCCAGGCCTGCACCCATGGGGGGCACAGCCCGAAGAAGGAAAGTGTGTCCCCCCTCCAATGGGCTCACCACCTGTAGGAGGAGCCAAGGGGGTCGGGTGCAGTGTGAGCTGGACGGTGGCCGAAGGTGGGGACCTTGGCGGTCCGATCCTCGGCTACAGAAGCTAGCTCTGGGGACATGGAATGTCACCTCTCCGGCGGGGAAAGAGCCTGAGCTGGTGCGTGAGGTTATGAGGTTCCGACTAGATATAGTCGGGCTCACCTCGACGCATGGCTTGGGCTCTGGAACCAGTCTCCTTGAGGAGGGCTGGACCCTCTTCCACTCTGGAGTTGCTCACGGGGAGAAGCGCTGAGCAAGAGTGGGCATGCTTATTGCCCCCTGGTTGGGCTCCTGTACAGTACATTGGGGTTTCGGGAGAACAACAGTTGGATCAGTGCAGCATCAGCAGTGATGCGGGCATTGCATCGGTCTGTCATGGTGAAGAAGGAGCTGAGCCAAAAGGCAAAGCTCTGATTTACCAGTCGATTTATGTTCCTACCCTCACCTATGGTCATGAGCTGTGGGTAGTGACCAAAAGAACAAGATCGCAATGAGTTTCCTCCACAGGGTGGCTGGGCTCTCCCTTAGAGATAGGGTGAGAAGCTCGGTCAATCGGGGGGACTCAGAGTAGAGCCGCTGCTCCTCCGCATTGAGAGGAGCCAGATGAGGTGGCTCGGGCATGTCCCACTGGGAGGAGGCCCCGGGGAAGCCCCAGGACACGCTGGAGAGACTATGTCTCTCGACTGGCCTGGGAACACCTCGGGATTCCCCCGGAAGAGCTGGACGAAGTGGCTGGGGAGAGGGAAGTCTGGGTTTCCCTGCTTAGGCTGCTGCCCCCGCGACCCGACCCGGAACAGCGGTAGGAGATGGATGGATAGTTTTTTGTTGCTATTGTTGTAGTAATTACATAATAATAATATTACTCAATATGTTTCCACGGTAAGCTAACTTCCACATTGTCCCAAGGGATCATATGAGGGATTATGCTATGTTGCAGTATCTGGTTTGTTTAAACCAGATCATCATATGTTGCCTCTTGAAACAATAGATCTTGGCTGAAGTTTCTGTTAAATCTCGATAGATTTTCCAAAACCGTATTTGAACAGCAGTAAACTTGTTTTTTAATTGAATGTTTATATGGCAAATGGAAAACATCAAAGCTAACTAGACCAAGAATGAATACATATTTCCTTATGGACACATACCTCATAAAAGTCAATCATGATGTTTCCCTCTAGTCCTCTGGTGGTTTTAAGATTCTCCAGGGCCAGGGTGAAGTAGATCCCACGTGTGTCGGATATATATAGGTTATACGTGTCATTCTGATTCCACTCCTGCACCGCAGTAAAGACCTGGTTCTCATTTGTGCTAATAATGTGCATGTCCTGTAAAAGAAAACATATCTGTCATTCAACGTAAACCTTAGCTAAGTCACTTAGTATCCAGGTACTGTTATAAACATGTGAGTCTTATTCTAGCATGTCCTTTTAATTAACTCAAAGATGTTGGAAAGAAAACTGAATAAATGCAAAAATGTTCTACCTCTTTCATAAATTCTCTCACTTTCTACTTTATGACTCAAATTCCTTTTTGAGACTATGGGTATGCTGTTTTCTTATTTTAGATTTGCCTGTCCATCATTTAAAAACGTCCCTGTTATAAACACAATATCTACTACTCAGTTTTAGCAATTGGAAAAAATGATGTGTGATTTATTATATATCTGTATTTTACATTTACGTGGTTTAGTTAATTTACGTATATATATACAATTCTGTATCATAGTTACCATGCATGTCAACATGCATCACACAAACCATTAGTAACATTCAATGAGAACTGATTGATTTTTCTACACTGCTGACTTTGAACCTCTACCAAGGTTTGCTGTAAAGACTAACAAATTACACAGACATTATGCATACATATGAGGTTTGAACATGTAGTAACTGTATTAGAAACAATGGGCTTCAATCAAATGTGATGCATGGCTTCCTAAAAATAGTATACCCTCTGATAATCGAGAGCAGCTGTTCACTGCACCAGGCTTATTTTTTTTGTGCAAAATACTCTTTGAGAGGTGCCTTTTTACTGAACAGCCATGCGTATTACCATTTCTCATCAAATGGACTAAATCAACATAATGTGAGATTCAATGCCTGCTTGTAAATATAGCTTGCAGGGTTCCTCACCTAACTGTAACATTTTGTGGTATTCCTATGTGGAGAGATAAGAAGCATGAAACACCTGAAGTGATATTACAATATCAGTAAGTTACCTCATGGAAACATCTCATTTATGTTAGTATTATGAGATCACATTTACAAAATAACACTTGAGCCTCAGGGGATGCAAAAATATTTAGTTACGTTAATATATGCATAGTGCATAGTTCATTAAAGTAGAATACTATAGACCCAGGACATAATTGAAACCTTGTCCTACATGAAAATCATAAACATTAAACTATTATTTGACTTGCCATAATTGTAACAACATGAATAAGATTGTTTTTTTGTATGATTTATTTAGGCAATTACTGATGCCTAACACTAACACTAACTTTTATTCAAACTGAAACCCTGGCCTTAACTTTTAATGCTAATCTCAATCATAATCTAACCCAAACACTCACCCTAGCCCTACCCCTCATGGTAAAACTAATTCTAACCCAACTTCTAAGACTAATGGCAACTCTAACCACAATCCAAGCTCTAGGCTCATTACCTCACCAAACTGTAAATCTCAAAGCAATATGCCAACTGTTATCCTACACTAATATCTTACACCTATCTCTAACTGTGCCTCTATAACAAACTCTACGCATAACCCTACTCCTAACCCTCCACCTAACCTTACTGTAAACCATTTTATCAGTCAAGTTCTAAGTCTAACTTGAATCCAAAGTGTAAGTCCAACCTGAATCATAATGAAAACCTTAACCTTAAGTGAGCTTGAAGCCTAATAAGAACCCCAATGAGAACCCCTAACTCAATATATTATTCCAAACATAATCCTAAACCAATCTATGACATCAACCACAATGCTAAGCCTAATCCTAGCCCCAATGCAAACCATACCTCTTAGCCTTGCTCTAACCCAATTCTTATTGAACACTTGGTATATTGAAAGTTATCTATAAAAGCTGTGACCAGAGTCATTGACTTAAAGTCACACAAATAATCAATCTGAGTTGAATTGAATGAAAATAGAAACGTTTTGTTTAACATTTACAAACCTATACCCTCCCCTCTGCTTCCTGTTATACACTCAAGGCATGGATGCATGGATGAAGTTTAAATTCCATATTCTGTGCACACACACACGCAAAAATATTTCATTTATTAAGAAATTATTTAAATCGAAAAGAGGTTGCATTTTGCTTCAATACGATTAAAAAAATATACAAACTAGAAAATTGTATCGAAAGAAAGTGCAACTTCTTTTTGTTTTACTTCTGCAGTCCAGAGACATGTGGTGTGATTTCTTTAAAATTTCCAAAAGTTTATTCTTGTGTGTGCCTTGCAGTGGACTGGCAGCCTGAATTGATCTCTCATTGCAGTCCAGCCCTCTGATAACTGTTCTATATTAGGAGAGAAGCCCCTTTTTCTGTACCATTTGGATTGCAGAAGGAAATTGTGTTACTGATATAAATATTTATATAGTATGTATTCTAATATCTGGCTGACATATTTTCTGTATTTGCTGCAATAACTATACCTAGACAGATATGTTTACATCCTCAGGACATGCCATGTCTGTAAAAAATAAGATTGCTTTTCAAAACAACAAAAAAAACTTAATGTACTGGTTAGACAGATGGTGATTCTAATACTGACTCAGTTCACTGTGATGGATGGATGTATGCCATTTGCTGAAGTTCCTGTGACTCAACTCTAGATGACACAAGTTCCTATGACATTGACACAACTATTGCAGACTGTGACCTGAAATGGGTTCCATGCTAGAAAATTTTATGAAATAAGCATACGCTCTCTCAGTTTAAAATTCTCTATAACGAGACAACAGTAACCCAGTTAAAAGTCCATTGCTGCAAATGGCAACTACCATCTTTCTAAGCATTTAAACAAGTGCTGGAATATCAGGTAAGGCAATACAATCAAGCCATTCAAGGTTTTTAAGTATCTAAGCATCTTAAAATATTATTGCTTCCTAATGCATTACAATGTATAATTTTAAGTATTAATGTATTAATTTGAAAGGCATGGATATAAAAAGTCTTTTATAAAGAAGAGAAACATCATATAGTGTAATTTAATCAAGGATAGAAATAACTGGTACACAATACACATTTGTGGTATTTAGGTTAAAATGCACAGTAACTTCTTGTTATAAATGTGCTTTTAGACACATTTACACTATTATGACAAGAAATTACCGCACAGTTCAACCTATATATCGGCGATGCACACTTGCGTACCAGTATGCCAATTCCTGAAATTATCCAATAATCATCCAGAGTCATTCCAAAATACCCTTTATCAAAAACTCATTTTCAAATGTGTCTTTCAGCCATCCTTTCAAGTATATATTATGCTTTAAAATCAAACTGTACCAGTATAATAAATGTGCATAATCATAAATTTACACAGTTAAGCAATACATCTAAATTTTACAGAATATCTGCTCAATGATGCTTACTTTTGGAAGGGAATATTTAGGTAGTTTGATTTTCATGAATGCTTCTCTCTGATATGACACATAATAACTGGCTCGTCCCGACGTCGTAACCTGAAAATAATAGTAGAGAATAATTTGTATTAGTTTTATGCACCCATCCAAATGAATAGTTTTCACATTGTACTCATACATAAAAGTTATTAATACAACCAATACAACTAATTCCATACAATACAGTATAACTCCAACAAATCTGACTTGAACACAGTTTAAATTGCTTTTACAATACAGTGATTCATGTATGTAAACACAGTTACTGAAGAATGAAGTCAGGTAAGACATTCGGCTTCTGTTTATTCTGTTTATCTACATAGCATAATACCCATTTTTACATAAGCCAGGGGTGGGCAGTCTTATCCAGAAAGGGCTGCTGTGTCTGCAGGTTTTTGCTGCAACTCCCTAATTAGATTCCCAATTAGAGGACTGATTTCCTAAAGAGTCCTCACACCTGGGAGGCCTAAAGGGTTTTCACAAAAACCTTCATATACACCAGCCCTTTACCGATAAGATTGCCCACCCCTTATAGTTTCACAATATATTTAGAATATATTTCTATCTAGAATAATCATTTTATGACTGAAAAGTCTCACAGCAAAATGCACGACAGTTAAGTAGATTCATACCGATCCCTCAGTCTGAAGCCAGAGTGAACCAATCAATATATTATTAACGATTAATATCATAATGTTTTAGTGTCTGCCACCTCGTGTTCACTTACAATCTTAAGTCACAAACATGTAACAAAACAAAACAGCACAGAGGTGAACCCTAGGTGACAATCGACACATTTCGTATTTAAATGTAATAGTCCCCCCATCCCTGCTTGGGGGTGTGGGGGGCGCAGTCTCCAGTATTCCTTCAGATTGAAGGTGGCAACCCTGGTGGGTGCTGAGCCCCCATTGGGTCAAATTGTACAAATGCCCCTGAGGTGACGCGGGAATTTTGTGTGTAGCTTTTTTATTTATATAATTTGCCAGATTTTTACATTTTTGCCATCGGCATAGTCAATATAATTTTTTTCAAAATACTGAATATGGGTGTGGTGGATTATAATAATAATTTTATTTATTTACTTACTTTTTATCTTTCCTACTCTAAATCATGTATAAAAAAACTGAGTGTGGTATCAGACTGACCCGTCAGAAGCGAACTAAACACTAGTCAGTTATGCAAATGAGCAATTTACCAAACAGAATAAAGCAACTATTAATAAATCTATCCATCCTCCATACCAGCTTTTCCTATGCAGGGTCACGGGGGGCCAGAGCCTATCCTGGAAGTTATGGGCAAAGCCGGGGAATAACTCGAGATGCGCCAACCCATCACAGGGTGCCCCATGCACACGCTCGCTCACACCTATGGACAATTTGGGAACTCCAGTTCACCTTAGCTTGTTTTTGGATCGTGCAGGGGAACATGCAGACGTCATGCCTTATTTTACGTAAATGTAAGGAAGAATCTGCACACTTAAATTAATAAAAAAATAAATTAAGTTTCTCCCAGAGTACATAAAATTATTTAGTGCCCAATGAAAAATGTATATACACAGCTAGCTATATTACACATGGCACACAGCCTCTTAATAAACAGTAAGGTAGACATGAGTTTTTACTAGCTTTTGAAGCCAAAGTATCATTTCTGTCCTTCAACTTTTTAATTCCAAATGTAAAGCTACTATATTAAAACCTTTGGCATATTATGGGAATGACATAAAATAGGTATCAAACTGTTAGGATTAATGAATACTGACACGAATCAGGGACCTCTGTGTGAGTAGTATCATTTGCCGTATATCATTTGCAATACAAAGGCATTCTCTGCAAGCAGCAGTCAATCTGAATGCAGGACAGGTATAATTATGCACAATCAAAGAATTAAAAAAAGCTTATCAGACTGTTTACCACAAAAGTGTTAGATTACTTCCTGCATGCTTGCAGCTATATTGATCGTTAAAGGCAAATGTCTAGTATAATTACTATAATTAGATCACTTTATCATAGATCTGTTGTGTGATGCATTTAGTTAAAATAGATGTTTTGTCACTCAGTGGGAAATGTGTGTCTAAATAATATTTCAGAAAAATGTACAATTACAAGACATATTTTGCAGTTACATTACATAATATTGTGTCAAACAGTGATAAACTGATGCACGTACCTGAATGAACATGTAGTCATCCTGAACAACAAGGGAACTTGTGTCGATGTATCCAGGGAAAGGATAATTTCTGCTTGAGTCAGAACATCCTTGAACCCTGCATGTTATATATTGTGCCCCTAAAAAATGATTAAAAATCAGTGATTATGTGGCTGGATACTGTAAATGAACAGTTTGATACAAGATATTTGAAACAGACTTGTTAAACATAATTAATTATCATAAAAAATACTGCTGTTTCAGTCCATGTTTAGCTCCTTTTGATAACCTGTTGAACTAAAATTTAAATATAAAAATAGCATGTCGTTTTGCAGCTAATGTATCTTCAAATTAAAGATATCCAATACCTTCCACATTTGTATTTACTTACCTTGCGCTAAAATACGTTGAATTATATAAAAATATAAGAATACTATAGATTTGACAAGAAATATATCCACCAGAGTTTAATTTACGAAGTGTAAGGTATTATGCAGTAGACTGAACATTTATACTAATCTGAAACAATGCATTTTCATTGTTGGGATAACCTGAGGCAAACAGTTAACTTCATATTCACACCTATATGAATATATAGGATATACATGAGTAACAAACTGTAATAATGGCCTTTGTCTTTGTAATTTTGGCTGTCTGCATTTTAATTTGAAATGTGACTCCTGAGATTTAGTAAACATCACTAAGAAATAAAAATCCTATCTACAGCATGCCTTGATATAATGGCATTCAATAATTATGGCACGGACATTAACTCCATTACAGACGTGGAATGAAAAGCACTTTTAATCAAATACGATGTGTTGAATTTATTAGTAAAGTAATCCAGAACTATACTCTCAGGACAAAACTAGCCCACTATAGTGACGCACCGCCAAAAGTAAAGAGAGCTGTTTTAAAGTAAGAAATACTTACGTCCATCGGCTGTGTGGGCTTCCATGTGAATCAAGTCTAACTCCTTGTCCAAGCCTATCACTGCCCTGTGTTATGACAGAGAAGGTAAAGCAATTATTATTTCATAAAGATAATCAAATGACACAATAAGCTTTCTTTCTAAATGGAATCAGAAGCTGAATCATGGAAGCCCTGTATGCGGCTGACACTAATTTAGTTGTCAGAACTTTTGATTGTTGATTATCAACCACAATCAACAATTGCATTACATTAGCGTTTAATGAAAACAAAAACAGCAGAGGTGCTATTCTCCCGTGTAATATGAAATTGCATAGGGTATTTACTTATTTTATGTACCACTTTCAATTTGAAGCTGTTCTTAAAGGTCATAATTCATAGTGCCTTATTGTCTACCTTTCAGAGAACAATTAGGATGTGATTAAGACATCCTCCATCCTTTTTTTAGCATTCTTTCAAGACAACATGAATATAAGTGAAATGGACTGTTGAAGAAATTAAATAGAACAACTGTGGTGCTGTATTCAGCTTCTATGTCCACAGATAATTTCATCATATGGAAAGAAGCCCTTATCTGTTTCATAAAGCACAGTAGTAGCATAGACTTACAAGATGATGAATTTGTTACAAAACCATGTAATAAGAGTGCCACATCTAAAATGAAGTAATAACACAGGGGCAGCCCTTAAAAAATGAAACCGCAGAGTGCTGGTGTCTACAAGTGCTTACATGTGTTTTTATTATCCCGATAACTGCCTTTACGTGACTAGCTACGTAATCGGGCAATTAAAATCGCACGTATCTTAATTGGTTTATCGCATGTAAAGGTAGTCATAGTCAACCACCAAAAAAAAAAGAAAATAGGTCAAGTACTTTGTGGCTTTGGAAACTTGGAAAATGTTCCTCATCTCTCTTGTATGGCTGGGCGATACAAGAATATTTTCTATGAAGTGTGCTAAATGTTTGACTTTAATAAAAACTAACGTGAAATATAACAATAATTCCTTGCCTTTCCCTTCCATCAAAATCACAGTGAGACACTAACTGAATGGTTTGATTTTAGCTGAGAATTCTGGGATCCTGTGCAATCGTCATATACCATAAACATGTTATACCACCCAGCCTAAGACACACTATTGGGTTTTATTGTCCCCCAGAAACTTCCAATGCACTGTGAGCGGATTTGCAGCATTTTTTTGTTTTGCATGTCTTCACCATTTTTTTTCTGAATTTATACCGTGTTGATACTAATTTGTCACCATAGTTTCCAAGCACTAGTAAAAATTGGCTAGTTGTTCTTGCTGATAGACATACTCAAGATTTATGTAGTAACATATCTTACACTAGGTGAATTGTCCATAAGTATGTAGGTAACATGTAAAACAAATTACTTCTTTACTCGGTCCCAATGCAACATTGTCAATAAAAAAAACTGCTTAGTAAAGTAACCTATGCGAGACATTAACTTCAGATATGGCTGAATATGTGCTGTAGCCTCTTAAAATGGTTATAAGCAAGCATCTACTTACGTATTCTGTTCAAGCATTGAATGATGTGTCTTTCCAGAGACATATCTCAACCTTTAAATTTTTATTTTAGCAAATCAAGTGTCTTGCTTAGCAGTTACCTGCATTCGTGATTTCCAATAATAGCAAACAGGGGCTCTCCTGTCCCAGGTCTTGTCTGCTATGGTAGTACAAGCTTCTTGGAATAAATAATACATGTTCCAAATACTCAATGGTAGTCAGGTACAGTGATTTAGGTATAGTCATTTAGTCAGGGTTGGCAACTCTCACGCGTCTGGCGTGACACTCATGCTTGCAGACTCTCACGCAAGAAATCTTATGGAAAATCTATAATGATGCACTATGAACCTAAAATTAGCTACACTGTGGTAGTTTGCAAACCCTACAGGCTACAAGGTCATAAAACTGTTGCATATATGTAAATGCGTGTGCATGTGTGTGCAGTCTCAACCAGTCCCTGCATTTAGGACATATACATAACCCTAGGTCCAGTGCTAGCTAATATGGCACCCTAGGCGAGCATCACTGCTGAAATTGGCTAGTTAGTCAGCACCCCTGGTTACCTATAGATTTGATTGGCCCTGCATAATCTAAAAGTTTTCTTTTTTCTGAACTAAGTTTCATCAATAATGATGTTAGTAAGCACTTAGAACTGTGTTCTCAGATTTCAAGGTGCTTTGCATGAAGAGGGAAAAAGATGATTATTGCATTCATTAAATTCATTAAGTTATTGTAACGCTCTTCTGTCGGCCCGTTTAAATGCTTTTCTTGAGTGTATTCAAGTAATATAAAGCAGCTTGAGGGGTTCTTGTCATAATTAAGATATGTGAACACCGGTCCAGTACTTAACTTTGAATATTGACCGGCTGTCAGATTTATTGAACAAAAATATTTCTTCTCAGCTTCAGGGCTGAAGCTGACTTTCCAGAGAGTATCTGCAAAAGTACCCCTATTAACTCTGCTGTTCTTTGACGTGGTTGGGGATTTTTTTAATCTTTCCTCATAAGATTATAATAATTATATTATATATCATTATAATAATAATTACCGCAGTATGACATCCAGCCATTTCCAACACATTTCTATTATTTTTATACGAGTCTGGGAGACATTTTATATTATGGATATACATATGTACATGTGTTTCGACTTACACCAAAATTCGGGTTACGTCACTGTCGTAGAAGTGGGACTGTATTGTAACCCGCGGACACCCTGTACTGTTTTGTGCAATTCTCTGCTATTGAGTGCTAGAGCAGATGAAAAATTGTAATAAAATGTTGCCTGGTTTATTCTGAGACCTATGTTTACATGTCACTTAAGACTGTGCAATAAATGGGGGAGAGATTGAGTATATCATTTAGGGTTATGCTAGGCAATGAAAGTGGTTGTCGATTTGTTTGTGTTACTTAGAATATGGCCTAGTCTAGCATCCCCAAAGCAACAAGACACAATAAACTCTAAATTACATTTCTGATGCATATGTAGTAAATGGTAATTTGATACAAACAAGTCGGAAAAGGTATATCCAGTTATAAATTCTTTGTCTTTTTTTGGATTTCCACAAATGGATTCTATAGTTCATTATTGTTGTTATTATTATTACTTTTTGATGAGGTCTATGATGCATGCATTCCAAACGTAGGACAACTACAGTATAACAGGTACAGATTTCTAAACTATAGAATAATTAGCAATAGTTCTTTTTGTCCGACATGTTCATCAGTCATCCAACAGCAATGTTTTGCTTTATTTGATGTTGGACTGTTCATTATAGTTTTCACTCCATGCAAAGTAGAGTTTACCAATACCAGCAGAATTTCACTGTGTTTTTTCTCCATTTCCTTTGTGAATGTTACCTATTTATGTTTTTGTTTGCTTGTATTTCTAAATCCACTCTTCATATCTGTCCCATGCTGAAATGCAAAGCTGGAATAAAACGTAAGCAACATAAAATATGTTGTTTTAGCACAGTGGTGGCCAATCTTATCCACAAAGGGCCGGTGTGTATGCAGGTTTTTGGGATAACCTTTATGTCAGCTGTTCAAGCCCAGATGTGAGGACTCTTCAGCCAATCAGTCTTCTAATTAGTAATCTAAATCGGGAGTTGCATTGAAAACCCGCATACACAGCAGCCCTTTCTGGATTTGATAGCCCATCCCTGTTTTAGAAGATAAAATACAGGTCTGTTTACAGTGATCGGCACCACTAAAATACCACCTTCACATCTAGTACATACTGCATACTTTACAGTTGCATAAGAATTATGGTGTAAGCTTTTGGATGAAAAGACGTAATAAGAACGAAGGGCCAGGTACCGTACCAGTAGAATCTATTTGGTGTTACATGTTCATGGACGAGTTGCCACTTTCTTCCAAAGTCAACCGAACTGTACAGCTGTAGGGAAGGAAAGAAAAGAAAAGACCTTGTTAATGCTTTTGGTTTTCTGTAAAGCAGATACTCAGCTGTTACCTATAGTTTGTTGATTTATATTTGAATCGTTTGCATTAAGGTGTAGGCTACGGAAAAAGAGCTTTTACGTGGCAAAGCAGGGAACACACTTGGGCGATGACCAAAATAATATCATTGCATAGTCACAGTCACATGTACTTATAAAAGGAAAAACTGTTAACCTTCATTGATTCTGTCACTGTATTAAGATGTGTCCGGAAATAACCCCATAAAATACCATTTTCATCATACTGTGTCCTTGGTGTGTTATTCAATAAAACAATTTGTGATATTATATCAGTATCTATTATCTGAGTGATAACAAAAATATTTTCTTTTTAGTTTATATCAAAACACTGCATGAATTAATTAATAAATAAGCTAGATGGTACCCAAAACTTTGTTGCTCAAGTCCTTGGACTCTCCTGGATATCAACTGTATAAAAAACGTACACTAGTAACATGTACAACCTAATTAAAACATAATTGGTAAAGCCAATTAAAAGAAATGCAACTAGCTCTCAATATAAATTTTTAAATTTGAATTTTGTTCAGCCTTACAGGTTACTGCTAAAAAATATTTTACCCGGGAAATCAGTCATGCTTGTACAGTACCCCATGCCATATACGTCCAGGCTGCTATAAACATAGCCAAGCAGTTAGTGACGGTACACGGAAAAGCCTGCAATGCAGACTTGTGTGCATTTTTATGTCATGAATGTCATAGAATGACATAGAATGACATAGAAATTGTGTTCAAGGAGGTCACAATACAAATATGATCTCAGATTTTATCACATGATTCACATGATTTTACGTTTAAACCATAAATTACCCTCCTACACTCTTTAAACACATTCTAAACACAACACACAAAAAAAAATTGCAAGCATATCGCGAGGTGAATTATGAGTAGAATTCGTATTTGCATTCGGATTGGCTAGACTCATTCCTCCAGCCATTTTCTTTTTTTCCAACATCCCCCTACCGCATTTTCGTAAACAGTGCTACATAGTTTTTATTTCTTGTGTGTGTATTATTGATATTTTACTACAATTTAATTAATATTTCTATTTTATAATTAAGAAATAACCTTTTATTATTAAATAGCTTATTGTAATATATGTAATCATTCGAAGGTGCATTTAAAATTCTCTCGCACTACCTTAACCAGATTAAGCATGCGGATGACGGCTGTTAGGATTCTGTTAATTTTAATATTTGTGTCACTGAATGATTGAAATAATTACTATATATCTGTTCAACTGAATTGAGATTGTTAGTAAACAATTTTAGTTTGGTAGTTAGGTGGTAGAGATTATTAGTAAACAAGTAAAAGAAATAGGACAAAGATAAACATATGTTTTCAGTGTGTATTTTCAAACCACTATCTTGAATAACTGTCTTTTATATCAGCATTTGATTCATGTTTTAAAAGGAACATTTAAATAACAGTAATTTAGGCACTCAAGCTTACTTTCGTAGCGCAAACAGTTCAGTGAAAACCAACATTAGTGTAGTATAGTCTGCAATCCCTTTTACCTCCCACTTCTCATATTTGGTGTTTCCTGTGCCATTACCAGTTGCTTAGCAACATACAGGAGATGTTTTTTAAAAGTGTCAGGACTCGCTAAAGCAGGGCCTTACTCTTTGCATCTCAATGTTCATCGAAGCCAGCTTTCAAATTCCACAAAACATTTACTGTTGAACTGTTGTTATTTGGGTACGTGCCCATGTATTGTTTCCAATAAAATCATGATGCTGTTCCATCAAAATAGAAGGATTTACTGTAACTAGGAGATTAGATGCATTTCTGTGAATGATGGAACAGAGAGTAATATCTGTTTACACGGTGAATATCTGTACTCCACATGACCAGAACAAAAAATCTAAAACATGCTGAACATTCAGAGTTTATTCAAACCCCTCAAAACATTCTTGCAGAAAAGGATGAGCAGGGAATGGAACTGCCTGTTACAGAGTCTGGCTTGTAAAAATGAACACTTGCCAGAAACATATATGTTCATGTTCAAACGATGCCAATGACAGCCTTGACGTGAGACTTTTCCCATGTCAAAAATAAAAGCTGCAATTTCCCAAATCACACCTGATGACATTCAATTTAAACACTCCCACGTTTATCATTTGTTACATAATGGTATTTATACCTAATATATCTAGTGCTTTCGGAATATTTCTGCCAAGCGAATTGCATGAGAAAACAAACATTTGGAATTTTCTTCCCGGAAAAACAGAAACTATACCGTTTAAAGTAAAATGAGCATTCAGGAACAGGAATGAACTGTAACATAATAGTTCCCAAGGGTATGTAAGGCAATGTAGCATTTTTTTACAACCATCCTAGTTGTAATCAGGGTTATGAATTTGTAACGTTGATAAACAGTAGTAAATAATAAGTAAGAAAACCATCTTTGCCACTAGACAGGAACAGAATTGATACCGAAGGACACCAGCATCTGTATGAGCAATAAATCTGGAAGAGAGCGTTATTTTTCTCATCTCTTGTTTTTCTTTTTTTTTTCTTTTTGTCTGTCTGTTTACCTGCCTGCAGGTCCTTCTTGAGTTCTGAAGTTGGTTTCTGGTCATATTTTGCCACATTTTTCTGGGGAATGTAAATATGAGCTAAACTAAACTGCAAGGCCGGGACGATTAAACTAGATTGTAAGATCTCCAGTTTAGAATTAGAGTAGATCACTGGATATCTGCTTTATAGTTAAACTAGATCATTAGATCTCCAGATGATGGTTAGTCTGGATTACCAGATCCTAACTTGATGATTAGACTAGATCAGTAGATATCCACGTGGCCCTTTTCAAGGAAAAGCAGGAGATGGACGTGCATGTATCTGCTTTATGCGCAGTAGAGGTGTCTAAGAGGGCGACATAGGTGTGACCCTGCTAGGGCTTTTATATTATAATGTTATTAATCTGTGGGAAAATGACAGCATTATAGATAAGTATTTCTTAAACAAAAATCCCTTTTTAAAGTGTAGTCATAAAGTAACAATAATCATGAAGGTCCTAGATATAGTAAAATGATCTTAAATTAATTTTTCAGCTATACAGTACATTCTTCCTTACTCACATTTTACAAATGAAAAAAGGACTTACACAACTTTCCACAAAAAGCTGGCATAATTTATGCTGGTGCTTAATTGCTTGTTAAATGTCTGCTCTGCCTATTAAGAATGAATACATATCCATACTAATGTACCCAGAAGTGCCTTCATTTACTTACTATTCTGTCACATATAGACTGCTCAAAAAAGTTAAGGGAACACTTTAATTATCACAGTACAACGCCAAGTAACTTAAACTTCTGGGATATCAATTTGTCATTTTGGGAAGTGTAAGTGATTGTGAATCAATTTTAGCTGCTTTGGTGCAAGTGACCACTAGGGGCAGCAACAACACAACCACAAAAAGGGAATGGCATCTACCCAGCGGCAGGACCACTATCTGCTTAGGAAGGAGCACTTCCAGAGCCCTACAAAATTACCTCCAGCAGGCCGCTCGTGTGCATGTTTCTGACCAAACTGTCAGAAACAGATTCCATGGGGGTGGCATGAGGGCCCAACAGTCATTCAGTGACACCTGTGTTCGCAGGCCAGCACAATGGGACTCGATTGGCCTCACAATTGGCAGGGTCACCACTGGCACCCCATTCTTTTCACAAATGAGAGCAGGGCTCACACTGGACACATGTGACAGACATGAAAGAGTCTGGTGACGCCGTGGCGGACATTATGCTGCCTGCAGCATTATCCAGCATGACTGGTGGGTTGGAGATGGTCTTGGGAGGCATATCCTTGATTGTATAGACCTCCATATGCTAGCCAAACGTATAGACCTCCATATGCTAGACAATGGTACCCTGACTGCTGTTAGGTTCCCGGACGAAATCCTCAAACCCATTGGCACACCTTACACTGGTGCAGTGGGCCCTGGGTTCCTCCTGGTGCAGGACAATGCCCGGCCTCAAGTGGCCAGAGCGTAGAGGCAGTCCCTGGATGACGAAGGCATTGATGCCATAGACTGACCCCTACGTTTCCCAGACCTGAACCTAATCTAGAACCTCTGGGACATTATGTATCAGTGCATCTGATGCTGAGAGATCCAGGTCTGGGAGGAGGTCCCCCAGGAATCCACCCGCTGTCTCATCGAGAGCATGCCCAGACATTGTCAGGAGTGCTTACAGGCATGTGGGGGCCATACAAACTACTGAGCCATATTATGAGTAGCCGTGATGAAATTCACCTCTGTGATTCCAGCTTTTTACTCTGATTTTCAGTGTAAATTTCAATCCAGCTCTTAGTAGGTTAATGATCTTGGTATCCATTGACCGTCCTTATGTACACATTGTATATCAATAAATATTTTCAACTTGAATGTTTCATTCATTGAGATCTTATGTGTGATTTAAGTGCCCCCTTAACTGTTTTGAGTAGTGTTTGATTTTTCTATTCACAACACGCCATGCTAACAAAATACGGTAAATGAATCACAGGTTGTTTGTTCATTATAAATGCATTTCACAGGTCTTTCATGGGGCTGGCCATACCTACATCTCTAATGTTTTTAATTTGCATGGACCTGATTTCAATTATTCAAGCTTATTCAAAAAATACAGTTGAATACAAGTACAAGTGCAAAAAAATAATGAGTATATGTCATGCAGTCTAAAAGTAATTATACAAATTGCATATTATAATACAAAAAAAATCAGCAATTTCTTTTTACAGATTCTCAGAAATTAGCTCCACAGTCATTGAAGTGTTAACCTAGGATCTGAACGACGATAGTGACAGAAAAATATGAGAGGAGGAGGGTAGAGACAGTACACTTAAAAGACAAGAAGACATTAATAAGTCTGACAGTCTGCCTGAAAGTATATTTAATAAAATCACCCAATGATATTGAAATAATGGAACAATAACAGCAGAGTTAAAAGAAAAGGTTAAAGAAATCTAGAGCAGTGGTTCCCAACCTTTTTTTGCCTGAGACCCCCTTTTCCCCCGGAAAATATTGTAAGGCCCCCCTCCACATTTAATGATATTATCGCTCATATAAGTTTGCAGTAAAGATAAGGTTTTCAAACAAACGGTATGTTTATTACTATATCTAGATATGTTTATGCACAAATAATAGCCTAATGTAAAAGCAAAACATTAGTAGGCCATTTGTAACTGAAAAACGGAAGCCTTTGGCCTTTAAACTGGCCCTATTTGAAATTCAAAAACAATAATATCAGTATTCACACTGGTGTATAAGGGAAAAAAACTAATATAGGCTATTACAATTTAATACTTGCACGTTATTTGTTCTGCTTTATCAATCAGTGCGAGGATTGCTGCTGGCAGTGAGTAATAATTTGGTCAATACGTGGCGAGATCTTTGACAGGGCAAGACGCATATCATCCTCAAGGGTCAGTCTGGCCCTGTATTTGGTTATAAGGGCTATCATGGTTGTAAACCCAGCTTCACAAAGGTAGGTGGTATCCATTTGTCCATTTTTTAGTCAGCCAGGGGATAAAATTAACTAAGGCAACATGATTATTCTCCTGATTGCCCACTGCTAAAATTTTTTTTAAATATGACACGACCCCCCACAGAGCTCGCTGAGGCCCCCTTGTGGGCCGGGACCCCCCTGTTGGGAACCGCTGATCTAGAGTTTGTCAGCTTCCAGTACATTGAAAATGGAGTTAGGGACATGGTTTGCTATCGGGGAGAGGTCAGGGATTTAGGGTTATAGTGAAACTTTATCACATTCAACTACATAAGCAGGGAACCAAAAAGGAGCAAAATAAACCTCCAGGTTTCTGAATATGCAGAAAAAAATCTATGAATTCTTAAACTTAGCTATGAAACTATTGTGGTATGATGTTACTTACGAGGAACAAAAATATATGAAGATGCCATAGTGAGCAAAATATAAGAGGCAACATAATCCCGGCCTACCCACAATTCCAACAAAGGAAGAGACAACAACTTTGATGAGGTGACGTCAATGTGCAACTGCCAGTACATGACTGCTTGATAGACTCTGGTGTTTTTCCACAGTGTTGTCGATGTGTCTGCATATAATGCATATATCACCATTACTGAAACAAGTCAGAAGTGTAGCGACCGAAAAATGCAACCGTGCTGAACATTCCTTGTAGCACTCACTTGGCAATCTCCTTGTTCAGCAAGAAATGCAGAAATTGATCCTTAAAACACATGTATGATAAATGAGAAATCACAATTGGCAGCAGTTAGGGGCATAAATAAATGAATCAAACTGTATTAACAAGGTGCTGGGTAGGTACACGGTCTCAGGGATAACGGCACGTCAGACAAGCTAACGTCGAGGCCACATTTCCTGTCCATCAGTGCTTTCCTCTTCAGCAGGATGACCCCTGTGTACTCAGCAATGACTGAACACAGCTGCTGATTGCTAGACACATAGCCGAGGGCTCAGGCGACGGTTGGCATCAGTAGGCGATTAATTCTAACAGGGGCAACAGCCAAAAAACTGCAAACACCCAAGTCCTGATTTTGCGGAGTTCAATGTGTCCCTAGGTCAACAAGGGAGGGGCTTGTGTTTCACTTCTTTAACCAGTCACAGTCACAAAATCAGGATGTCCCATACAACCAATCAATATACACTCAGAGGGCCAGTCAATTCTATTACTGATGTAGGCGGCCGCTTAGGGCATCAGCGTCTGAAGTGATGCTGACTTGCCAGCTAATTTCACTTTGCCTCAAACAATGGTCGCCAGGGGTGATGTTCACCTAGGGCGCCACGTCGGCTAGGACCCGTACTGTGCACACAAACAAGTAAAATGTACGCATTCCAAAGGACATTTTTGCAGGACATCTTAACCATAACTGTGAAATAAATAAAAAAACCTACAACAATTCGAAATTTAAAGTATAAAAGATGGCCATGCGGCCCTCCTCTTCTTCGTGATGTCACACATTCAGAATATAAGCCAAGCTGCTTGCATCAGCGTGTGCCTCTTTTCCCGTCTTGCGTTGGGACTCACCGACACGAATCTCGCAGGAGCCGGCAGACGTAAAAGCGTTGCAGGTGGGGGAGTGTGGAATAAAAATAAATAAGAGGGACTGGGATTTATCTAGCACTAACCACAAGGATGCTCACAGCACAGGCAGCATTCTCTCTGTGGGGTGGAGGGGGGTGCCAGGTTAACATGCAGGATGCATTTATGAAATTTTGCTAACACTGGGGATTGCATCCTCCCTCATCCCTCTCCAATTTGCCTACCGGGTGGCACTAAAATCAGAGCCGAGGAGTGAAACAAGACCAGGTGATCTGTAAGGAGATAAAGCTAAAACAGATTAACAAACAGCAAGGCCGAAAAAAAAGATCTCCAAGACTAGTGACGTTAAAATTGACATCGTTATTATAAACATGCTTGTTACAATGTGAGAGCCCGCTGGGTTGAGATCAGGCTTCATATTTTTCATACTGCCCAGAAATTAAATTGTGGTATATGATATTTTGACACTATTTTCAGAAATTTAAAATGTTTTTATCCAAAGTGACATACAATTGAGCAGGGTCAGCCAGTCCCTGGTGAAATTGGGGGTTAAGGCAATATTTCCCAACCCAGTCCTTGGGGGATACCTGGACAGTCCATGTTTTTGCTTCCTCTCAGCTTCCAGCATACCTGTGCCAGGTATTCGGTGTTCCTGATTGGCTGGGAGATGGGAGGGAGCAAAAACGTGGACTGTCTTGGCTTCCCCAAGGACTGGGTTGGGAAACATTAGGCTAAGGGACCTTCCCAAGCAAGCAAGCAAGCAACGACCCAAACAAGTCTGAGATGTGCTTAAGGTAATGTTAGGAATTGCATGGTTTGTGCACAGTTTAATTATGGGTGTTTTTGGTTACATGCCCCTCTAGTTGGCAAGCTCTACCGAACTGTTGACTGGAAGTATGGAAATATACACTTATCATAATGAAATTTTGCTTTATTTAATCAAACAAAACAATGTGCAAACAACTGTACAATGTACATTTTGACACGAAAAAATCTTTCATTGATTATTAGTAAACACTCAAAATAAAAAATAAAGAAAGTTAGGAATAAAATTACCCCTGCTAAAAGAGTGTATAAGCCATCTGTGCAACTTATAACATTTTTGAGACCCTGAACTGTTTTATAGGTCATATATAGACATAAATGAATGCTTTGAGAAACTTTATAATAATCTGCATTCATCTAGATCTGTTATAGACCCTAAGCACATACCAGAACTATTTCGTTCTTTGAACATTTCTAAAGTAGATGAGCCATTGCAAAAAAGACCTAAGCTTAGGAATTATACTGCATAAAATCGTTGAGATTATCAAGAGAGCTCCAAATTGTACAGCAGCTCACATAATGGTGTTAAGTGCTATGTCTGATATAGATGTGTGTGTGTGCGCGCATTTTTTTCAATATACTTTCGTAAAATATAGTATGTGTGTGTGCACACGTTTTACATATATATTCGTATAACATCTGTCATGCTCTCAGCCTCTTAAGGTACAATTAATATCTGAGATGCTATTACAGGCAATTCTGCTATCTTACATCATAACAAAACCGGCTTCATCCCCAATAGATTTTCATTCATTTAAAATGCTTCACATTCACGACTTTAAATGGTCCCCTCTGTGCCTAGACAAAATTGTCTTTGATCAATTCGGATGAGGCAGTATTCGAGCAACTATTGATAGATGGCTGCCCTGCAGTATCAGTTGCCTTTAATTTAAGAAAATTACCCACTCCCCCGTTACACTGCATAAAGACACACAACGGGGCCATCACCTCTGACATTTACCATCGTAGAGTAAACCCTTGGGTTAAGGAACCACCCAGCAATTGATACTTTGATGTGATTTATTTCTGATGCACCCATGGCAATTCCTCCCATCCTGGCTTATATCTGTGCTTTTGGAAAACGAGTCGAGTAAAGGAGGGTGACTGGCACAGTAGCAGTACTGCCTCACCCCTGCATGGCCGGGGGTTTGAATTCTGCTTCTGTGGTCCTTATCTTTTATTGTGAATCCATATGTTTCTGAGACCAATTCGCTGCACATGCGGAGCATGAGGGAGAAACATTTACATAACGAAGATTGCAGTCCTATATTAGACAAATTCATTTCATCATTTGGATCAGTCATTTTTTTAATTCTGACGCCATTAGTTTGCATGTTCTACTTTTCTCGGGGTAATCTGGTGAACTGGCAGTGTGTGTGTGTGTGTGTGTGTGTGTGTTTCCTGCAGTGGACTGGTACAATATAATATTTTTAGTTACTTTTCCCAGCAGTTGTGACCATATTTGCAACCACATACATGTGGAAGTCCGAAAACCTAAAAATGTAAAAAACAAAAAAAGTAAAAAGGGCCATACTATTATTGATTATTAAAAATGACATAATAACAAGAACATAAGAAATTCACGAATGAGAGGAGGCCATTCAGCCTGCCAAGCTCGTTTGGGGACAATCCCACTAGTATCTCAAAGATGTTAAAATCTTATCAAGCTCTAAATCAAGGTTTTAGCTGGCACTACACTGACAGGAAGACTATTCCATATCCTAACTACACACTGTGTAAAGAAGTTCTTTCTCAGCTCCAGTTTGATATGTTCTCCCGCTAATTTACAACTATGGCCACACGCTCTCTTCTTTAAACCTATACTAAAGTAAGTATTTAACTGGACAGCTTCCAGGCCTGTTAGAATCTTATATACCTGGATCATGCCCCCCCCCCTTAGTCTCCTACAGTATATATATGGTTGCATAAGCAGTTGAAAATTATGTGTTCCCATAAAGACGAAGACTGCATTTGAAATGCAAAACAGAAGGATACTTGAAGGCCCAGTGAAGCATTTTTTGTCTGACATCGATATGAGGATATTTGTAGACTCGGGAATGAAATAATGATCTGGAATGAACTGGTAAAGACTGGTAAAGAATATTTGTAAGAAAAATAAATTAAAAATGCATATTTGACTTCATTAAAATCACTGATCACATTTTTGTACAAGTAATTTGAGACCCAGCAATAATAAATCGACTATTAATTTGATGGCAACTGTGACATTTCAAGCAATTAAACTGCTAATAATAAGCATAAACACCACATCTCAATATTATTAATATTTTCTGTTCAGGGGTGAATGATGTGGCTTGTGACATTTTTCATAAATGTTGAATATGGTTTGCATAATGATTCTGGCAGGAAACTTCTAGAGAAAACAGTTATGCTTCAAATAAAATTGCCAATTCACACTGCACCCCCTATCAAAAAAATGCCATCCTATCCTTCATCAAGCTGATATTTTCAACGATGTACATACATTGTTTGGTACTTTTGTAAGAATCAATGAATAATTTCTTATAAATTCTTCTTAAATTATTTTATTGTTATAACAAATGTTTAATACTGTCTGCTGTAAGCAAACAGCATTCCAAATACTCTGTCACACATAATACAGCAGCAGCATTGAGCAAAATTGCAGCTTAGTGGACTCAAAATCAAATCTTCAGTTCACAGCGTGTTTTCTGATGTTATAAGTATTGATCATTTCTATTGATCTGTATGTGCCCCTGCTGAATTAAATGCACTAGTTGCTGAGTCATTGAATGTACAAGATTATTGTATGTTTCTTCCACTTTTGTAATCTATGTTTTTCTGGTAATTGAATTATAAATAAATGTCCAACTCTCTTCCATAAGTACAGTATGCAAAGGAGGGGCACCCTGGTTGGAATACCATACTCACAAGGAGAAACCAAAGACCCACACGAACTGGGGCAGACATAAAACCTGCGATGTGATGTGAGGTCACCACGCTGCTACACCATAGGCTATCTTCGTTCTCTCAAAAGAAAAATTCTAATAGCTAAGTATAAAAGGTGTTCCTGTGTTTCACTCATTCATCCAGTGAAACAAAGACTATTGAAGATTGCAGAATTTTTCCAGGAGATCAGTGTTTTCAGTGCATGTATCAGAAGTTGGTAGAATAGAATAAAATAGAATAGAACAGAATGTGCACTGCTCAGCTGTTACCTCGTCCTTCCCTAATATGCACCCTGATATCTATATCAAAACCTAAAGTGTAATATCCCAAGCTAGCCCACAGCACAGTACACCATCAATAAAAAGGATGCATTTTCAGTATGCATATGAGTCTAGCATACTGAGATTAATGTTGGTGTATTTTAGTGAGAGGTGGCCTAACTGTTTACATTTAGCCTACTATTCTGAGACCGATGTCCAGAGGTGGGTAATCCAGGTCCAAAGAGTGAAAGTCCAGACGAGGATATTGTTTCAACCAACTAGTTGAGCACTGTGTGACCGAGACTCTTAATACGCAACTGGTTGGTTGAAAATCCTGGTTTGGATTTTTACTCTTTGGACCTGGATTATCCACCTCTGCTGATATCACTTGTATTACACTTGCTCCTTACTGCACGAGGTGAATGAGAGCAAGCACGACTAGTCGGCACAAAGAAGAAACAAATTTGTGGTACAGTGATTCAGTTGCTTGATCTGATGAGGACCCTTGGCAAAAAGCATGCCAGGGTGCCAAGGCATCTGTGGGTGGGCTGAAAGAGCAAAGTATTCCCTCTCCCAGGAGCTGATTGTCCTTTGAAATGTTAAGCAGGTCTGACCTCTAAAATAGTCTACACACATAAACCTTTATCCAAGCGTGTAACTTCAGGTCCCTCTCAAACAAATGGAAATTGCGATGAAGATTTAAAGGATTAAATATATACTGTGCAAGAGGTGCATACTGCCTTGGCTAAATCATTCTTTAAAAGTACAGTCATCTAATTAGTGTGGGGTATTGAGCGCATTGTAAGCCCTTTATAGTTTTATTCTCATTTAAAAGGGCGGACAACCAAATGACACCCTAAAAACAACAGACAGCTCCATTTTTAGCTAATATTGTATTTAGGTAAACCTCTACTTAGCTACCACCCACAATCAGAGGATTAAAGTGACTTTAGGAAGCTTAATGAACCTAAAATTACAAATGAGCATGGTCAAATTTAGAATCCTATATAACAGTGTGCAGTACAAGGTTTGCAGATCAATTCTCTAAAATTCGTAACACTACTGGTTCCCCAATGCAGGGTTTACAGACCTCTGATCCCGATCTGCGAGATGTGCCTGAGCAGAATTAAATCATGTTCAGTAAGTGCTACATATCAATTTCTTAAATACAACTGACTCAACCCCTGGAGAATTAAACTATATAAATGTTGCCCTTCTAACTTTCTCGAACTAATACAGATCCACAAACAGGTTACTGGGTCACATTTTGTTGGTCACAATAAAAGGCAGCATGAATTTTAAGCAGAAATGTTCTTGTTATTTTTAGACTCATTATACAGTGATAGTCATTCTGTAATTGCTCAGAATGCATGTGATCAATATACCTTTTAATACAAAAATGGGGATTGCTACAGGAAATCTATTATAATTGTTAATATTCAGTAAATACAACAATGTATCACATCAAATCAGAGCAGCATAATGGGAGTTAAGTCATGTTCTTCTATTGAACGGTGATATCTTTGTTTTAATTTAATTAAATGTTATTTTTCCTAGCACCCCATCCACGATTCTCCCTAGTGTTGTGCCTTGTACTGCCTGAGACAGGACCCAGGTTCACTCTTGACCTTGATCAGGATCAAGTGGTTGGAAGATAGATGGGTTTCTGCTGTCTACTTACCTGAATGCATTATTTGAATAATTCCAGCTACATGCGTTATTTCGTGTTTTACTGGATCTGAGTGCTTCATTTTTCCCCACATTGTTAGTTACATGTCATTTTACTCAGCTGCAGGCCTGACGCTGAAAAGCGACGCAGTGTTTCCATTCCTGTCTTTCACATAAGACAGATTCCAGTGTTTCTGCATGCAAGTCACTCCTCAGCTAGATGGGCCGGTGCTGAAAGGCCTTTTCCTGACATTCATATTCGATACGAACTTAATAGATATGAAACAAATGCAGCAACTCAAAAGTCATACTCTTTTTTTTTCTTTCTTAATTTCTCTATGCTTATTTCTCAAGTGAGCTGCTTCAGGGTGTATGTTTAAAGCCTATGCTTCATTCAAGGATCCCTAAGAAATAAGTGCTCTGAAATAATAAAATAAGATATTTTAGTAGCAGACTGTCAATATTACTGTAGATGTCCAGAAAACCTCATTCACCAGAGATGCCTATAATCTTAGACGTGATTCACTAGAGGTTAAAACATTTTGATTTTGACTGAAAAGAAATACTTACCACTCAACACACAGTATTATGATATCCAATTACAGTTTGAATGGCAGTGTAATGAAATGTGTAAAATTCACATCTAGCTGCAAGTGACCCCCGGCTGCAAAGAATTTTTTTTTTAATTTTAGTAAGAACAAAGTCAACATTCAATCACAGAGCTTAATGATTATAATAATAATTTCTGTATAAATGCATCATTTCAGTTACTTTCCATGCATTGTGCTGTCAGTTCTGTCCACTACTTATTTTACAAACTTTAAGACATTTTGCACCAATCTCTGCACCAAAAACCTTTTAGTAAAGACAAGCAAAAACGATCAAGACATTACTGCCTGACAAAGTAACAACATAATCGTTAGGGCCAAATCGGGGGCCATCATTAGCATATAAAGTGAAAAAGTGTTGTGTGCATACCTGATTCTAAATGGTTGTGTTCCATACATAAGAGCAGTATCACTGACTGCCACAATGGAGCTGACATTTATCTATTCCCCAGTACAGTTTCCACCTGAAGTCCAGTGTCCATCTGAATTATAGATGGTAGTTCCTTGGGTTTTATACACTCTCAATCTCAAGGCGTCACACAAATCAAAAGATGCAACCTTACACATTTAAAAAATAAGAATAAAAAAATGACAGAGCAATGACATGAGAATTACCAGTGTATTTGTATTATGTCCATGCATTTATAATCAACTTACTTGTACTTGATAGCTACTTGATCTTGATATACCGAGACGCAAACATGCAATTTAATTTTTAAATCCCATCTCTCTGCTTCTCTCTGTTTTTTTTTCAGTCAGCAAGCATTTCTTTTGGCGGTTTAAGTGATTCCCACTCATACATCCTCAGTGTAAAAGGCCATATAATAAAAATGTATATAATACTAGGGATGATACATTCACTTGTGTTTCTATTTGTCCAATATGAATATCTGCAAAAATGCACATTGAGGGTATTATATTTTGAGAAATCACTCGTAAAAGAATGCATTTTATTTGAATAACCTTTTTACCTGTCTTATAATACTTTCCTATATTGAAAATATCCCCACTAAGCATTACCCTAACCTTTTTCTCCCAGTCCAATGCTTGTTGTCAGGAACTTATTTTTATAATTTCCAGGAAATGTTACAGACATCCTGCCAGCACTACTTAGCAGGCACCGAACCGTGTGTGTAGTACACGTACAGAACATTAACAGGCAAAATATGGGGCGTACTGTAGCATAACCACGTCATATGCTGGATTACATAGTAGACAGTAGTTTGAGGAAATGTCTTTTAAAAGCACATGACAGATAGATGGCCTCAGATGCATTATGCCACAAAGGTCATGTGAGCTGTCTTGCTATCAGTTTGACAGCCACCTGACACGCGTGCATATAATCATCAGCTCCTTGAATGAACAAAGGCATCTCACTAAAATGGAAGACAATAGCCTGAGAAGTCTGGCGTATGAATCCATCCCACCATGAAACATCTAAGCCTGAAGAACGTCTAAATCTTTTTTTTTTTCTTATTTTTTTTGCATATGCAACTGGTATCCTCACCTCTGTCTTTAATGACCACAACCTTCATAATGGATTTCTCCTTGTGTGAGTTGAATACGTTGAACCTGCATTCAGTCCTGCCCCACCATGAAATACCATGCACATCTTCAGAAAAAACAATCACAGTTTAGTAAATAAACTATGTAACGTGAACAATATGGTGTGAAAATATCGTGACTTCTGAAGAGGCAGCTTACTCAATCATATTTTAATTTGAAACCTTCCACCAGTTGACTTCTGACCTTTTGGTTGAACAACACACGTGCAACAAAATAAAAGGTATGTTTCCCCATCCACCTTCTTAACATTTATTTTGATCGAGGTCACAGGGGAAAGAGGCTGAGATCTGACCTAGGTGGCCTAAGGCATGAGGCTGGCTTACTTCACCTGCTAGTCCATTGCGGAGCACATACTTACACAACAACACAATAGTACACAACGGACAATTTAGGATCGCCGATTAACCCGGTTAGATGTTTCTGTACTGCAAAAGGAAGAACAAACAAAAAATGCACACGCAAAGAGCAGAGGCCATATTTCAACTGCCATCATTGGAAGTGAGACTGCTGCCCTGTGAGGCAGTCTACAGCATTCTGATTATTCCGGAAACAAAAGTTAATTGTGTTAATTCAAAATGGGAATGGAGCTCCTTTGAACTTTGATGGTAATAGAAATGGATATAAGTGTTCTTTAGAAAGACCTTGTGTTTCTCCTAGCAGACCGGAATGTTTTCCGCATGCTTTTTTTATACAAATTGAACAGGATCGCCTTTGAAGTAACATTTTTTACATTTTTTAGTTCTATAGAACTCCTGGTGACCCTGAGCAAGCAACTGTACCATTCACCTACACAATTGAGTTTTGAAAGTGGTTTACCAGAAGACTAGTGCAAAAATCAGGAAATCCAGGGGAAAGTGATTTTGTGCTCACACTCCACCCTGAGGTCTATGATAACAGATATGGAATTACTTCTGCTGGTACATTAGTCTGGTGGACTTTACTGCATGTATTAAAAGATAACAAAATAAACAATAAATATTGAAGATATAGGAATATTGAAGACCTGTCCATTGTCTAAAATTTGTAAACCATTACATCCAGTTAACTTAATATCAACCAGTATTCGAATGGAACCTTAACAAAATTCTATTAGTGAAAGTGCTTTAAAAATATTTGTTTTTCCTTTGCCTGCACAAATTCCTACTATAGAGGTGCGTGGGACTATTATATTATTAAATTAAATATTAAATATTTAATAATTTACGTTGAAGCTTTTTCTGTATTTTCTCATTAAATCCACAGTGACATATCTATAATTTCATGCCATTGCAGAGGTGGGACACCTCAAGTGCTCCCACAGTGTCACTGGCTGTGTTCATTTAGTTTAACTTAGTCATTCACCTTAATACTCAAAAACTCCCTACAGTATATCGGTGACATTTTTTAGTTCCGACCAGAGAGCACATCAGGTGTGAACGGGAGGCTGGACACTGGTGCTTCCCTAATTTCTTTTGAAGTAGTCGGATTCAGAGTCTTGATGCCGGAAGTGACGACATGCGCGCTCCTGTCTCTCGAACATCCGAGACAAAAGCTCGGGGCAGCCCAGAATGCCCCAAGTTTCGGATTCAAGATGGCTGCCCAGTGCAAAGACTGTAGGTGGTGCTGTGATATTTAAAATTTTTAAGCACTTTGGTGCTGTTTGAGTCAACTTCGTAAGCTGTGTACACCGTACAGTGTTATTGTAGTCGATAGATGTGTTGCTACGGTGAACGGCATACGCTTGGAGCCGTTCGTACTCCGAAAGAGCGAGCGCAAGAGCCACTTTCTTGGAGGCTTCCATCTTGGATCCGAGTTCGGCAAGTGGAATGCATCCAACTCGGTTTCCCCCGAGTTTTTAGCGGATGTGACATTATTCTGAGTTCCGAGCTCAGACCTCCGAGTGAATATTTAAACATTTACGCACAATTGTTGTCACATTCATTTTATATTTATTAAACCATGTACCTGATAGTGACAAAAATGAAGAAAAACAAAACTCCATAATTGGAATAATTTTGGAGCTGGCAGTAGATGATTCAGGTAGTTCTTGGCGTACACATGTCATTGCTTAGCAGTGTGTTAAAGGCATGGAATCCATCATTTGAGCCTGGTTGTTGATACTCAATCTGGACATCATAAACAAGGATGCTATATGAAGGATTCTGTTGAACAGTTTGCAGGAAGTCATGACAGTCTTTAACTATTTATATATAGCCAGCGTTTTTTAATTATTCGTTTTGTTGGAAATTGTTAAGAAAAAAAAGAAAATTCAATAAACATTAAATAAAATCCGAATTCAGCAAGCATTACTCTACCTAGTGAATGCGTTACGCTATTAGCAGTCGGCAGACTCGGCTGTTTGATAACCATGCACTGTCACTTCTTATCAGATTGATGGTGCTTCAAGCTAGGTATTGGGGGTTATGTGGAATGAATGCAGTTAAAAGATGGAGATGGAAATTGAGTTGTGCATTTTGAGGATACAGCATTTTTTAAAAATCTTTAGATCCACCATTTCTTAGGCAAAGTGCTTTTTAATGGAAGTTCTTCTTAATAGTTCACGGTTGAATTAGCTAAAAAGACTTTTTGCCCCATTAAAATTGTATAAATTCTGACGATAGTTAAGTTCCTAATGCATAACCTGGAAACACTGAAAATAATTTTATCTAGCAAATATAATCATCTCTAAAAGTTACAAATCATGTTGAGGTATTCAGCCAAATGCAGTCTGCATGTTTCATAATCATGAATGTTGTTCAGGGCACCTTTTTAAGCCACACACTTTACAAGATACAGCAAATGTTATAAAACAATCAATAATAAAAATTATTTATATTTAATATGTAACTGGGTTTTTCAAGAGATGCTGGTCTCTCATTGATGATTAAATTGCAAAAAAATGTGTTAAGTAGTTTTCTTTCAACGTATTACAGGGAAAATGTACAAGGTACAGTAGATGCCAGATTTATGCTGCCATGCCGTGTTTAACCAAATATAAATAGGTGTTGTGTACTAATAATTAGTCAATAACTTATTTCTAATAAAATAAATATCAACTATCACAATACATAAATCAATGGTATGCCGCAGCCAAGCAAACATACATACTCTTTGATTTTCGAAACTGCTACTGTATTTGCCTCACACTGATTTATTATAGATACATATATGATTTAAAGTGACACAAGGTTCAGGAAAATGATCAGGAAACACAAAGGGGCACCAGAGCAGCCAAACAACTTTTGTGAAATCCCTACAGGCATCCTCACATTAATCTTACTGCTCTGCTCTGAGACTGTAAGAGGCCAGTTAAATTTTCGGGGCATGATAAAAGTGCCTGGTCAGGTGTACAGGACCAGAGTCCTCCTTTACTTAACGAAATGAGTGAGCCTAATGCAAGCCGATGGGAGTCTGATTTATTCAGACCTGCTGACTGGCATTTCGTCAGCTGTTAATTTTGACTGGAGAACCACAGCTCAGGTGAACTGACCAGGGGTATGAGTTATGCGTAGGAAGGTGGCTGTCTGCCATATACACATGCAGCAATGTCAGTCCACAATGAGACTTTCTGTTTGATCACTGGAGCCATGAGAAGCTCCACTCAGGCCTGCCCAACAGCTCCTTGCAGCTAATGGGAGAGGCTTACCTAGCTCGACAAAGCTACACAGAACTTCAGATTTAGCCAGTGGACAGAGTAATTCCAAAGCATGGTGTCTCGGTTATTAAGAATCTTCTCCTCAGGTTCTCTGTCCATGTAGCAGATGCCGAGAATGCTTGGCGTGAATGTCACTCATGAATGCTATAATGAGCTGTAAAGACAGCATGGTCCCTCTATGTTTGATCTCCCACCAGTGAGACGAGCAGTCAAATCATGGCTGCAGGCTGTATTCCCATCAAGCACAGACAAAGATGGAACTGGGACCATGAAGGCAGGTGGGAAGGGTCACGCACATCCCTGGAGGCGGCGTGTGACTGATGTCTGCTACTCAACATGGAACTGATTCTCCCGAAACGCTGCTTTGTAATTTAAGCAGTGCAGTGCTAAGCGATAGTCTATTAGTGTTGCTGCTATGGTTAACATTGTCTTCTTACATCTTAGTAGTCAGTGAAGCAGCCACTGAGGGTTTGTGCTACCCACTCACAACAGCTGGTAGTTTGAGGCAGGCCAATTTGTGCACTTACCTGCCGGATTAATTGGGGTGATTGAGGACCCCGGTACAGGCATATTTGTGCATTTGTGCATATAATGCAAAGGTAAAACAAGCGGAGAAGGTTATTTTAACAAGTGGAAAGAGGAGGGCAGGCATGCATTAGGAATATTTCTTGATGCAAGTCCAGCCATTAAATCCAGATCCAAGTGTTAAGACCCTGTAATTTTTTTTTTAGGTTTTCAGCATGTCCAGCCTTGTAAGATGACTCTGTGGAAATTGCTCTACTTTAATCTGTCTTACCAGTTACCCAGAAGAGGATGAAAAAGATGAAAGGTGTTGTTTTTCTTGTGGGAGTAAAATCTCCCACTAATTTATAGATATTTTGCAGTTCAGTAATGTTCATATTGTCTTTCGTAAACTTTGCATATCTTTGCAGTCTGATAAAAACCGCATCCCCCTTTTTTATGACTGTTTTGCTTTTTCCTTCATGGATTTTTGGAAATACACTATATTGGCAAAGGTATTGAGACACCCCTCCAAGTCATTGAATTCAGATGTTCCAATCACTTCCATGGCCACAGGTATATAAAGTCAAGCACCTAGGCATGCAGACTGCTTCTGCAAACATTTGTGCAAGAATGGGTCACTCTCAGGAGCTCAGTGAATCCCAGCATGGCACCATGATAGGATGCCACCTGTGCAATAAGGCCATTTATGACATTTCCTCACTACTAAATATTCCACGGTCAACTGTTAGTGGTATTATAACAAAGTGGAAGCAACTGGGAACAACAGCAACTCAGCCACGAAGTGGTAGGCCATGTAACATCACAGAGTGGGGACAGTGCATGCTGAGGCGCACAGTGTGCAGAAGTGATCAGCTTTCCAGAGTCAGTAGTTACAGATGCAGCAGTGTAAAGCACACCGCCACTGGACCCTAGCGCAGTGGAGACATGTCCTCTGGAGTGATGAATCACGGTTCTTTGTCTGGCAATCCGACAGACAAGTCTTTTTTGGCAGTTTTGGCAAATTTGGCAGTTGCCAGGAGAATGGTACTTGCCTGACTGCATGGTACCAAGTGTAAAGTTTGGTGGAGGATTATGGTATGGGGTTATTTTCAGGGGTCGGGCTTGGCACCTTAGTTCCAGTGAAAGCAACTCTTAATGCTTCAGTATATGTACAAAGCCATTTTGGACAAATTTGTGGGAACAGTTTGGGGATGGCTCCTTCCTGTTCCAACATAACTGTACACCAATGCACAGAGCAAGGTCTATAAAGACAGGGATGAGCGAGGTTGGTGTGGAGGAACTTAACTGGCCGGCACAGGGCTCTGACCTCAGCCTGACAGAACAACTTTGGGATGAATTAGAGCAGAGACTGTGAGCCAGGCCTTCTCGTCCAACATCAGTGCCTGACCTCACAAATGCTCTCCTGAAAGAATGGTAAAAAATTCCCATGAACCTAAATTTTGTGGAAAGCTATTATATCTGCAAAGGGTGGGCCAAATTCCATATTAAAGCCTATGTATTAAGAATGGTATTTCAATAAAGTCATGCGTATGTAAGTAAAGGCAGACATTCCAATACTATTAGCAATATAGTGTACATGTTTTACATTGGACAGCGAAGATAGTCTCAGCCAATAGGAATCTGTATGTAAGTCTCCATATAAGTGTATAGCAAAAGCATTTCTGTTTAATTTAGTAATATTAAGACAATCTGCAGGTGACATGTTTGTGTTTTACTTAACCTGATATAAAAATCTGAAACACATCCTGCTACTCAAATATTAAATAACTTATCTGTGTGAAACAGGAACTTTTAATTACCTGCACTTTTAAAGGTAATGGATCTTGTAGCCAACGGATTTAAAAAATAATAGCCATACTTAATTTTGTTTATTTATTAAACTGAAATATGTGTCTTTTATTTAAGACTGCATCAGGTGCAAAATATTATAGTGAAAAACTCATTTCATAATTTAACTTTATTATGACTAGACAAATTATAAAAAGCAATAAGAACAAATTATGAAATAGGAATATATTTTGTGATAAGTTTTTAAGGGTATACTTTTGAAGTAGTAGATAACAGGTTTCGGGTCTACTGTAGCAAGCAGTGTCAGCTGTAGTCAGGGTGGACTAACTGCTCTGGGAGCCCTAGGCTGAGATGGATAGAGGCCCCCTAAGTGGGCCATTGGAGGTATTTTTGGAGCCGAAAGAGCTCCAAGAGTGAGGGAGTAAAAAACAATGGAACATTAATAATCAATAATCAAATCAAATTGTGGGATACCAGCAGTAAAACTTACTCATCAGGGTCGGGGCGGAAATGCTGTCAGTAAAATAGCTCTGGGGGTATCACGTTGGAGGGTTGACTGGTCAAATTTAAAAAGTTTAATCACTCCCTCTTTGGCTAAGGTTAGTCTTGAACTGTTGCATATGTTCATTTAATGGTGTTCTCTCCACGTTTGTTCACATGTTGTCTTGTCCAGTCATCCAAGACCGAGTTATCTAATGACAGTGTATCAGACGAGGGAGATGTAATGTTAGTCTTGCAATTCTTTGTTGTTTTAGTTTGGCTACTTTGTGCCAATTCGCTTGGCAGGGAACAACCGGTAGACTCCAGTGACAACAGATAGCAGGGTAGAGTGAAGTCTCAAAGTAGAATAGTCCATTACAGCTGGGACTGGGGAAACTCTGTCTAGTCTGAAAACTGTCGCAAAAAATGCAAAAAAACACATGTTGTTATGATTTAAATTATCATATTATGTTAGATCCTTAAATGTAACTTCTGAAAGTTCTGTCTTCATGGGACCCTTAGTTTTCAGGTGCCCCCGGGGGCTGCCTACCCTTGCTTTATGCTAAGTCCACCCCTGGCGGTAGTCTTTGCATGGTAGAAAGTTAGTTAAGACATTTCTGCTGCTAAAGGCCTCCCTGCACGTCCCCAGAGAAAACCCAGAACAGGCCAGGCGACCCTAACTACAGGTAGTCAAGCAAAATCACACTCCGCACTGCCATGTAGCAGGACAGCATCATGTTTCATGAATAACTGAAGGGCATTAACAGGTGTAGTTGGACGTTGTGCTTCATTTAAAAATCCTTACCTTATGATCGTGACTGTATGCCAGCACCCAATCTTCTTGCGTTGGGTGAAACAGAAGACTCAGAATGTAGAAGTTCATCCGGAATTTCTGATAGCTCGCACCTTCATCAGAGCTGATCAGGATGCTGCTTTCATGGTCTGGGTCACTTAGCACCATAATCTGAATGAGATAAGGAATGACATTTAGAGACGTGGCATTAATTTCACAATCACGGAAATCTAGGCTCATGTAATCTAATCTGGGCATCTGCAGAGCGGCATTCATATTATTAAAATTTTTAACCACAGTATATATCCTGTGTTTATCTATTTATGTTACGACATTTCAAGAGAATGCAAAAAATATGTATTATAATAATAATTTTAAAATATTTTGGAGTACACAAAATTTTGCAAGCAAGTTCATTTAATGCTCTAGTTAGTATGTAGTATAGTATATATTGTAAGTCAAATAAGTAAATATTAAGGAGGCTGAGGATTAACAATTTATTGAATGAATGGTAAAACATACGTATGGAAATTCAAGTTATTTATAGTCATATATTGTCTCTTAGTTCAGCCTTCATTTACATTACAATGGCCTCTAATCGTTCTCAAATTAAACATAATTATTCTTGTGAATATCTTTTAATTGTGGATTAAAATGAAGATATGATGGAGGCTGATTGTGTCATTTATGTAAACATTGTAAGGTCCAGCAGCTCACATATTATTCTTAAAGAAGTATCTTCCTTTATCTTCATCCATGAAGAAATGGGGAAAATGGCCACCACCAGCATTGCAATATACTTCTTTAAAAAGGAAACCATCTTCACTGATCTAGTTTGGCAGACACTTCCGCTATAGACCAGTTATTTTATTTTGTTTACATTTTTTTTAATTTTACAGCTTGTTTTGTGTTCTGGATTAACTATTTTTAGGCAGGAATCTCCCTTCACATTATTTGTGCACATCACGTTTGTTACTACGGCCGTAAAATTGGACCACAATACCAAATAAACACATACTCAGTTCAATGCCTGTGATCAATGCTTTATGTGGGTTAAATGATCTACCCTAATCCACACATTAGGCGCAAGAGAAACTGCTGAAGGAATCAGATTCTGTGCCTCTGAGGACATTAAAAACCACAGACAGGAGGAAGACCTTGTTATAGGATTTCACCTTCGATAGGTTTCTTGTAAAGAAAGCCCCAGTTAAATACAGTCTTGATAGAGCAGTACCTAGTGGCCTGAGTAGGGAATATTGTCTTGTGTTGTTTCTCGTAAAAATATATTATCTTTCTTTTGTCCTCCGGCACTATTTCCTTTGATGGCAAGGCCATTGCGCTTGTACCAGGTACACAAAGCCTTGATTTTCTATAACATTTTCTGAGTTGTTTCCACCATGCCACTACAAGAAACCTATAAATGTTTTTTTTTTTTTTAAGTTCTTACAGAGAAGTACAGTGCTGGAAATATTTAACTGTGGCACAGTTGCCATATTTTTCTCCTGAAATACACAGTATGTATTTGAAATATATCATAGAAAACCCTATGCAGTCTTGCAGTCACATTTTGAGCTTTATTGTTGTATCAACAAGACATATTTGATGCTACCCCTGAAAAAAAAATAGTAAAGAGAATGTCAACAAAAGGAAGTGAAAAGCAATTTTATCATTCTGTCTCCACTTTCTCACTCAAGGTCTTCAAAGTGGATTCAGCCTTTTTATTGAGAAACCCTAATTGCAAATAAATAAATAAATACATTGGGCATAAACACTTTTGAGAGCCTTTGGAGTTCTTGGAAAAAGACAACATATTTGTTTTTCAAGAAGACAACATATTTGTTTTTATTTGTTTATATATATAATCTAATGACTGCCACCAGAAGATATATTGGCCTTAAAATGATCAGCGGCAAGTCTATGTCCTAAATGAAACATAATAGCACTAAAGACTTCCATCCATCCATCCATCCATCCATCCATCCATCCATCCCTCCACCCATTTTCTGTTCCCGCTTATTCAATTCTGTTAAGTAATCATTATTATTCACTGGAAAACATGCAAGCATTCTGTGTCTATATATATATAAACACACACATTTAATTTCATTAAATGTGTACCAGTAAGCCCTATCCATCAAAACTTTCAGGCAACCCATTTGTCAGTATACATTGAGGCTTTTATTTGGCAGTTTTATGTTATATTTACTGCAACTCATTTGTGATCGTCCATTCAGAAAACCGGAGTAACATTTATGCGTTATAACATCGTAATTCATGTGTCGGAAACATAAAAGTGCTGGCTTTAATTATATGTCATTGCTGCATTTACTTGCATCATAGGGTGAAAAAGAAGTAATGTAAGCACTCATACGTATTCAGTATTTTTTTATTTCTTTTATTTATTTATTTGTAGCTATCAGTATGTACTCCGTTTAACAAGGTGTATGTACCTTTCAGCCAGAAGAATATGGTTTGATCCCTTGATTTAATGCAGTTCAGCAGGTACTGGCTACTAGCTTTAATGATAATTAAGTAGAGAACCCGGGCTCTATAAGAATAGCGAAGGGCTCCGGTAGTAACAAACACAAGCAGCTGTATTTTCTTTTCTCAACAGGATTTGAATTGGAAAAACAGCAGCGCATTTGTCACTGACAAAAATGCCATCCCTCTTTCCACAGCTTTAACTGCGAATCCTCCCTGGTGGTGATTTAGATAAATTGTTTTTCATTAAGAGCCAATAAACAGACTGCAGATTCCGTGCCAGTTTTTTTGTTGGTCTGGGCCTGCAATTTTGCTATTCATTACCATCATGGGGGTGGCAGGAGGCCCTTATTCCTCCATGTGTCTTATGGCTTGTCACATACAATTTATAGTTTTTAAGGCCTAATCATTTTCAATAATATTGTATTAAGCAACTGCATTTATTGCAAAGGGAAATTACATTTCACCTTGCGTACTTGATTTTTGTGTCAGTGCCCTACTTGAGCAAGTAGCAAAGCCGGAAGTACTTGAATGTGCAGCTCACAACACAAACAAGATAACGCCCATCACTATAACCAAACCTGAGACAAGCCCAGACCCCAGGCCATTCAGCCATTTTCCCAATTTATTTTATATATATAACATGTCCTTTACTCATTCCCAGATACTTTAGATAGAAGTTAATTTCTTTCACTTTATCTGTACTGCATGAAATATCAGTACAGAATTGTTTATTAGTCCAAGTATATTAACTTCATTTTAATAAACCAGTTTACCATGTTGTTCCTGTTTACTGATTAAGGTGTTATCAGTGTTAATGGCACCGGCAGGCATTTGTCTGTTACGACAGTAATTAATTCATCAGTGCAAATCAATGGAAAATAATAGACTACATAGTGTTGTTTTCTATTTTGTTGTTAAACAACATATTAAAGCATATATGTATATATATATAAAAACAGTACCTACAGAAAATATTTAAATATATCACACAACAGAAATTAAATTATTAATGTCATAATCCTAATTAGAGTATTCATCATTATTCATATCCATGCCATTCAATTACCTCAAGGTGAGTACCTGCACAGTATGGTGGGTGGAAAGACAGATTTAGAAGCTTATTGCCCTAAGACTGGTTTAATTTTCTCATAAGAAAACATCATTAATATACATCATGCAAACAATATTCTTAATAATACTTAATGAAAGTAAACTTGAAAATGTTTTCTGTTTTTTTTTTTTTTTGCCCGTTCAGAACGGGAAATCGTGCAAGATCTTTAACATATTCACACACCTAATTGTCCTTTTGAGTTTTAGGCAAGGAGAACCTTATTGTTTTATGGCTTATTTGCTTTCCGTTGAATGACTTCACTCACTATGCACATATTATTAACATGCCTTTATTCAGTTTGACTCGTTCACATTTGTACATCACGGTCCTAGCTATGAATTCGACCATAGATTGTGAATCAGGTGTATGTGTCCTTATCTCTCACTGAGAGCAAGCTGCAGTACAGTACGCTTCCCAGTTTCCACATAAGTATAAATAACACTTCTATTTCATTTGTAATCACCTTTGGCAGTAATTATAGCCACAATCTAATTCCTGGCAAGCCGGCCAAATGTGTGTATTGTATTTTTGAAATTTTTTTTTTAATTTCTTGGCAGTTTTGTTCAAGCTGTCTCAAATGATTTGCGTATTCCTCACGGGAGGTGGTTTCCATTGACATTTTCACAAATTCTGTCAAACTTCAGTAAGATTCAACTGAAGACTTTGACTGGGCCACCCAAGGACATGCATAATTTGTGTGTATTTTTCGCGATCTGTTTTTCATTCATTGTCAGCAAGTTTCTTTTTTTCCAGTTGCTGCAGAGAATAAGCGTTGCTGCGATGTGATGCTGTCACCACCATGCATCTGAGGGGAGGTGCTAGAAAGCTACTGGATTCTTGCACACCACTCTGGAGGAATGTCCTACATTAATCAGAAATGATGATTAAAAATGCTAGTCAGGAATGTGAGTGGCCCAGGGCCTTAATGCGGGTAGCAAGTGGCTTTCCTCCAACAGGCCAAAAGACATGAAGCTAAATATCATCTTCAAATTGTCCATAGTGGATGCTTATACAGTATCCACTGGTGATATGTTCCAAGACCTATGGATGATACCATGGATAATAGTGAACTGCAGGCGCCATATATAATGCGATTTTCATGTGCTCACATATAGTAAAGTTTAATTGATATATTACACACAGTGCATTACCAACATGAAATACAGTAACAATAAAATTAGTTGTACGTTATTACCCAGCACTGTACTCTCTCTCTCTCTCTCTCTCGATTGAAAGGGATTCTGACATTTTAGGCTAGTTCTCAAGAGATGACAGCAATGAAAAAAAAACACTTTTTATATATATTTAGAACACAGACACTGGGATAATGCAGCAACAAATGCGATCAGCGAGGACATGGGAATTCTGGGGAAGTGTGGGGAGAGAGGGCGACACGTACTGGGCACAACTGGACTGGCGATTTCTCCATGTTACAGCCTGCGCTTGATTGATGCACAGTTTGAAACTTATGAAACATTAATTTCTGTAGTTTTTCAAAAAAGAATTTTAGGCCGCGGTAAACCACAGATAACTGAAACCACAGACACGGAGGTCCTACTATATATGACAGACTGGCATCCCTTACAGGGCATAGCCCTGCCTTGTGCCCAATGCTGCCTGGATTAGACTCTAGGCTCCGTGTGGAAGAGTCAGCAACGTAAAATGGATGGTTGGATAATGGATGGATAAGGGTTCTTATTGAGTTTTCAGTGACAGATAGTGTGAATAGGCAAATTTAAAAAGCTCATGGAATGTTTAATAACTACTACCATTTTTGGAATTTTGGAAGCTAAATTCTCTACACCTTTACATACAGCCTTCATATTGGGACATCGCAATGGGTATACAGATAGTCCATCCTTCTTTTGTAAAATACAACAATACAAAAATGACAAAATTCCCAGGCATCAGAGGAGAGATGGTCCAATCCCCATATATAAGCTGACATCAGAGCAACTATGACCATGTGCCCATTCAATATGAAACATATTTTTTTTGGAATTCTTCCAGTTCAAGCTAACAATATTTCATAATATAAATTTGATTTTATTAATAGCATAATTTCACATTGAGTCATACAGCCAGCATTCTCCATTCCTTAAGATGCTTGTTTGAAGTGCTTCATAGCATCATCAGCAGAGGATACATAAAGAAAATGAGTCACTGATGTAAACTGATGATGATAATAATAATATAATATATACTATTTCCAAGCTTTCTTCATATATATATATATATATATATATATACACACACACACACATATATATAACAAATATTGTATACATTCTTATCACGCTCCATTTATGACTATGTGCATGCATGAACATATGTTTCTGTGTATGTGTGTGACTCAAATTCCATTAAATGTAATTAAATACTATTTATAAGCTGCCACTCTAGAAATACCTACCAGAAACTGCTGCACATATACATACACAGAGACACATACCACACAAATATAGTGTGGTATGTGTTTCAAAATCAAGTTTTATGGCTTATGGCTGTTAATAGAAGATACTGACGCTTTATTAACTCTTACACCGATCATTATAATGCATTATGAAGGGATCTATAATGCATTATAGATGACAGCTTTAAGTAAAGTTTTGCCAGATTTTCTTTGGTTTATAGTAGTTTGCACTTTCTGCCATTGTTGAAGGATCTGCTTAAAACAAGTTGACAGGAAAAAAGTAAATGCACTCATAATTTTCCAGTAGCAGCTGTTCCACTTTTGCTGTTATGTATATAAATGAGAAAATCTGCATATTCTAACTATGGGAGCAGGGAGACACACATGTGCAGTACCAGAATACGTGAACTGTGTCTCAGACATGTGAGGAGGTGGGTTCTGGGGGAAAACTTGTGAGACGTATAACACTTTATAACTGATACCAAAAAACTTTTTAGTATATGGCTTCTTTTGAATTATAAATGCCCTGACATTGTCTCTAACTAAGGTAAATTCATTTATTCATTGTTGTTATAGTGCACATTACCTGGTATAAAAAGTGGAATGTGAAATCCATCCATCCATTGATTTTCCTTAACCACTTATCCTGTTCAGGGTCATGGAGTATGTGAAATGTAACGTGCAAAATTACAGAGAAGGTGCAGAATTAAACGAGCATATGTGCCTATCGCTATCAGTACTAGTATCATGTAAGGACCTTCCCCATGATAGAAATGTCATATGACGTAACTCTCTTTTCGTGCTTTTCGTTTAAAAAGAACAGGCCTTACCTTTCTTTTATTTGTTGGGCAGACATACAAGTAACTCAGCACTGTCTTTAATCCCACTTTGTCATTTACTTTTTCATAAGTGGTCCCATAGTCAGTTGACCTGCAAATGAATACAGCGTTGGTTAAAATCATATTACTGCAATGTTTATTATGTCAAGGATTATGATGGTAAAGGTGAATGACAGTGTAATTTATTGATAAGCAACATATGATATAAAAGGAACATTTTTTAATTTGTTCAAGCCGATAAAAAAAAAACCACAATGCATGACATGACATGTTTCCTTGGTGTAATATTTTAACTACCAATATGCGATCAAATTAAAATGACAAATAGAACAATACCCCATCTGCCCAATATGATGAACTCATGTCGTACTGGCAGAAAATTGCAGGCTGTATACTGTGTGTGAACAATTTCCAAATTTCTATGTTGAAACAACCAGAAAAACAAAAAAACAATTTCAAGTCCTTTACTTTTATACATAAAAGTATGCCCATCCACACCGTGTGGTACAGGGTAACAGAGATACATGGTGGCAAGATATACTTCCCATACTTCTGTACATACAAAAAAATAGTATCTCTCCGTGCTACTGTATGTCACCCTTGAATTAGATTAATTGATATAATTTTTTCCAGTTTGTGTTTTTCCAGGTGGCAGGATTCTGCTCACAATCCAAGAATCCTAAATTGACCTGGAATGAATATGTACATTTCAGTAAATATGTTTTGATGGACAGATTACCCATTTATTGTGTATTGTCTCTGTCCTTGCTGTGCAAACCTGCTCACCTCATTCTATAGGCAGATATACAAAATACATCTCCTTCATGCAGAATATAAAATAAGCATGTCTGCTTGTGACATGAAAAATGTCCCCTGGTATTTTTTATGCTTTTAATTTTGAATATGTTTTTCTCATCGCCTTTAAGACTCCACTCTTTCACATATTAATTGTGAATGGCATGGGGCAATCTCCTTACACCATCCGCAGTGTAACAGGGTGGCGGACTTTGGCCCTAATTTTCATTCAGTAATGAACATATATTGAAATCTAACAAGCTGTGGTTTAATTAAATAAAATCATATCATCTCGCATAAAAAATGGCATTTGATTTTTCTATGGTGACAGGGTGGCAAAGGTTAAATAATCATTTATAACTACTCACATCAATTCAAGACTCAAGAATAGTATGGGAGTTGCTATGAGGTAATAATTCATGAATAATAGATGATTAATTTAAACTAAAATATTGCCAGTGCCTGAATGTGCAGGAGCCTGCATTCCACAGATTAAATTATTCATTTGTGGAAATGAACTGATAACCAGCGTAATCAAAGAAATAGTAAGTTTATGTGTCCTGGCAGTTAACCACTATATCAGTCCATCATTAGGTAATTTTATTCTAGACGCTCAATAATGTGTCTAACATTACATGATTAAAAACCAGTTTCTCAAAAAGAAATTTTCAGTATAAATACACACCCAAGCAGCAAACCATTTCAAGACCCAATCTAATTTAGGGAAGGGAACAAAGGAAATGATTCGTGTTTTTAACTTTTCCCTCTCTCTGGCTGCCATACCCCACACTAGTGTAATGGATTTCTTTGAAATTACAATACAAATGGTCTCATCTCGGCTCATTCTTGAGTGCCTGTAAAATGGTCACAATGATTAGAAAGTATAATAACCAAGAGAAAGAGACTGCAAGTGAGTTCAATTTCCAAAGGATATTAAAAGAAAGTTAGGAAAGAAGCACAGACCAATCTTGATAACATATGGACCTGCGTAATACAATCCCTCAGGGTTGCTCCGCATGGTTCACATTCATTGCTTTCTATAACGACGACAATAATCTGATATAACCAAATATGGCGATCCGCTGGGGTAATAAGGAAAGGCAAGCGTAGCTATCTACTTCTGTTTTTGTTGCTTACGCGATTTTTAACGAGGGTTGTTACAAAGAGGAACGCCTGCGACTGAAGTCTGCAGTCAATGTTCAGCGCATATGGACATATTTTTAAAATGCACAATAATTACAAATAAGCAAAGCAATATCTACAGTTCAGAAGCATGTACCGATAAACACTATACTTGTGTGTAATTGTTTTAGGCAACACTGATGGAAAAAATGGACCCCCCCCTATAATTATCCCTTCCCATTTCTGTCTGCTGTGAAGAATCAGCTTGTTATAGAAGTCTCCTGATTTCTCAAATGTAAATGTAATAATAATTTAAATAATCTAATAATTTAAAGTATGGTTTTGATAATTTCTAAGTAAATACCCAGACACATTTGGATTTTTTTTCAGTCTAAGAAATTTATTAAATATGAATTCCTTCTCTGTGTATAGTTGTAATTTGCTTAGAGTCACATTTTAATATATGAGATGTATCCGCTGGGTAGCCCACATATCTTGTATAAATAACACTGAAAAGCATCCAATAAAATATTTTAATGTATAAAGACAAAGTACCAACAACTGTGGCATCAATATGGCTAAAATTTTCAAAGCAACAACAATTTTCAGTGCAACCTTTAATTTCTCAAGAATGAGAAGATGGAGGGAAACATCATTATGCATTGTAAAGGTGAAAAGACATGCCATCCACATGGATGCAAAATACTGAATTAATTTGTAAGAATAAAAAAAAAAAACATACGTCACAGCCGGAATATGGGCTACAAATTAGCAATAAACAATAATCAATGACGGAAATCACATTAAGAGCACGGCTAGACTATGACAGATGGGTTTCAGAGAGGAGACCAATGTTAGTCTATAAAACATTTAGGCTGGGGGCTGAAGAAGGTCAATACATTAGACTTCAAAGAAAAGGATCAAATCTCAAACCTAATCACCCCGGCCTTGTATGTGTGAATGGCAGTCCTGAGGCATACAGATTTAAAAATAGCTTGCGGGTCCACATTGTAGTTTTTGCAACAAAGCAAAATTCTCTGCAGGTAATAATGCCAAAATCACATGGGGAGAGACATTTGCCTGCTATCCCAGAAGTGTTTTTTTTTATTATTTCTGCCTTGATTGGTAATTTGCTATTCTGGCTGGTAGTGAAACTTGAGACTTTGACATGAAAGTCCGTTGATGCTACTCGGCTGGCTCATTGAAAACTTGAGGGCATGGTTGAGTGGTAGACCTATTCTAACTCAGGAAGAAAACTTGGAAATAGGTAGAAAAAAAATCTGGATGAACAGAGAATTTCCAGGTCCATCTTATGATGCATTTTCGGGTACAGATTAGACATGCAGTAGCAAAGGGAAGGCATACATTTCGTAAGGCTTGCGGGAAAATATTCTAAGTATATACATAGGAAGAAAAATATATGACAGTTACTTGTACACAAATTTTAGAAAGATTTTTAAAAACTGCAAAAAGACGTGTGGTGAGAGGGAAAGAAACGAAGCCTTTTTTAAACCTTCAGAGTCAATCTGAGGTTTGGCTTATCTAACCCACTACACAGGAAACCCAGCAAGCAATGGCTTCTTATGGACAACATGTTGATGGTTTCTACCAATGAAGCCTATTAATCTATTGTTACTATTGCAGGAATAGCGCAAGTGTCAGAGATATGAAATGAGGTACAGTATACAGGTTATATTTTCTTACGAGTTTTTTCTCTTCTCACCAGAGCACAACAGAATCACATTTTTTCCCCGTAATTTTTTCAGCTCCTTGGCGATCAATTCTGTATCAGATTCAGCTGTCGGCTGTGATGCCCTGAAGGCAGCACGTATGCATTCTCCAATAGACTCACATGTCAAAGCTATCGATCTCTTTCTGCGCTGCCAGTCACTCGACACCACACAGGGTAGCTATTGCTGATTGGAGAAGAGGTACATCTCTCGCCACTGGCAGCTGACAAACCGCAGGTGTTTGACAAATTTGGAGTGCTTGTACTGCGGCCAATAGAGCTATTCCGACTGACTTAAATGTACACAAATGCCAATTATTTATGCCACTGGGAGCCTGCTTTCACTGCCAAGCGATGTCGTAGCTGACTCTCATTCTGCAGCTCGGCTATAGGACTCGACCTTCGCGCAGTGTATACTGGGATACACAAGCGCAACGCATCTGCATGCGTGCATAGATTCTCTCAAGGCCCGTGGAACCCATTCTGAACATTTCTGCTAACTTGACCGAATTCCTTTACAGTGTAAGCCTATTTGTAATTGAAAGCATTGCAGGTGTCGAGGGAAAGCTGGGGAACTGAGTCAGACTGCTTATGAAATGCATTAAATGTGTTTTCCTTGTCCTATACTCATCGCCGTCAGCTGCATTTGATTCAGGGTTTACCATTTATCCTTTCTGTGCAACCTTTTCACCCTGCAAAAGATTAAATTAATTACGTTAAGTATATTAATTACTTCCCTTAAGGCTGTTACTATCCAGCGGCGTGTCCATTTTTAATGACTGAATTTTTCATTCTGCGACTTGAGAAGAAAATGTTGTATTGAATGCTTGCTTATGGGCCTGAAATTTACGTGGATTAACTTCTTTCCTGAAAATGTGTGGGAATGTGTGGAATGTGTGGCAGCTGTCTAACAGTTAAAGTGACAATTGCCTGTTTACTCACAGTGTTGCTCAAGACATGAAAAGCAGTGAGGCTCTGGCGGGACACTTTACAGCCCCTGGAGAATGGCCGGCTTCACATCCCTGAGCTGATACTCTCAGCTAACGTACACTTGGTAAACCTGTCCCGGGGATGATTGAGTAGAGGCACCTGTCAGTCTTCATGTAAGAAACAAGGCATGACTGTCAGGATGTGTTAAGCGGCTAGTCAGTGTCGCATACAGTCTACGGAGACCTGCTGGAGTCATAGCCTGTGTCCCTGGATAGAAGTGATGATACCTAGAAAGAAAGGACTGGATACATCTGTCAGCTCTGCAGGGCAACAAACATTGACACAAAGAGACTGCTCTAAGAAAACCAATTCCTAAGAAAATAAATAGAGAGAGAGAGAGAGAGACAGACATACAGATTAGATAGATAGATAGATAGATAGATAGACAGTGAATAAATCAACTTTATACATTTGTATATTTGTTTAATTATTTCACTTCTTTGATCCTGGTTCAGTGAAACTGTGCACACCAGTTAGTATATGGTGTTTACACCAGTACGGTACACTGTAATATAGACGGGAGCAAACTGGTGCACATTCTGGCTAATTTCACTCTACTGTGAGAGGAGCTACCGCAGCCAGAAGAGAGACAAAATTGCAGGTTTCATGTAACCTCTCTTAACAAGACTATATCTAACATGTACCGGTTGGGCTGTTTATTGTATTCTCTGGTGTTCTTAAAAAGATAAATCCGAGGTAATTTATATTCATATTTATTCACATGTATTTGCGACATTTCTTTCATGCCTTTTCTTAAAAATGCAATAACTAGACATCGATTCTTAGAAATTATGCTAGCATCAGTAGCTAATTCATTTTTCATGGATGATTTCCTATTGGTCACATTGAATAGTTTGTTCTTAAACCTTTATACCTGTGCAAAAGATTGCACTAAATATTGACTGACAGCATGACAGCTTGGGATGAATGGATGAGTCATAGGCATTTACAGTTTATTTCTGCATGACAAATCATTTTCAGATATTAACTGGTCGCATTTTATATATCCCAGTGTCACTGATGATTTAGCTAAATTGAATACACAGACAATTTTTCATGGCTTTCTTAAGGAGCAGGAATGGTTATTTGAGTTTATAAAGTTTACTTTGTACTTGTAAAATGAGATAGAAGTTTCACCTACAGGCATATTTATTTGTAAGTAGCAATTTCTGATTCTGAGCCAATTTGCTAAAATTAAGCATGCAAATCAAACGTGCCAGTAAAGAAGCAAGGTACCACACCACATACCACACTATGCTAAGTGAAGCCAGTTTGGTTTGCTACTAGGAATGATATCAGTTAGAAATATATATTTATTGGCACCTAAAATAGAATGCAACAGAACCTTACTTGTTTCTCCAAAAAGTGAATCTCCTGTTCTGTGTGTGTGTATATATATATATATATATATATATACACACACACACATAAATCATTTATTATTTACTGAACTTCAATTAACTTTTTACTGAATTATGAAACATTTTATCGTCTAAATTAAATGCAGGGTTTATTTGTCAAGATTAAAGTTAAAATATTATCTGACATTTTCTGACTGGTATTCTTCATCAATTACTGAAATGTATGTGGCCTTACATGAAATTAAATTATGATTTGAAGCATAATGAAAATATTGTAAGACATTTCTTCCTAATTATAAATCTTGTCCAATTTGACTGATTCAGTCAATTTCCCAGATTAGTTACGTGTGTAATTTTAGAGTCTTTACTTTTCTTATTCTGCAGTGTTAAAGTAGGTATCATTATGGTACTCAAATGAAAACACAAGACTCACAGAACAAAACACTTTAATTTTCTTGAAAGGGTCCGCTGTGCAAAATGCTTATATTTAAATTAAATTAGGGGTATTATAAGAGGTTAGAGCAGGACAAAATAATTATTGTGTTTTTGCAATGAACGGATGCCCGTTAGATCAGACACAAATGTGTTTTGAATGAGATGAATGTATTAATAAGACACAAAGTATTAAGAAGATTGAAAAAAAGGGAAACATGAATGCTACTTAATTCCTGCTTCCTCTTGCATTGGCAGGTACTTCAAAGCAAAGTAGTTAAATTGCAAATGAAGTGAAAGCTTGGGAAAGATCTGAATTAAGATTAAGTAAACTGGGCCTGAAGAAAAACATTAGCGTCAAGACAGAGAGATCTGTCTATTGATATCCCATCTGTGTTAAGAGACATCGGTCCACACTTCACAGATACAATGCAGCGATATAATGCAGCAATATAATACAGTAATATAATTATCAGTATTATTATTGTTTTCAGAGGAAATAGAATATATAATGCATAATGCATAATATGCAATATAAATATAAAAATCTATAATGAACTATACCGCAGTACATTATAAGTAGAAAGGATGCAGCCCTATCACCCTTCCCTCCATCTAATCCTTATTCCTGCCACTCCCCCTAACCTCTACAATTTCTAGAAGTACTGGATGGATCAACTGGATGTGTGAAAGCCAATTAATATGTTTTTTTATGCGAAGGCTCTGAGTGTTAGCCATGAGACGTATCTCTGAAACTCCACCTACACATTTTGTGCACATTCCACTTACATGCCAATTTGCACAATCTTTCCCCACTGATTCCCCAGCCCGGATGGCTCCATCACCCCCTCGCCCCTGTCTAATCACTACTCCCTCCGCACCCCAACCTGTATCTCTAGCGCCATTACAGTAGGCTTGCTAGGTATCTAATTTTAAATACAGGGGGCGAGGAGGGGTCCATCCACTATAAATGTCACTGAATGAAAATTCCACAGTAAACTGAACATGTCAGCGTAATAGCACCCAGGCCTAGCCTGCACACT
>JAODKM010000040.1:6734825-6750528 GCA_026780845.1 Petrocephalus sullivani | reverse complement strand
ATAAATGTCACTGAATGAAAATTCCACAGTAAACTGAACATGTCAGCGTAATAGCACCCAGGCCTAGCCTGCACACTCTCCCAACCACTCCAAAATATCTTTATTAAAATTACCATTATAATTACCATTTGCACAAGTACAAGTACAGCAGAGGTGGTTACTGACCAATAATTTCAGAGTGTATATTAGTCTTTGCTATAAATATTATAATAAATATTAAAATATTTACATTTAAAAACATTTCAAATGTAGCGCTAGTTAGCCTGCATCCTAAGCCTTCAATTGAGTAATAATAGACACAACACATAGGAAGTGATGTTGATAAAAAATATATTTTTCACAGTTTTCAACGGGCACATTTTCTGCACTACAGTCATTATAGAAATACAAGCAAAAGTAAGTTGATTAAAGAGTAAATTGATTAAAATATGAACGGGTGCTCTACATAAGATTGCAAAACAAACACAGCAACTAAAGCCAGGACATATGTATAGTTCTATTTGATGTCTATGTTTTTGCTCTCATCGTGTCCGCTAAATGTCAGCTTCTGTGGACCCAAGAATTAAATTACATTAAATCGCGTCAGACCTTTCAGAATCTCATGATTTTTTTTTGTCACTATGTTGTTGTTTTTCATTAACTGGAGACGCACACCTTCGTCATTCAAAATATCGGTCCTCACTAGGGTTGCTACTTTCAATTTTGGGAAAGAAGGGAGGCCACCCCCCACCTCTGCGGGGCCACAATGGTTTAATTTTTGAGGAGGGGAGGGGGTCGATCATGCAGTTCAGAAATACAGGACAAATTGTGTCCCATATTCGTTCAAAATGGGAGAATGTATTTTATTTTTCAATACGGGCCTACCTAGTAATATGGGTGGAGGGTTAGGGGTAGGAGGGGTGCAACGCTAATCTTCACATTTCCCAAAAGTCCCAATTGCATAACTGCACTGACATGTTCCTTTTGCACAACAAACAAAGTAACATTCTTATTTAAGGTGTAGCTACAATGAACAAGAATGGTAATCATAAATCAAAGTATTTCTAACTATTGGCTCTTTCAGTTAGAGTATACCAATTACTTTTCCACAAACTAACAGGGCACATTGGTGAAGAAGTGAGTTAGGTGTTTCATTCGGACCCACTGCCATAGGTGTATACAGTTAAGCATCGAGCCATGTAGGGAGGTTCATAAACAGTTGTGATGGGATTTTTTGACAAGCTTGGTGAATTCAAATATAGGACAGTTCCTCCCTGCCAGATATTTCATGGCCAACTGTAAGTGGGATTATTGCAAAGTAGAAGTGTTTAGGAACAACAGAAACTCAGCCACGAAGCAGCAGACCACGCAAAGTAACAGAGCAAGATCACCGAGTGCTGAGGTGCATAGTGCATAAAAACTACCGATGCTCAGTTGACTCACTAACGGCAGAATTCCAAATTCCCTCTGGCATTAACCCAAGCACAAAAATCTGTGTGCCGGAAGCGTCATGTAATGGGCGTCCATGGCTGCATCCAAGCCTCACATCACCAAGTGCCAAAATGAGGGCTCTGCACTCTGGAGCTGCAGAAATGAGTTCTGTAGAGTGACATGTGTTCTGTAGAGTGACGAATCACACTTCTCTGTCTGGTAGTCTGATGGACAAGTCAGGGTTCGGTGGATGCTAGGAACATGGTACTTCCCTGAATGCATTGTATGTAAGTTTTGTGGAGGAGAGATAATTGTATTGGGTTGTTTTTCAGGGATTGGGCTAAGCCCCTTAGTTCCAGTGAAGGGAACCCTTAATGTTTCAGCATCCTAAGACATTCTCTGCATTTTTATGCTTCCAACGTCCTGGGAGCAGTTTGGGGAAAGCCCTTTTCCTTTCCAGCATGCGCCTGCGCCCCAGTGCCCAAAGTGAGGTCCATAACGGCATGGTTGACTGGCCCACACAGAGCCCTGACCTGAACTCCATCAAACACCTTTGGGATGAACTAGTGTGAGCCAGGCCTTCGCGTTCAACATTATTGTCTGACCCCACAAATGCATTTTTGCATGAATGATCAAACATTTCCACAGATACATTCCAAAATCTCATGGAAAGCCTTCCCAGAAGAATGGCAGCTGTTAGAGCTACAAAGGGCGGAACAATTCCAAATTGATGCCTATGGATTTAGAATGGGATGTCAAAAAATTTCCTGTAGAGGTAATGGTCAGATGTCCCGTCACTTTTATCCATAAAGTGTACCATCATACCTTCCAAATATTGTACCATGGCACATGGTATTTTCACTGAATTATGCAATGGCATTCAGGAATTTCCTGGTATAATTTGCTGGCCAGAGGGGATTGGTTATTTTATATATATATTATATATAACAAAAATACCATGGTGTATGGCATAGATCAGCAAATGGCAGCCTGCGGGCCAGGTCCAGCTGGCCCATAAAAAGTTTTGGCCTCCTGAAAGAGGTTCTTTATTTTTTATTTTTTTATTTTTTGATAAAAAAAAGATATTATCTCACAAAAGCTATCTGATATATACATCTATTTTAAAAAAAAAAATTTAAATATTCTTAAAATAACTAAACTTCAAATAAAACTTATTTTTAAAAATTGCTGCAATCTTGCCTGCATCTGTAAAACAATACTGGCATCTTATTGAGCTCTGTTGATCTCTGCGATATGGTATTACCATAATACCACCCAAGCTTAGCTGCGCTCCCCACCACCCAGTTGTCCCTCACAAAGTTCAGTTCAGGTCAGTTCAGTTCATTTGAATTGAACTGAATTGAATTAAACTGAACTGAATTCAAATTTTGTTGTCGTTAACACAATCTGCTGGCATATACATTTGTCCCGCCTCCCTAAAATCAATATGCCTAGGGTGGGATGTCTGCACATATACACAGTTGACACCGAAGCATGGGGTTCCGTTCAAGCCAGCAGCAGTAGCTAGATGCTTGTCACAAGGATTCTATCAAATACCTTTTCTTCCCAAATGTTAGCCGGCTGATGTTATTAATGGGAGCCAGTCACACAAGGTGCTGAAATTCCAACAGTCGCTGGTGTCTGTTGTGTCGGCTGAGTTCAGCAGCCACCTGTATTTTCACCAGAGTGGCTGTTGAGTCTGGGCTCTGGTGGTGGCACCGCGATAATATGTGTTCAGAAAGTGTTTGTTGCATCAGATACATGGGAAATCATTCAAGTAACCTACCCTTAAGAATTTTAACTTGACCTAATAAAGCTTGCTATACTAAAGAAAGCTTTCTTCTAGGAAAAAAAAACTCTAAATAGATGTATGAAACTTTAAAATTCTCAGTTGGTTTAATTATATTTGCATGAGGACTGAGTGCTTTTTAGGTCACTAAAAGATAAGCCACTAGTAGCAACTTTTTCTCACATCAGCACTGACCTGAAATGTAAAGATGACTCATACTTTGGCCACTTCAATATTCCCAGGACCCACGCTGAACTTAAACCACACAGAGAAACTTTACAATCAATTCTCACCACTGCTTAATAATATAGCTTTTTGTTCCTATCTAGTCCTATTCCATAAGTGATTATAGGAGAGTTCTTCACCCAAATCCTTCTTTATACATTATTTATGTGTGACAAAAATGAAAAGACCAATGCTATGTTTGCCTTTCATAACACATGCATCAGTGCTGAATTCACTATATATGCACTCTGCTTTTGAGGTCTCAGAGTTAGGACTCCTTGTGCTCAGATGCATAGAAACATAAGCACCTTTTAGATGTAGCCACTGAAGCTAGAGAAAGGTCAGAACCTTACATTTTCTTAGAAAGACAACACTTCTGGGCAGTGATTTTTGAATGCACCTTCAACATCCACATGATTTCTTATAGCTTAAAATATTGACTTTGACCAAGCCCATATTATATTATTAAATCTATGAATGTTACAGACCTCACAGGGTGAAGATAAGGGAAGAGTTCCAGGCATAGCACTTGCTTAGAAACATTGCTGATATGTAGGTTTAGTTTGAAGTGCAACGTAATTGCGGAGTTTTAATCATTCCAGTGAATTTAACCCTGGGGAACCCACGGGGACATATTTGGCCCCCCCTTTTATTTCTGACTAATACTCAACCCACTCATCAAAGTTAACATTTTACTTTTGTTTTTCGTTGTGTGTATATATATATATATATATATATATACACACACACACACACATACAGTATATATATACACTTTTCAAAGTGATGTTAATGGAAACTAGTCTGAAAAGTTGTTCTTAACATTAATTCTTAATGTTTTTTCTTCATGGACCACTTAAAGATCAAATACAACAGAACCACACAGCTTTTGTTTACTTTATATTATGTCTTTGTACATATTGTATATATGGAACATTTACAAGCCAAATTAAAATGACTGCTTATAAAGGGCTTAGGTTACTCTGGTCATGTGACTTCAAGAAAGTCCTATATTCAGTTAATTAAATTATAAATTTATTAAAATAGAAGTGATGCAATGATAAATGTCCATAAATCATCTGAAAAAAACATAATATTCAAGCAAGACAGTAATTAAATTTCTTCAAAAACTTTTCTTCCATATTTCTGCCTACCTGAATGTTCTGAGAAGAGCAGTAAACATAAACAATAATAAATCCTTCTTTTTCATACTAATTTGGACCAGCTTTCAAATTTAACAACCAAATTTCAACAGAAAAGTATTGCAGATAATTGGCATGCAGCAGAGTCTGGACCACCCACTTTCCTTCTCCTATCTAAGGCATGAAATATTGAGAAATTATGATAGACCACATTACTGCTATGAACAATAAAACTGTTTCACCATTAGCTGACTGCAGAATCTAGTTTGTAATAATTTATATGATGGCAAAAAAACAGCCAAATATTTGTGAGAAATGCACTGGAGTTAAGTGACAATGGCGCACTGGGGAGATGTTCAGGTGGCAGATGTTTCATGAACTCCTTTGAGAAATCAGCTGTCTGAAAAAAATTTGGCACTTTTTCAAAATTTCAAAACATCAACGTTGACTTAGTTCAATGTAAAATAAGCTGAATTTGTAAGCATAACTCCAGTAAGAACAATTCTTTAGCTGGTTAATGCAATTCATGTGTTGCACATGAACGCTTATTCTTTGTAGTCAGAGTTTATGTTTGAGTATCTTCCATGCCTCGCGATAAAGTAGTTAAAGAATTCATTTTATTTTGCATACAGCATACAGACAAATCCAAAATATCTACTGTGAAGGAAAAAACACGTTCTTTTTTTCCTGTGCAATTTTCTATTGATTTAGATATCTGAATTTAATCTCAATTTAACAATTATGCTTTTCAACTTCAGTAGAGTGATGATGAAAAATAAAAACAGTCATGCCTTTAATGGGTTATAAAAATGAGGTAACATATCATGACCAGGGTAGAAAGGAAAAAAAAAACATTACATACGAAAATAAATAAATACTTTTTGAATTGAGTTATTTGTACTATACTACAGACTACACCACCTGACACTGAATAAGAAATTTTAAAGCACTAGAACATTGGCAAACTTGGTATCTGGTATCTGGTATCGGTACTTTAGCACTCTTTACACTTACAATAATCATGTACCAGACAAAGTAAAATCCAAGGTTCACAGATGATGGCTGCATCCTTGCAGTCACAAAGCCTCCAAGTCAGGACAAGATTGGACAAGGCAATATGGTGAGATGAGATAGAATGATTGAGCTTCTTGGTCAGGAGTTTGGCATCAAACGAAAAATACATTTGCAGATAGAACATCTAAAAAGTATGTATTTTTGATGTTATACTGGGTGATTTTATCAAATAATTGGTAAAGTAACATTCCACATGTTGAAAAATTACTATATATATATATATATGTGGAATGCTTGTATTTCATGTTAGAGATTATGACAAAGTGCTTGACAACAAAAAAACAATAATAATAATAGAACGATAAAATTATAGGTCATACAAAAAACGGCAAGCGGAGTTGCTCTTTGTAATACAAAGACCACCCAAAATATACTTTAGAAGGTCTAAAGGAAATATTAGTTGTGGAGGGTCTGAAGATTGCACAACCAAATCCAGCAGGAAAACGGTTTCACAGAAATTTTTCACTCACATTCACGAAAGTTCACATTCACACGTTTACATGCCCTAGCTGGTCCTCAGGGATAAAAACCCAAAGCGTGTTATACCCATTGACCTGTAAAAATACCGCCCTGGCAATGAGCATGCTCGGCAAAATGATGCAACTCCTCTAAACGAGTGGGAGAGGCAGGAAGCAAGATTCTCATTCTGACCCTCTTTCCTGAGGGAATTCCCTGCACCAGCTTAATGAAACATTACCTTCAAAAAGCTATTCTCTGCCATTCCGTAATACACCATTTACCTCCGGTGTTCTGATTAATATGCCCACCCTTTTCCAAAAGACATTTTAAGGCTTGTTTTTACATTTACTGCTAGGATTAACAGACACCTGGAAGAGACCTTTACCTTAAAAAATAAACACATAACTGTTAAATACAAGGTTATTTACACGTATAAATAGAATAATTTTACTGTGTTATGCACACACAGAATTTAATATTACATAAATAAAATTTTATCTATCATTATTGTACATACTAAAATCTTGTGCTGAGGCATTAATAATGCATCCACCCCAGCCGCTATAATTTCAAATTTGTTTGACCAGCACAGGAATTGTGGAAAAATACTCATACATTTTTTTTTTGCTCAAAACGGAAATATGTCTTCTTGAAAAAAGTCCCCCCAATAAAATGATGTTTCATTTTTGTATAATTCTGTCCATATTTATTTTTATGTGACATTTAGATAATATTAAGTTTGGCTTCTAGTGTTTAAGGTACTACTGAAAACTGCAGCTACAGCAAAACAGTAGACGTGCATAATAAGGGACAGACAGTTGCCGACTGGCTTAAAGCACACCAGTGTGGCTTTGGATTTGCAGCAACTGTGATTTTTCATAGCTCTCTCAAATATGCCGAATGCTGGAGAATGCACTCGGTTTGTGTTCCAAACTATTACCCATTGAGTTTCAGTGTTGCCCATTTACCTGGACAAAGAACAATATGTTTGCTGAAGCCAAACAGAATCAATTTTACAGATACATTACTCTACTGTGATTTGAACTGGTAACTTTCTGGTCTATTTCTTCGGCCAATTTGGAAAAAGAAGCCAATATCATCAGACTTGAAACGTTTTCTATATGGCCTGCATACTCTAATTCGTTCAAAAAATATAAATTGCATAGTGACTGATCTGTTTTCAGTGTTTAAGGTCACAGTGTCCATTAAAATCAAACGCTTGACTTTGAAAATACATTCAGGTGTCTCTAGTCCCCTGACCTTTTGCAAAAGTCAGCAGCTGCCTGCCATTTGGGCTTTAGCACAAACTGATTTTCTATAAAAAGAAAGTTAAAACATCTCACAGGTCCAGATCTTAATAAAATCATGCACTCAATTAACATACGATGTGTGCTCAAGTAGGAGTGCAGCTTATAGCCAGTGTCCTATAGGAAAGGCACTGTGGACTAATCTCTGCAAGGAGGTTGTGACTGTTTAGATAACGATATTGGAAAATGCCCGTAAAGCTCTCAAAAGACTTCAGTGAAATGGCAACTTTTAAAGATGGCCTAGCCTGGGGAAACATAACAAAACTGCCAGGGGGAGCAAGGGATGGAGCACAGTCATTTTCCAGTGAATGCAGTCATGATCTGGTCGGCCATGTCATGCCTCAATATTCATTCAATATGAAACTTCGTGCACAATATGTCCCTGGTTACATTTAATCCAGAGAGTGTGAAAAATCACAATTGATGTTGTGGGAGTGTGTGAAGGAAACTCAGCTGTGTGTGTTTCACTCCCAGAGCATAGAGGTTTGCGTCTGTAACCCCTCAGCCATGACGACGATTTTGGAAATGTATGCTGAGTCCCTACAGCAGAGACACTCTCTCTGTCTCTTTATTTGCACCAGTGCTGGGCACAAGGCTGGGCCTGTAGCCATCATACCCCAATGCCACTTTATTAAACACTGTTATCTGCCAGGGACCTCTTACAAGCACAGCTCGAGAGCAGATAAGAAACAGCCCTTTCTAACATACAAGGTACTAGAATTTATAGCTGTGTCAACAAAAAGCTTAGTCTCTTAAGATTTCTTATCTCAAACTAAAATGTTCCCTTTCTTGTAACACATCTGCAGTGAAAATAGCCATATACAGGTACCGATGATAGATAGCACTCATGTTAAACCCTAAACATGTGTCCGAAATAAATCTAAAAATAAACTAGCATTCATGTCGCTATGTTGTGTTCCAAGAACCAGATGGAACCCATTTCCAGGATTGGATGTTCCTGGAGAGAGAGCAAAACTATGACAAAAGTTTCTGTTTAGCATTAAGTCCAAGCTCATCTTGTGTCAGATGTCTAGACCAACCAATCAGATGTCTCGGTGCTGCCTTCTTTGTCACTTGCACCCACATCCTCTCCAATCAGGGGTGCGTTTCCCAAACGCACCCATCAGCAACTTACATAGTTAGATTCATTCAGTTCCATGGATCCAACTATGCTTTTGGGAAACGCACCCCTGACTGGTTATCTCTCTGACCCAATTATTCAATGATTCATTCTGCCCTTAGAACATGTTTGTGTAAGTAAAACTCACACAAGCTACGTCCAACTCCTTAATTGATTTAACTACTTTAGTTGCTTATACTTGATAAGTCTGGTTTGTTTTTGTGGTCGGTTTGGTTTGTTTTTGCGAGTGCTTTCTTCGAGGGATGCAGCCCCTGAATTCAGACACAGCCTTTGTTCCCAAGTGCAGTACTTCCCTTTGTACTACGCATAGTCTGTCTCCATCCCAGTCTTCCGCCTGTTAAAGGTGTTTGTCATGGGCAGAAAACCTAGCTGTCTTTTGGCACCGTGTTGACCTGGCTCTGGGTTCCTGTTAGCAAGCTTCTGTTTGTAGGCCAGTCCCCCCCCCCCCCCCCACCTCTTCCTGTCTATAAGGCTTGGTGCAACATCACAAAATCACAATACATATTAAACTCTCCTTGAAGTGACCTGCGTATGCCATGCCATACAGTGTGCATGCTGTAATGTTAAGAAAGCACTATACAGTAATCAAACAGTGATCTGAGCTTAAATATAACAATGCAATCTTACTCAAATTAGCCTAATAAAAAAAATAAGGCAAAGGTAAAGATTTCGATTTAGTACAAAATTCAGATCAAAATGAAGTCACTGAAATCTCACATGCAAAATGTCATACATTTTTAAAACTTTTGAAGAAAAACAACACATACTGTACATTCAGTAAAAAAGACTTTTTAATGAGTAAGCACTTACAATATAAAACGACCTGAGACTGGATCTGATGTTTCAGCGCTCTTGCTAATATTGTGAATTATTACCCTATATTATACAAAATAATTATTTTTATATCATCAGCTAGTGTTATAGTAAATTTGCCAACCACAGGATTTCCCTTTTTCAGCTCTTTTAAAAATACATAATTTGCACCACAAAAGTCTTACAAAAATTTAAGCAAAATAAATCTTTCATGGCTTCATGTGTTAAATTAGTAATGCTTATTCAGCCTTTATGCACATATATTTCAGGAGACATTAAAGGTCGTGCAGCAGATGCAGAGAGGAAAGGGTGATAGTTAATATCCAGCTCACTGAATTAAAAAAACATCTTTCCTTTAGTTTACCTTGCATTCTCTCCATCAAATATCAGTGATGTGATTGCGTTTAATCTCTTGAAAGCTATCTATGTTAGTATATAAAAGGTAAAGGGAGCCATATAACAGGTATTTCTGCATTAGCATTGATATTTTTTGAAATAATAGTATTTTACTCATATACTGTATGGGTACATTTTACATTCAAGTGTTACTAAGCTAATTGTTGTAAGACACCACAAAAAAAATTATCTAGTCTGAATGTTAAACGCCTAAACACACTTGTACAAATCTCTATATAATAGACATAGTAAATAATTTTACTTTAGAAGTGTCATTTGTTACGTATGATCAGGTTTATTGAGAGTGATCAATACATAGTCCTCTGATTTATTTTTCCATTAATCATCATTATACTTCTGACCAACCCTTAAAATGCCATAAAATGCCCACAACTATAATGATAAATGTAATAAATGCAATAGGCTGTGATGTCAGTGTAATGAGACATGGTGCCTGAAATTGAGTAGCAGTAGTGAGAATTTAATTTATTGACTATACAGCCTCTTGAACCTTTTCATTCTGCTAGACAACAGGAGTGGGATCTGTGGATCCAGAGATTTGTGCATTTGACTCACAACAACCTGCAAGCATCACCTGAGGACAACCAGGTGATTGTATTCATTTATTGTATGTGAGATGAAGCTTAGAGGATTACTGCTAACTGAGCTGTATAAGGCCAGGAGCGAAGGTTGGACAAATTCCTCATACCACGCAAGAGTGTAATATACGAGCGGACGAGGTTTAATCAGCATGTGCAACAAACAAGCGAAACCCTTGACTTGTTCATCACTGCTTTATATGCGCTAGCTGGAAACTACAAATGCAGTCACAAGACGACCGACTAGTACTGGGTCTGAGAAACACTGTGCCTTTGGAAAAGCTGCAATTAGACTTTGGAAAAGCTGCAATTAGAATTAGAAAGATTTGTCGTTAGAAAGTGTTGTTACTAAAGAGGGACAATTTTAAGAAATGAGACACTAACCATCAGATACCTGCAGTGAGTACCGCAGGTTAAACAAGCATTCAAATGTGGATGCTACATATCAGTACTAGCAGATCACGTGGTATTTACTGGAAATTGGATTAATTTTATCGTCACCCCCTGGTCATCAACTTTCATTGTCGAGCAGCTACACAAACATTATAAAGTAGCAAAAAGACTGCCAAAGAGGATTTCTAAATATAGTGAAAAATCTACCTTCAGCACTGTGGGGCAGGCCAGCTATTGCCAAACTGCAGCTGTTGTCCAACAGCATCAATATTTGAGACAATGGTACAATCTTACCCAAAGCTTTGCCGTGCTGTGAAGCCAAATAGCACATGGTGCAGAGTCCCTCTTTTTAGGGAAAGTAAAAGAAGGACAAGAGCTTATAGAGTGGACGGTCTTCATCAGCAAAACAGCACCGTCTAGTGCTCAGGGATGGTGGTGGTGCCTAAGAACTTTGGCGGTATGTGCAAGATAAATGGGGGAGTGCAAAGAGAGAAATATATCTTACCTTCAGTCAAGTAAGCTCTTGGCTTGCTGATAGGCAAACAGATACTTAGCAAGCTGGACACCAATATGGGCTTTTGGCAGATACCATTAACATGAGAGTCTGCAAACCACACCATGTTACTCACTGAGTTTGACCAATATGTTCTCAACCATCTACTGTTCGACTTTACCTCAGCCCTAGGAAGCATCCAGCATAGAATAATGACAAGAGGTGACTGATGGCCAGGAATATATAATGTGTCATGAGGATAACATTATCGTCTGGGGGAGAACTCATGTTGCACAGTTACACACCGTGCTGGGAAAGATGTTAAAGGTCAGCATCACAGCCAAACTGGAAAAGTACAAGTTCAGCCAATATGAGGTCAATTCCCTGGGTCACATAATCTCATCAGAAGGTACAATGCCAGATCCAGAAAGTTTATTGGGCATGCTCAGGCAGCTAAGGTGCTTCATTTCCAACCTAGCTGAAAAAAAACAGTGCCAAAACACTTAATGTCCAAGAAGGATCACTGGTAAAAGTGAGCCAAGCAGCAAGTCTAATGATCTTTTGATAGCATGATAGCAAGGGCTCTCGTCCACACTAGTCCTTACACTGTGTGGCCCGAGCAAAGACGTGAAAATCCCTGCCAGTGCATCCTCACTCAGACTGGGTGCAGTCCTACTGCAGAAAAACAGAAGCATGTGGTCACCAGTGCCATATGCATCGCGGTCATTGGTGCCAACTGAACAGTGCTTCACACAAGTAGAGAAAGAGGTGCTGGCAGCAAAGTGGGCCTGAAAGAGCTTCAGCAGTTTCATCACTGGGCGACATTTCAAGCTGGAAAGTGACCATAAGTCATTGGGGGGTCTACTGGGAGAGAATGCTTTGGATGAACGTCTGCCAAGAATATAAAGATTTCGAATAAGATAAATGAGACGCTCATACTCAATTTTGCACAATTCTGGGAAAGGCTTATGGTGAGGCAAAATCATCGCATATGTTTCCCTAAAAGACAGAGATGTCCAAGCAGAATCTCAGCCAATGGAACACTAATATATACACTGACTCAGTCATTGACAGCATACCTGTAAGTAAATATTATCTGAGTCACCTGAAAGGTGACCGGACAAGCATCACCGTGGTGGACTTCTGTAGAGGAGGCTTGCGGAAGTAAACCAAACTGCAGTGGAAAATTGCGAAATTACTGGTCTAGGAGATCAGTGCTGATTGTGCATGACGGACCACACTTGAGAGGTACAAGTTCGGTCCTGCTATCAGTCATGAGACACGGGCTGCTTGATAAAATGCATGAAGGTCCCTGGGGAGTGGTGAAATGCAGGCAGCAGACCAAAGGAACAGTGTAGTGGCCAAGACTCAGCAGTCAACCAAATGAGTGTGTCCTAAATTGTAGAACCTGCCCCATGCAGAGAACAAATGTCAAGGAGCCACTAATGCCAACTAAGATGCCTGACAGGCGTTGGCCAAAATTGGGACTTGGTAAGATCACATTAAACAGAAGTATTTTTTTCCTAGTCGTAGGTTACTTTTCTAGATATGTGGAAATAGTGAAGTTTATTCCAACTAGGTCAGCAGAGACTCTTGTCCACCTGATGTGGACCTTATGTTAAGGCTCTCCTGAAACACACATTGGATCACAGTTTCCAAGTTTTAGGCCTAGCAGCTGAATAGAGCTTTGGGCATGTGACTAGTTGCCCAATGAGTCTGCCAAGAAATGAAGAGGTCTAAAGATTTGTTTGTACCAACAAAAACCTCCTAAAGAAAGCAACCAAGACCTGCCATGCATTGTCTTTGTGTAGAGTTTTTTCTCCGCACAACAGATATAGTCCAGCACAGCTGTTAATGGGGCACTAACTACACACAATGGCTCCCACCTTATGAGCATTATATAAACTGAATCTTCTTGACTGCATAATGGTGGAGGCAAGAGAATGGGAAAAGAACTTGGAAGACATAAGAAACATTGACAGGAAAAAGAAGGTAAAGCACCTGGAGAAGAGGTGTGGGTCAGTAACACCAACGTCCAGTGGATGGTGGTATTTGCCCATGACACATCCACAGCAATGACAGAGGGATGGTCCTCACAATACTTAACGTGAATGAATGAATGAATGTTACATTTCCATAGCACTTTTCAAGTGATTTGCTGAACCAATGGGGAGCCAACTCAGCCACCAGCACTGCGTAGCCCCCACCTGGGTGATGCAACAGCAGCCATTCTGCACCTGTACTTTGATCACACAGTAGCTTAGGTGGTGAAGGGGCAGGAGAGAATTCACCAGTTAGATGAAGGGAATGATTAGGAGGCCAGATTTTTAAAGGGCCACAGTGGGAAATTTTAGCCAGAACCGCGGGGTATCACCCCTACTCTTTTGAGAGATGCCCAGAGATTTTTTATGACCTCAGAGAGTCAGGACCTCGATTTTATGTCTCATCCAAAAGGTGGCACTAATTCTGCAGCAGAGTGTCCCCATCACTGCACTGGTATCCACACAGACTACAGGATGGACTAACCTGTCGACCACGCAAACACCTCTTCCAGCAGTAACCCAGCTTTCCTAGTTCGTCACCCATCCAGGTACCGGGCTGACCCAAACCTGCCTAGCTTTAGACGGATCACCTAGTTTGAACTACAAGTGGTACAGCTGCTTAATGAGTATTCAAAAATAAATACAACAGCAAAGCTTTGGGAAAATCTGTTTCGCTGTCTCAAATATTGATGCTCTCACAGTGCAGCGGCATATGTATAAGAAATCCGCATCAAGTGGTGCCAATGGAAATGATCACACCAAACCAGAAGGAGGACAGTTCACCAACTGTTTCAGTGCACACTAGCAATGCCTGAACCCAGTCGAGAAGAGAAGTTCCTTAACCTAAGAGACTTGCTCTCTGAGGAGTGAACTTGTTTTTGTATGTAAAAGAAATATAACGGTTAGATACACAGCACGCCAATTAATGTAACTGTTCATTAAAAAGTTTGTTTATTGAAAACTGGAACAGGGAAAGGTCTTTCAGCACAAGGGCAAATAGTCCCTTAATACCTGAGGAAATAAAGGTTGGGTGTATTTTGTCCTAAAAAAAAGTGAGGTGTGGCGATAAACAAAATAGATGCAATGGGCTGTGACGTCAGCAGCTAAAGGTTAAAATAACGAAATATGAATTTGAGAGAGCTTAGGGGGTGTAGCATGCCTTCAGTCTGTCTGAAGTTGTAACGAGAGTCTGATGAACATTTCATACAAAAAGAATTCTGCAACAACCACAACTCAACAGTGACTTCTGCAGTTTGTAGGCTACTGTATTCCAAAACGGCTCACTTACACTGTATGGCTATGAGGGTATCTTACTAACGTTATCTCTTCCAAACAACCTTTAACCCCTCATTTATGCTAGAGAGCAAGTGGTGCATTCGACTAAAAAATGGACTAGCAAATAAATCTGACTATAATTTTAACAGTCATCATTCACTTAGTATAGCCGATGCTGATGCTGTATGCATAGTTCACATTTTTATGTAGCTAAAGGTCAAGGCTATAAAATAAAAATAAGTTCAGTGAATAAATTAACGCAAATAGCTGAGCATGGTCCCAGACAGAAAAGTACCGAACGCTAATTATATTTTAGTCTGAAGGTTAACAGTGTCCAGTGTGACTGTTTAACTGTCCAGTGTGTGTGTGTGTGTGTGGGGGGGGGTTACTCCATCTTACCTCCACAAAGAGCTTTCTGTTACACTTCCCAAGTTGAAGTCATAAAGCTTGGTCAGGATTAGAATCACCTGGAAAATGAGGAAAAAATATTAATCATAATTTGTACCAAATATATAGAAGAACTGCAATTCTGCTATATAGACAACATTTGATAAGTTAAAAGGGACTAAATTATAATAACCCTTCATAGAACATATTTTTGCATATATACACCAAACAGAAAAAAGTAACTGAGCAACTCATTTATATACAATGGCATACCATAAAAATATAAACAAAATATAGATTTTTTTTATAAGGTATCTGCTGACTGTTGCCTAAATATAATTATTTGCTGACATACAGAAAAGTAATCTTCAGTCTGAACTTTAGACAAGGCAATCACATAAGAACCATTAAAGAGGGACATTTTTTTCCTCATCACTCAGTGACCAAAGCCTCAAACTGCAGAACTTGCAAACTGCAGAACTTCTGCAAAATAGCAAAATAAAAAGTGCCACTGTGTTAGCAATTTTATCGTCCTTTTTTCGAAAAAGAGAAAGCAGTTGATATTCACTAACTTTAACAAGACGGCGATTATCAGCAACTGGGATGCTGAAAGACCATGATACAAATATAGACAGAGCCCACTGGAGCCAAGGCCCACCTCCTTATGTCCGAATTACACCTTGCCGGAGCACAGCTCTGTCTCCTTAAACAAGTACCTATTTTTGGTAACCCCCCCACTGTATACCTGACAGCGACCC
>JAODKM010000040.1:6717351-6728224 GCA_026780845.1 Petrocephalus sullivani | reverse complement strand
AAAGACACGGGGAGAGCATGCAAACTCCACACCTAGGTCCCAGAGGTGCGAGGTGGCCCTGCTAACCACTGCAGCACTGTGCTGCCCTCAACCTGGACCAACCCAATTATATTCCAAATTTTTTGGGCCCCTGAATAGTTCTACCATTGCTCGCCTTACACCTGTCCCTGATTTACTAATCAGGGAAATGAGCCTCCTCTGGGCCGGTGGCAATTAGAGCCCAACATTATTTAAGGAGAGCAGTGAGCCATTCTTACTGCGCGGTCGTTGCCATCGCTCTTGGAATATAGAGTTCCCGGTCAGTGGTTTGTTTTATGTGGGTTAGATGGAGTAGATCTGTTTCCCCTGCACCTGTCAGCTGCCAGCGGATACTGGCTCAGTGGTTTGGGTGGCTCAGCGAGGTCATGGTTCTGGTTGACTAGCATCTAGCTTTGCTTCTGGTTAGCCAGGTTCTTGTTTCGGGGTACAAGATCCCCAGTATCATTCCCCAGCTGGTATGCTGGCCCACTGATGTCCTGTCTTTGGGGTGTTCTACATGTATGTCCTGGTTTCTCTGTTCCCTGGTTCCTGGCCTGGGATCTTCAGTCCTCTGCTTCTACCTTGATTCACTTCACCTTGGAGCCATCTATCCAATCCCCTGCTTGTACTGTTGGTTCAGGGCTTTCATACTAAATTTTTCCACTCGCAGCCCAGGTGCACCACTTAAATCCAACATTCAATGCAAAACATTCACATTTTTTCCGTCTTAAGTGTATTACTGATAAATACTTACAACATGTGATGTTTTATTTTAAAGCAATAAGTCACAAAATGAAGTACTGCTTAACAATGAAATCATTAAGTTAAATGGTGTCTTTTAAATTGTAAACTCCAAATAATAAATTAGCTAAGGTAAACATAACGTACGTGGTCTAACCTGTGTATCCGTCCCTGTATAGATTGTGCTCGAGTTCTTCTTTATGCTTGTTTCATGAGGCACTTTCCCACTGAAACCTAGTTCCTGGGCTGTCTTGGCCAGGAACTTTTGTAGTTCCTGAGCACTTTTGTATGTCTCCCACCCTACAACAGGAATTGGGTCCTATATGTTAAATACGCATGCTAGACGCAAAAAGTTTGACGGTTAAACTTTGCACGTAATTTCATGGGAAACTACACTGCCACCCCAAAACAATGCATGATGAACAAGTCATTTTGTTAGTTATGTGTTAGGTACTGGGGGAATCAATTGTAATCATAACGGGACACAGCCTTTAATTTTTATTTTATTTATATGGCCCGGAACATGTTTATAATTTGTATTAAATCCAGTCGGCAGGTCGATCTGAATAAGAAATAAAAAACGATAAAAAACGATGTAATGTTATTCAGCAAATAAACACTGGCAAGTTCCATCACCAGCACTGGCGATTAGCCCAGTGCATGTGGTCGCTGTAAGCACCTCCCCAGTAGTGTCTCCGAGGAACTGCCAGAAGAGGACCAGAAAAGAACACGACAGAAGTTTTTGGTTTAGGAAGAAAAGTTCCTGCAGTAGGAGAGCGCCTTATCTCACCTGCATACACACACACACACACACAGGCACACCTACTCTTGCTCTCTCTGGGTGTTTCACGTTATATATATATACAACAATGGTTTTTAAAATAAACAAAAGGCATGTATACAAGTCACACTGGCGCACCTAGTTATACAGTAACATTTAGTGGCGCTGTCTCCAGAAATGGTCGCAAAATTATCGCAGCCTTGGAATCTCAGGGGCCAGGGGACGGAAGACCTGGCGTGACTGATGGATGGCCCAGGTCGAGGTGTTTCGTTGCAGACCTTGCAATGAAGGTCAATAAAAGGATTTAGCTCATAAGCACTGAGTCTGAGCCGTGACAGCCCCTGCTTATGACATAGAAACATGCACTGAAAGTATTACCTGAAAGTAATCTGCATATCACATATAAAAAATATTGCATCAAAATAATCTCCCAGTTTTTCTCATCAGATTTAAGAAAGTGGGATTTACTGTTTCTGTATCAGATCGAGATAACCAAAATTTAATGCATAATGTCTTCCGATTTTGCATCTATTAACTCTGCCATTCCTATTCAACTGTGACACGGTGTGTACACTTATCGAGAAATTCTCAAGCATCCCCAGGATATTCCAGTTCAATGTGAGTCCTTGGGTCCCTTTTTCTGTAATGCTTTCACTGTATAATGCTCAAAACAAAATGACCATAAAATAGAGTTATGCACATATATCGCTGAAGATATCTTCTAGGGACCCTGGGTGACTGATCATTATTGGAAGGTGTTACAAACAGTTTTGTTTTTTAGTGTTTCTATTCTAGCATGCAGAGCTTCCTGCAATAATATGCAAATTTCTCAGCCATTACTGTTATTGTACTGTTATCATAAAACATATTCATTGCCATATACACAGTGGCGATAATTGCAAGGTAATGCTTGCTACAGTTATCCCATAGTATATACTGTACACTCTCAGAATAAAGGGTACCAATTTGTACCTTTGCTTGTCACCGGGGCTGTACCCTCAAGGGTCTGCCAGTTGTACCCTATATCTGTAGGTAATTGTGTCTTTTAAGATACAGAAATGGACTCTGAGGTACATCCGCAAGGTACAAACAACATTAATGTATCCCAAATTGGTACAAAACAGTTCCTTATAGTCCATTGCTGTACCTTCAAAGGTACAAGGGGGGGGAGGGGGTCGAAGGCAGCACTGGCCACAAAGCAGTGATGCACCCTGGATGGGATGCCTGTTCATTCCAGTGGGTCTCATCACTAAAATATGATTATTAAATCCGGTTTTCTTTCCAAAAACAGCTGTGGGGGAAGATAAGAATGACAGCAACGGTGCTTGAATAATTTGTATGTATACATGCTGTTTCCAGTTGAAAACCTCCATTTGAAACCTAGAAAAAGAGACAGACAAATGTTGAGACAAGGCCAAACCAACATATATTCCAGTATGGATTCAAATGTCCAGTTTAGCTTATCGATTTGTCATTGGTTATTCTTTATCTGATAGGAAATTGGTATGAGATCATTCTTCTCCTTATTCCCCCACCCTTGAAGCAATGACCAATTAGTGGACATTTATAGATATGATATCATTATGCATATCTGATGGTTTCCTGTTATTTACATATTAGACACTTTTATCCAAAGTGCCATACAATTCAGTCAAACATGGCCTGGAGCAATTGAGTTCAAGGGCCTTGCTTAAGAGCCTATCTGGGAAACCACACTGCGTTTTGGGATTTGAACCAGCAACCCTCTGATCACATACTTCCCCCGTTTAAATCGGGTGTAAACCTGAAGTTTAAATGCATTCCATTGTATTCCATGTCTAATACCAGCTATGCATTGTTTAATTGAAATATTTCTAAACATTTTTCTGATCAAAAGGACAACCAGAAAATACATAATTCAGCATTATGGATGTCTGATTTCACAGTTCCTTCCCAAAGTCTTTGAATGTGGAGAGCTGACATATTATTTGGAATCCAAGTAGTGTTTCTGTAACCTTCTCTGTTGGAAAATGCATAATTTATTTTGAATGGCAGATCAATAGAGGTTTCTGTGTCATACTGCCTTTGATTTCAGGCAAATCTCAATGCTGTGGTATTTGATGCACATCAGACGTAAAGCATTTACTATTTAGGTTGTCGGTTAAAGTTATTAACTATAATTAACAAAATTACAGATTTGTCCGTGCTGCAAAGACTTCTACACCACATCATCCTGTAAAGCAGATTTGTGGAATGTTTTAGAACTTATCTGCTTATTACAGTCTAGCTATTTTCTTAAAAAAAATTTGAATTTGGAATAAGCATAAAACTTAATCACTCAAATGTCGTTATGCTTCTAGAAGAATCCTGTTTGGAATTTGGCTTTATTACAGTAATTACGAAATAATACTATTGAGTTTCATTCCAAGTTATGGCAGCAAAATTCCATTTCTCTCACCAGAACATTTAACCTTTCTCCCTGCCATTTGACTATAATTTTCTCTGTCTTGCTTTACAAACCAGTATGATTTATTCTGCTTGAAAATACTTTATTTTTTTTTTAAACTAAACCCAGATGTCTCATTCATAATTTAGTGTCCTAAAATTATTCCTCATAGAACTACTGTTGGATAAATAAACAACATAGAAATATTCAACATAAGAAATAATTCAGATTTTAGACTGGTATATAATCATTGCAGGTCTGGAGAGGAATCTCAATTTACGAAGCCCTAAGATATTTAGGGATACAGGGAGATTTCTCCTAGACCCTGAAGAGAAATATTTTTTAGATTCCATAGAGTTATCTATGAGATTAATATGTGTGCGTGTGTGTGGGCATGTATGGGGAAGACCAAATGTCCCCACAATGTCATAAAAACCTGTTATTCCACTGTATTTAATAGGAAAAATCCAATATTTATACCAAAAATGGTTAAAAAATGAAAAAACATGATTTTCCAAATGAGAAAATTCTAAATCCATTGTAAATTAATTAAAATGGCAGTTTGCCTACTGCAGAAAAAAAATGTTCAAAATTATGCAGTATAATGAATGAGGTGGCTGCTTTTTCCTTTTATTGTGCACAAAAGCAAATTGGCCTCATTGCTGAATACTCCTACTGTGTGGAATACAATGATTAATTGTGTGAGATTTATCTTAACCTTCTGTTTACTACTGAAATATTAGGTAACCTAAACTATCAATGCGAATTTCGCAAAGGGAAGTGGAAGACGGGGCAGCCAAAGGCAGCACAAACCCACACACCTCCTGGTTAAAAAACCTTGTATAGGGTTTCTATGTGGCAGGTTCACGTTCTCCCCATGGCGGTTTCCGCTGGGTACTTAAGTTTCCTTCTGTAGTCCAAGACCGTGCGGCTTAGGCTATTTAAGCTATTTAGCATGCAGTTAGGCAATTTAGAATTATGCATAGTGCATTCATGTGTATGTCTGAGCACGGTGCACTGGTTAGCACTGTTGCCTTACATCTGTAGGACCAGGGTTTGAGTCCCTGCCATGGTTCTATGTGTGTAGAGTACACATATTCCCCTAGTATTATTGTTAGGTTTCCTCGGGGTACTCCGGTTCCCCCCTCCCCCACACTTTGAAACATGTTAAGGTGAATGGTGTTTGAGTGTGCCCTGCGATGGGTTGGTACCCATAGTTCTGGGTATGGATGATGGATGGTTCTGTGTTTGTGTATGTAGGCGCCCAATGATGTACTGGCATCCCACATAGGCTGCACCCCTGCCTTCTGCAGTATACTGCCTGGGATAGGCTACACCTCCCACCCCTGCGCCAACAACCTTGACCTGGCTAAGTGGTTAGAAGAGGGATATATTATTACAAGTTTAAAAGTACATTTGCACACAAATTAGTATTTTCTGTGCCAAGACAGGATAAAACCTAACTGAAAATTTGCCCTGGTAATCAGTTGTAAAGAAAGCAAAGCATTAGGAACATTCCAGAGTGTCGGCAAAACATCAGGAAGAGATTATGCTGATTCTTGCAAATGAGCAACCTAACCTTCATCGTGGCTGATAACATGGCTTTGTGAAATTAATGCCTACTGCACATGTATGCGGATTCCTGCTGAAATATGTCTGTAATACAGGCATTACAGACCATTTCGTCCCACATTCTTACTGCTTGCAGTATATGGAGTTGCCAAGTTTGGAGTGCATTAACCCACTTACACCATGCTTACTACACATTTTGCCTACTCATTTTTTACTACAGACATTATTTTCATGTTTTTGCATGTATAAGTAGAACTACTTTCTTCTGCCGATGATTAACTATTCTGTTACTTTTAAATTGTGTCCTACATCTGAACTTTTAAATAACATTAAAGATAATAATAGCACTGGCCAACAAAGATTTTGCTACCAGAATAAAAAGAGCTGTTTTATACTAAATTGAGTGTGCTGATTCCAAATGTAGCCCATCTGTATCTTAAGTTACACATACTTTCATGCTTGAAAGTAATATTGCTTCTCCATGGTTTACAACTGGGTTACACAAAACATATGTGCTTCTTGTGCGTGTGGAATAGTCGTGATGACAAACATCATTATCCACAGAGACATTGGCCTCCTAGAGCTGAGCACGCAGCTGGCCGGTACAATGTACAGCATAAGTCATTGGTCGATCCACAGAAAGTTTACCTTCCTCCACTCCATATAAAACTCGGCCTTATGAAAAATGTTGTTGTATGAATGGATCATGATGGAAGTGCTTTGCAGTACCTACGGGAGAAATTTGGATCAAGAAAAACTAATGCCAAACTGAAGGCAGGGATTTTTGTCGGACCCAAAATTCACAAAGTCATTCGTGATACCACTTTCAGAACATTACTCAACCCACTTGAACTTGCTGCTTGGGATGCATTTGTGCTAGTAGTGCAAAACTGGGAATCGAGCGAGCTGAAAACTATGCTGAACTCGTTAACAACATGCTGATAGCATATCAGAAACTCGGTAGGCAGATGTCTCTAAAAATGCACTTTTTACACTCCCATCTGGATTTCTGTCCACCAAATTTGGGTGATGTAAGCGATCAACATGGAGAGAGATTCCATCAAGATATAGCGCTCATGGAAACAAGATATCAAGGCCTCTTTAATCCCAACATGATGGGCGACGACTGTTCATCTACAACGGGATACTACAACCATCCACAAACACAAACACAAATGCTTTAAGCACTTCTGAACCCTAGGCCTATTCAATAAGCCCAAGTTGAATCTTTAGCAGTTTTGTTACTCTGAATGCATCAATGGCATGATGATGATGTACCAAGTTTTAGTTTTGCATAGAGTACAGATTTTTAAACGAGTTGATTTAACTAGTAACACTTTACTTGAAGGGCCACAAATACTAGTAGTAACTCATTGACTACTGAAGTACAAGTCATGAACAGATATACAGTACATTACTAAACAGTTAACTAATTAGTTAATGATTAACTAATAAAGCTCCTGCAAAGAATACATTAATCATCATAATTGATTAATGATGAACTAATGCATAGTTAATGGTTAATTAATGCATTTACTAAGCATGTATTACTGCATTATTTGTGTCCCCTCAAGTAATGTGTTACCATTTAACTTTAAATCCTGACATGCTACAATAAATCTGACTTCAGATTTGGAATCAGCGCACTCGATTTAGTATAATACACATACATTTTGCCGAGTAGCAGAAAAAAAAATGTATTTTGTTGTCCTGTGTAGTGCATTGATTTATTACTGTGGATTGTTTGGCTGGCACTACATGCGTGGTTATAGAAAATTAATCAATACCATTCTGTCCAATCAGATCTAAGAATTCAGCAGTGCCATGGTATAACCATAAAATACTGATGTTTTTTTTTCAGTGGGATAGCATGGAGGATTTTACATTCTGGAGCCTTGCTTTCAGGACTTTCTGATATACATGGAATTCATAACTACAATCAGTAGATGATCAATCAGAAGACAATCAGTGTCCTAATCCGTTGTAATTCGATATGTTTATCAGTTAATAACATGCTTTTCTGAGCACAGACGACATGCTACAGCGGCTGTCGCAATAACCTGAACAACACATGCAAAACACATCTTTAAGATGTTTTAATGATATTCAAATGAACAGGTTATGCATTTGTTCATTTGCATAATCATCCTTAGCAAATACCCCACAAAATTAGAAGCTGTGGTGCACATAAATTAATACCAGACTTGTATTAATTTTCACCTCTTCCTAAACACAACAGTCCCCTAAATCTGTTCCTCAAATATCACTGCAGGGAATTTTACTAAAGTGACGGAGAGCTGAAATGAAATAAAGAGTCACACAGCCGCAAACGACAGATCCACTTCCTCTGCATTGCTATGTTTCAGAGAAAAATGCTGCTTTTTTATATCAAATTGGTAAATTACATACAATACATGGATACAGATCAAATTATTCGTTTTGGCTAGTCAAAATCACTATGGGTTCTAACTGGATCCTCTTATTTCATATTGATATATTTTTGTGATAACTATATTCTTATCTTAATGTGCATTCTTAAAGTTCTTTTTTTTCCTCGAGTTTCTCAACTGCTCTTGCATATCAGTGTTTAAAGACTCACAAACCTCCAAGGCCTTGCTGTTAATGGAATCCATTGAATCCAATGAAATCTTCAATTTCCATTTACCCTTTTTTTTAAGACTCCTAGATGCCTTTACTACACATACTTTGTATGCTGGGTGATGTCAGAATCTAATGTGTACTATGTTGGAAAAAAAAAAACCATAATTACCTATATCATACTTTCATCAGACATTAATTGTAGAAATATAAAAATGTTTTACATCACCACATCTTTCCATCAACCTTATTGTCTATCCAATATAATTCCGAGATATAGCATAAAGGCAAATTTATGCTGCAAATGCATAAATGATTGTATATGCGGTACGACACTATGCTTTTATCGAGTGCTGGTGTAGCTGCAAGGAATACTGTGTCTATTATTTGATGCAGAATAGGGGATAGTCGAAAAGATTATTGTGTTCTGTCTCCTGAGGAGAAGAGAGACGCGAGTTGAATGTTCCTTAGAACCTTATCCAGCAACGGGCGAAAAGCCTGGGTCAAGTCGCCGAGCTGGACTGTCTCTCAAATCAAGTCACCACCAGCCATTTCATTTATCGAACTTGTGCGTTTCCTCCTACGTTCGACATAATTGATAACTTTAAAATGACGCATTTTGGTAAATTGCTTTTTTGTGCATCAATACTATTCTACCATGAAAAATGATTACAGTACCTACAGGAATATGTAGATTTTATAAAGCATTTTGACAATCCAGTGCATTTATTGTTTCTCTGATAGAAATCAGCTTTCTAACTGCAGTCAGGTACTGTAGGGCGAACATTATGCAAATGCACAAAAAGCCGATGGCTTTACATCTTACTAAAACTCTGGAACTGCAGGTATTCTTGCATGACACATCCTCTTTAGCCTTACAGGCAAATAGCCAACCGAATGGCCAAGCAGACAAATAACCCAAATAAAAAATAGAACACTGCATATGAGGATTTGGTTAGCCCTTTGCTATCAGGTGTTAACAAAAGAAGGGCCCTAGTATCGCATGTATCCTTGACCTTTAAAATCTTAAGAGTTTCTCTTGCCATTCTGCTGACTCACATTTATATTTACTACATAAGCACTGCCATGAATCTGCTGGACACCAGCTAAACTATACCTATCTTCAAGGCCCCAGCACTTCCTCGTTCTGTTTCTTGGATGGATAGTTCTCAGAATTCTGCTGACTCTCATGTCAAAGTATACTGAGGTATTGGAGAGTTGCCAAAAGGCCCTACTCCATCGAAAACAATAATGCACTTTGTCAATCTTAATCTTTTACAATTGTCACTGAAATCCCACCTGCATTTGCATGTCACCCTTCTTTTAAAAATGCAGAACTAAGACATTTACATTTTCTTCTCTGGACTTCTAAATAATTTAAATAAATAACTCAACTAGAGTCATTTTACATACTTTAGATTGCATATATAATTTATATCGAGCTAAATTATAATAATAATAGGTATTCTACTCTTGAGGAGGTGACCTACTCTTTCCAGCTAATGGTAAATACAGGCAAATTGTCCATTTCGTAACTGTGATGTGGATAATTCGGCTAAAGTGTGAAAAGCACGCGCAGGATGACTTCCCATTTCATGCTTACGCATTTCCATATGTCCCCACAGCTCCCAAATCCATCCATCACACTCCACTCTGGGCAAGACAGCTGTCCAGAGCTGAAAAATGTTCACAGTCCAGCAGTCCATCAAATTACATCTAATGGTTTCGCAGACAAAACGGGGTGCACCAGAGATGTAATTCTGAAAAGTCTTTTGACCCTTAAGGAGAGTCTACAGCACATGATTATGTGACAATGAAAAAAAAAGGCCATTAAGAACCCCGTGGATGCTGAGGTTATTTCATAAGTGCAAGTTGAATCTGAAAGTGTCACTGAATAGAAACAAGAAAGCTATGATTTGCTTTTTTTCCCCCTTTTTTTGTGTGGGTGGTTGTATGTGACACAGAACTAGTCAGAAACTTGGAGTTGCTATGTGAGTATATGAGCAATCTTCCACCAAGACTTTCAATACCACGTTCAACGACAGATTCAAGAAAACATGCGATCGGTTACATTCGGCGCCACTTGAAATAAATCTGTAGAAATCGTAAAGGCAACGTGGCAAATCCGTGTAATTATATCATTGTTGCACAACATGAGAAAGCCGTGTTTGAAGAGGATGCAAAATCTCTGCAGGCCAGGGCAAGAAGGAAAAACAAACCTGGGCAATGAGTCATTATATTATCAGACCTATATTTAAAACATAACTTATACGTTATGCTCATATTTGTTAGCTCATTGCATACTTGCATAACTGAACAGCACGATACTTATCTGCCCATTTGCGCTGTCTCTCCCTTCCTCTTACGCCTGATGTGCCTCCCTATACAGTATATTTTGGTATATGTATATTGAGTATATTTAGGACATATGTATAGCTATTTATATGTACAGGTATTTATTCCCCCTTCCCATTTATCGTATTGTGAATCTGAAGTGAGTGTGATGTTTTCCTGCTGTGTTGTATGTTGCACCCTTAGTCCTGGAGGACGTCATTTCGTCTCACTGTGTGCTCTAATTTATATGACTGAGATGACAAAGAAAGCACTACTACTACTACTACTACTCCTACTAATACTACTGTACCACTACTACTCCTACTCCTACTACTACTACTGTAACACTACTACTACTATTACTACTCCTACTACCACTACTACCACTACTACTACTACTACTA
>JAODKM010000040.1:6697550-6708405 GCA_026780845.1 Petrocephalus sullivani | reverse complement strand
AGATAGATAGATAGATAGATGTCTTTCTTGAGAAATGGAGGCTCACCTACATCACCTTACTTTTCGTTTCCAATTACTGTGGAAAATCTGTGAGATTGTGGGAGTATAAACACCACCCACCCACAGTGAAAATGCCAGGGAAACAGCCAGAGGAAGTGTTGTTTTATTAGTTGCAAAAATAAAAATAAGCCCACGCATAAGACATTCGGTGACCAGCAGGAAGCACATATTAAACTCACTGAATTAGTGGATTATCTGACAAACCCACACATTAAATCAAGTGTAGCCATTTGAACGTAACATCATGTCACCTCACCATGCCTGAAACATTACATTTTATAAATATTAAATTTTTTTCATGACTTTGACAGTGTTGCGTGTTGAAAATGGACCTGTTTTCAAGTTCGACGGGGATTAAAAATCTTTTTTTTAACGTCACAGTTTATTTATTATCAAGATATAGTCAGTGCCAGTGTGCAGGAACGCTGCGTGTCGTTTTCCCGCCCCCGCCCTTTGATCTCAAAGTCCTCACATTGCGCCCCTCAGACTCTCAAATGGCCCGTCCCAGCTGGAAAATGTGTACAGCAAAATACTGGCTTCCTGTGGCGCAGCGACACTGTGAAGACATGAGTGTGGAGCCGCAGGGAATCAACTAGCCTGCCCCAGCTAGCTGGCTCTCCTCCACCAGTCCAGATGAGGCCACATATTTTCCTGCCGGCAGGCTCCACTTCGCATCTGTGTTGTGTACCCAGTAACCAAATATTTCACTCTGACAACTAAAAATGAGCCTTCAAAACGTACACACAACTTTCAAAAGTATCACTGCTTTGTTTTTTTTTATCTTTTACGACAGATATCTGATTGTTAGTAGTGACTGAGGACACTAAAGGATTGTTTTATTTATCGTATTATGACAAAATTTAGAATGCGGCTTAACGTTTAGAATACTTTATTTAGCTAGTATGCAAGTGTTCTCCAGGGTGCCTATGGTTTTGATACTGCACTAGGCAACAACATGTAAATGCCTTCAAAACATGACAAAAAATTAAAACAATCAAGGGTAACACTTTACTATACTCAAATCATGAAAAAATAAAGTAACTGCATGGAATATGTGAACCGTTATGATTGATTAATGATGAAGAGACATGAGTTGGGTTTGTAACTAGCACCTAGTTTCTGGTTAATTAATACACTAAGTAAGAGTGTATTACTACATGATTTGCATCCCTTCACGATAGCTTCACTATAAACAGACCAACTTGGTACAGTATGTGTAGGGTACATAATGTGGCTTTTATTAACATAACATTTATTCTGTTACAGATTATGCACCCAGAATCCAGGAATTGTAGTTAACTATTTATTAGGAGAGAAGAATTGGGAACAATTAAGTCAATAACATGTCTGATGAGGCACACCCTTTCAAGTAAGCAAAACACAACAGAACTAACTGTGATACTGCTGCTAACTCAGGCCTAATCCTGACATGCATGAAATGTATCAGACTCTATTAAGATTTTTAATTCAGTCACATGGAACTTGCTTTATGGCAACATTTGTATTATTTCCACTTAATTTATATATTACCAGTGGGGGAAAAGACTCTCGGTAGACATAGCCAGATTTGCATTACAACAAATTAGTAGGCAAAATGGGTTTTATAAAGTTAGGTATATGGATTATCCTAAAGGCTCGCAATTCACTTCAGTTTGGTAAAGACTGAATACGATAAATGTATGGCTTTTGTTATAATAATAAGTAGAAAAAGAAGAGCGAGCATGCTTGAAGGGACACTGTCACAAATCAATAAATTTTTTGACCAGGGAGCCTGCAAAGTCTCCGAAATGCCAGCACATCAGAGAGGACAGATTTAGCGTTCCAGCCATGGACTGGCTTTGTGTGACCCCGGCCAAGAACATGTGTGGCGTGCCAGGGAAGAGGTGCCGCTGGCAAACTGCTGCCATGGCATTTCGACGGGCAAGGTAATCCATCGGATTTGGGAACAGATGGTGACAGCGTTTACCAAGGGTTGGTGAATGTCAATACTGTACAGCCCCTTCCCTGTTTCAAAAATCATTTGAGAATTTGGTGAGATTTCATCATGCAGATGTAGGCTGTGTTTTTCCCCTCATTCAACATTGATTATTGATTATTGCTCTTCGATGATTAGAATGACAATAAATAAAATTTGATGTGGTCAACACAGGCGTCAACTCAAATGTAAGTCACAAGGCCGATTTATAGTTTCCTCTCTTGATAAAACGTACGGGAGTTGCCTTTGGTTTAAAGGACCATTCATTCATAATCACATTTATAAAAACATCTATGCCGAGCGGTAAGAGGCGGGCCTTCAAAGTATTTCTTTCTAATAAGTAAAACACACGACCTACAATAGTTGAACAAAGATAATTAAAACTTTTCATACCTTTTTTAATTTAATCTGCTGTATAATAATATAACTCTAATGCTTGATCCTTTTCCAATTATTGAAACACATGTAATCATGAAAAATGCAATTTACCTGATTTTGAATGAGACAGAAAAATGAAATCATACCAATGAAATCGTTAAATTAATAATATATTACACACTAGTGCACCACTATTTTACACAATACCGTGCTGTTAAAGTGAGATTAATCTTATTTATAGCACTATAACTACGTGTAACAAGACACCCCTTTGATACAGCACCAGAGAAAACTCAAATTAAATTACATAACTTCAATTAAACTTCATCACTCACAAGGTTTATTTTGATACAAAGGGATCTCAGTAGACAGTTAGGAGAATTCCCGGGATCCAACAGGATTAAGGCACAATAATTACAACATGGCTTACAACATTGTTTAGTTAATTCTACTGACAAAACTACCAGAACAGCAAGAGACAATCATTCAATTACAGTAAATATAAAACCAATTATTTTATTTAAAGTTTTGCATTCTCTTCTGATAAGGGGAATTAGAATACAATACAAAAATACAAATGAGAATATATATTCCTATATGTTCATATACAGTATATACTGTATATAGATAGATAGGTAGATAGATGGATAGATACAGTAGATAGATATGAATACTGATGGGTTTGTACAGTATAGATATATGAAATACATGAAATATGAATAATGATAGATATATAAAATATTTTATGTACCAAATAGATATATGTAAACAGGTGAAGCACTATATATTTGCTTGTAAATTCTATTTTAAGATTTATTGCTTGGGCCTAATTTTATGGGGGGTTTTGTTAGGGTGAATTTTCATGATTTGCACTGTTACTACTGAAGCAAGGGCAGAATGACCGTGGAGTGGGTGGGCCTGTGGACTCACATGTCCAGGGTTGTGGGCTCTATGTGTGTGTGACCCTGCATGTTCCCCATATGTTCTTGTAGGTGGCCTCCGGGGGTTCTGCTTCATTTTCCCATGATTCAAAGACATATGGATCCATATGTATTGGTGTCCCTAAAATCCTGTGTGTTAGCATATGTGTGCATCATATGATTGATTGGCAAGACATCAACTAAAGCTTCACAGGCCCATCTTTTATAGACAAATACCCTCTATTTAGGAAGCATTTTGCACTCTTAATTGTTTACAATTTACGTACTCAAAGGAGTCTACATTGAGTGAATGTCTAGTGGAAATCTGAAATATCTATAGGCCACCTTACACCTGTTCCTTTGAAAGTTAACTGTCATTACACGGGCCATTCTCGAAGTAGCTTTTATTACAATTAATTATCGGTGAAGTTTCCTATTAGCAGAGTAGATTTCACGGTAAATTGCTTCCATGTGATCTACGTTCAGGGTGACCGATTAGTCTGTAGCTGGAAAAACACCGCACAGCCCTGACTGTCACTCGTTTTCACTATGGGCTGATTTATAAGGCTAAAAAGATGTCCCATTAAAGGTTTATTCAATTCATTTATTTTCAGTCAAAGAAAAAATTCATGAATTGATTGACCCTCTGGAGTGGGCGATCCTGGTGATGTGATAAAACAGAAATCTCGCCAAACTGTTTAAAAAAATTATGAAGTTTCTTTGTTTGTTACAAAAAATCCACATGAGGTATTTTCAGTGCATTTTCCAGACGTGCATTGACAGAAGTTTTTAAAAAAATTAAGCACTAATGATCAGTAATTCCCAATAAATATTATTCCCAATTTTTCTTATTTTAAATTTCCATTTCCATTCCAATAAGTACAGGTCTTAGGAAGTCAGACCACAGAGACAATGTACTACACAAAACTTAAAAATGAATAGAACTTTTTTAATTTAATGACTTTTATAAACTGTGTAATTGTTATTACAAAATAACACCGATATGCAGCACCGGTTGCATCTTTGATTGTGTTCTTTGATGTGTAGCTTATTTTCACACACATTATAAAGATTATCATAATATTTTAGCAAATTTGACTTTTTAAATTAATATTTGTTTAATTCTGCAAATATTATTTTGCCTGTGTAGAGAGAAGACATCGAGAAGGGTTTATTGTGTTTTGTTTAAACATTTACTCAACTGCAAAGATGTTGACACGGACTTGGTCTTGCAAAGTCATTTAATAATTCATCAAAGTCAGTTGAAATGCTTCACATTTTGATATTATGCTTGTGTGTCTGAGCAAACAATGTTAGTCTTAAGCATTAATAATATCACAACACCATTCAGATTTCATTTCCCATGCTGCGAGAGTTACTAGAGACTAGCAGTTGAGGCTGCACAGAAGCAATACAAAGGAACAATGATACCAAAGAGCACATTGACTCATGCTAAGTCACACCAACAGCAAAGATGTCCCAGCAATTTTCATGTCAGTCAAGCAATAAATATTCAAAGGGCTCAGCACACTGAACACCCTGGTTCCTAGCTGTCTACAGTTCTTGGCTCAGAAAACAGAGCTGGAATACAGGGAATCAACAATATACCACATGGCTAAAGTATCCTTGAAGTCTGTATTTCCTTAATAGTCATTATACAACTTCCAACCAGCCCATGAGTTTCAGTTTCAGCGTAATGAGATTCTTACTCGTCTGCTTCCAACAGTCTATAAATATTGGATGTTGTCATGTTACTTAAATGGGTGTTTAATGACATATGACATATGATTTGAAAAAGCATATTTTGTAAAGATTAAGATGTAATATTGATACATGGTTGTGGCATTTCACATCAATACTGCTACTGTATACAGTTTGCTGCTAAGCATGCTCAGTGAGGGTCAGGGTATTTTTAGCAAGTCGTACTAAAGCACATGTTGAGGTAGTGAACTAGCTAGAGACGAAGGTCGACACGTCTTTGTGTCACGTGTAATATCCTCACTAATAAGGGGGAAATGTAATGACACAGAGTGGGAGGGGTCCCACAAATACCAAAAGAATTATTCCCACATGGTCTGGCTACCCTGATCCATAATGCTTGAAGGAATCATTAAGTGTTGGCTTTCAATAGATACTTTGGGTCCCATTTTATAAGAAAAAATGGGTCAAGCAGGAAAGACTGGATCATGGCTCAACAGACTTTGGGACCCCCAACAGTCTTTAATGCATTAAAAGATTTGCCTTTAGGTCAGGGCTAGACTAAGTAGTGGAACCCTTGTGGGGAATTTTCTTTTTCTTCTTTTTATAGGCCTTTTATGGGCCTAAATAAGGCTTAGAACAACTCTGCCATTTATATGTATGGAGAAAAGTAGTCTTTAAGATCTAGATATAGTTCCAGAAATACTATACCTCAGTATGCATCAGTCAGTTAGTATCTTCCCAGGACTATGTACACAAATACAGGGTGTTATGATATTCCTGGCTGCACCAGAGTTAGTCCAGTCCAGGCTATTGTGTTATGCAATGTGATTATATTATTCCTCTCCTTGGAAATAAACCAGAACCATTTAAGATATAAATCTTTGTCCTCAATAACAATGCTACACAATATAATACAATTGAAATATATACATATACATATATACGCACTGTAAAGTACTGTAGTACTGTAAAGTCAAATAAGAACGTTTAAAGCTGTTTATCTGGGTATTAACTGATATAACACATTATGAAAATCACAAGAAATTCTTCCGTTCTCCAAAAAGATATCGATATCTTGTTGAATGACTGGATGAACGCCTCTTCCATTCCTAAACCCCTCCTTGGGGACACCTCAGTCATTACATGCAACTGTTAGATTTCTCCATCAGCTCATTTAATTAATGAACTTAATTAGTTAAATAATTTGATGAGCTACTGATTAGCCAAACATGGTATGCTAGTGATCCAGTCACCAAATACTTGGGTATACTGGAAGTGTGCCACAAACACTCGGGTAGCATTAGAAGAGCTTTTAAAAAGGCTAAGCTAACACATTTTGACACACATTGTAGTTTTATATGAACGTGAAGATCATGTAAGTATAATTTATTTGCCCGCCTAAGACTTTTGCACAGTATCTATCTCTAAAAGAGCATAAGCATAAATTCTAAAAGTAAGTAAACTAGGGCTTTATTACTGACTTGGAATTGTTATTGATTTTTGTAGCAGCTAAACAGCTTCTTGGCCCATAGTTAGATACAATAGACCTCTTTGTTTCATGTTCACTGTACAGCAAATGTGATCTCCCACAAGCACATTATGAGCTTCATAATTACCCATCCAAACCCGCCTGGAGTCCGGAGATAAAAAGGAGGCTGCAGTTCCGCATCCTCTGTATCCCCTAAAATACTCTAACAAGATCAGGGATTGAGTCATCCCCATTGTGCAAGAGACCTTATCTTGGAAGCCAGTTAATCGGTATTGCTTAAACAGCACGAGTGGGGACACGCACAGACTAGCGTGGACCTGTGACAGCCTCCACAACTGAACAGTCATGCTCCGCAGTTATTGAGTAACGCTTGTACAACACCCATTCTCTACCATCGAGAAATGTACTTTACATGATGTCATGTCGTTTTTTTTTCCCCCACTGGCATACTTTCAAAGATTGTATGTAAACATAACATGGGTCTTGGGCTTTCTTTGAATTACAAGAATGACTGTTAAATACGTAACAAGAACATGCTTGTCATGTTTTTTTTTTTGCCTCAGTACAGCAATTAGCTGCATTGATAAAAGCTTTCAATGAGCAATAAAGATTATTTGCAGCTGTGACAGAATATCGTTTCAAATGTTTTGGTAATGATGGAAAAATAAAATAGCTCGACTTATAGAAACTCATCTAGCCTGAGCATAGCTTATTTCGCACTAAAACCAGGAGAAAACATTTTCCCGAACTTCCGTAAGAAGACGACATGCTTAAGTTTCCCAAAGAGGAGGCGTACCAGAGGCACATCTGGCTAACCGGCTCTGTCTTATTGGAAAGCTGCCTTAATTCGGAATCAATTGTTCCATGAAGCACGCTAGGTCTCTGATTATACGGTGTAGGCTGCTTGACAGTATATTTAGCAACATGCTGAGAACTGCAGCCAGCCGCAAAAATGACAGGTAACTTTCATTCAAAGTTTCCAAAGAAGCTGGTGTTTGAAATTATTGTTAGAAATCTAAATCTAAATTCACGTGACGTTGCCCAGTTATTCTTTTGGCATGCTATGTTAATTATCCTTTGTTGCTATTGTTGCTGTTTGCTGTCCACCGAAATGAGTATGAAACGGACTGTATTTGTCCATTATTCAGTATATCTTGCATTGTCTAAACCAATACATTCAGCTTAGGAGTTTTAAAAAGAATACATACTTTCCATTCCATCCTTTAATTTCCCAGCTGTACTGTGCCAAATTATATTTAAATGCAATTAAAATGTTTAAAATACCAAAAATCACCTTTAATTTAATAAAAAGCGAGCAACAGAGAATGACTTAACTACCTTGACAGTGAATAGCTAGTATGCTGGAGATCTTGATTTTTCAGTGAAAGCATTTTATAACAACAGGATGCAGCCATCTTATGAATGAGCTGAGCACTTTGGTTAGCCAGTACTGGTTTAATTAGCTGTGATACCTTTATACAGAAGTGAATAGAGTCTAAACCGTCAAAGTCAAAACAATGTAGCCATTGCTCTGGAGAACTGAGTTAAACTCCATCAAACCAGGAATGAGAAAATATTCCCTATTCCCCAGGAGCAGCTAGAGTATATCTTTGTGAAAACCCAACTCTCTGAACTATGTCCTTTAATGCTACAGTCTTTTGAGAAGACCCAGTATATTAGTCCCTATAAAATTATTTTCAAATTTGTAATACATAAGGTGATGCGCAATGGGAATTAATTTAACTATTTTTCAAGCAAGAAATCAAGCTGGAATACCAAACAGCGTCACTCTCAATTTAAGTCATACTCATGATATGTGAATATGACTTTTCTGATAATATCAACATTCACATCCATTGAAAACATTGTTAAAACAATCATTATAACTGTTGTATTCAATTAGAACCTCATACATATAGATTCAACTGACATTTTTATGGGAGTCTTTTACTCAAGACTGTACTTTCTGGCCCAGTTAAAAACTTAGTAGTATATAGTGTACCTACCAGTGTTATTAATGGGAGTGTGGTGCAGTCATTATCAATAAAGTTTCCTGGCAAAATCTTTAAGTAATTAATTTTTAGAGCACTGACATATATTATTCTGTTATAATTTACTTATAACTCTCCCTGGTTCCTCATAGCTGTCAGCAGTGTTACATATCACAAACGAATTGCAGTGGAAATAGGACAGGACATTCCCCTCATTTTATCCATATTCAGGTCAATCAATATGATTTTATCTGGCACAGTGAATGGGAATTTTCAACAAGATTTTTAAAAATAAATGACATAAATAAATTATTATTAAGCTAATATTCCAGTGCATAATAATAAAAATTAAAAGCTACTTTGTGTACTTTTCCATTTTTGCATCTTTGAATGATGGAGTTACAGCAAGGTTTACTTTGGAGACTCTGATCTGATCAGGCTATACTAATGAATAAGTCATGGCAGCTCCTATAACAACATAGCACTCAATTCTTCCTTGAATTTGCATAAGATAGTTGTAGCTACCCAGTAATCAGAAGATTATCGATAACACCCTGTTATAGTTTTGTCCACTGTTCCTCATTTGAACCTTTTTATTTATCAAAAGGTGGCAAAAAATTAAGTCCTAAAATAGGTGCCAGAAGTTATTAATCTGTTATATTCAAATGAATATGCATCATCTGAGGCTTAATGACTGCCGTTCCCTGCAACAGTCATTTTAGAATTAGGCAAACATGAATCACCCTCAGTTAATTATCGATGCTTTAAAACATATTTTTAAAAGGCATAGAAGCTTGTTCCAGGATGCGCGTTAAGTTTGTCAATTCAGGTTCAAGAAGAGACAGCACATATAGAACTCATAAAAATACATCTGAATTAAAATAAAACAGAAAATAATCGGCTACACAACATTTTAAACCAAGAGGTATCATCCCCTAAGTTACTAATAAAACACTGCATTATCCCGAGAAGAGTATAAAACTATCACTATCCAGCATCAATAATGAAAATTATTATATAACTTCATAACGGGTAGCCATTCAGTTAAGCAGTCAACACTTAACCTGCAACAGCATGCACTAAAGATGCTGAAGGCAGGATTAAAGCGTAGACTGTAGAACATTATTCAGAAGTTTAATACAGGATATTCCCACAATAACAGATTGTATTTTCCTCTGGGATTTATTTGTCTCCCACTAGACAGCCTATTCTCTCTTCTGAAATATACCAAATTCTTCTCTTCAAAGAGGAAGTGTGTGCCCTGTACTTGGTGTGAGGAATGTGCATAGAATGAAGCTGTCTGCTTTTAACCCCGTACCACCTAATCTCTTCAAGACATCTTTCACTGACAGCAGAAAACGTACACCTCGCCTGAGTCATTACTTCTAGACATTACCACATAGCGGTGAAGTATCCATCCTAATTATCTGGTGGTTTGCAACATCAAACAAGCTTAATGATTATTCATGCATCATGTACTGAAGCTACCCCTAGTAGGCGTCTATACCAACAACGGCTGAGGACATTCAATGTAACCACCATTTGTTCTTAATCCTGATTATTGTTTTAAGTATAGTAACACATATCGCAACGCTACGAAAGTTTGCTGCAGCGAATCAGTGCTTTCTTTGCCCCAATTCCTATGCAGTAGTGGGTACTTAAGGGTCAAACACAGCTCTGCAATTCATTATTCTCAACCACGTCTTCAAAGCAATGCATAATGCAGTATCTGTCCTGTGAGGCAGGTGAAGATTCACAATCATAACTAGTGTCAAAGACAGAGGAAGACAGACACTAAACTGTAAGTTGGGGACAAATGCTGATATTTTCTATAAAGGGATATGCATGACTTATACTGAAAATGTAAGCAAATGTATGACCTGCAATTCAGATTAATGATTTCAAATGTGTTTTACAATATTCAGTAGCTATGAGAATAATTTAGAATACATTATTACAGTTGGCAGGTCTTTTAGACGTTATGCTCTTCAAGTGGCATAATACATTAGTCAATAAATGAAGTACCAGCAGGACCTTAGGATTTGATCTCATTGACTCAAACAATTGGCAATCAGCTTTGGCTCCCACTGAAGACCCCTAAAGAACACTTTATTCCAGCCTGTCATCATTATATTATAGCCACCGCAAGTGTTCCTCGCATAATAAAAAGTGTTTCTCCAGAACCAGTCTTTTACAATTTCAATCAAACTGACTTGAACATTTGAAAAGTATTGGAATATTGAATTTAAATATTTTATATCATTAGTTCAACCATCAACTTTTTTGTTTTTATTACCATCAACCAATCATCCCACCATTTACCACTGTTTGGTGGGGGGGC
>JAODKM010000040.1:6686515-6697450 GCA_026780845.1 Petrocephalus sullivani | reverse complement strand
TTATATTTATTACACCGTTCATGTTTTTTTCTCTGACACCACTCCCGCACCCAGCCCGCAACAAACCGCTGGGTGGGGGGGGGTGGACAGGGTAGGAGGTGGAACCTATCCCAGTAGGCACAGGGCACAGGCCTTTGGTATACCCTGGATGGGATGCAAGTCCATCATTGGCCACATACATGCACTCAATCACACAATGTACTTACTCCAATTACATAATTATGAGACTGATTAGATGAAATTGCAGCGTGTGATTGAAACAAGTCAGATTTCTCCAATACGAATTTTTACCGTTGGGCATCACTTAGAAACTTTGATTTGAAAAATAGTTCTTTCAAGTGTGAAAAAGAAAATAAATGTCTAGGAACTTAAGTTTTTTATGCCCTTTGGGAGCAAGACTTGTCAAGTAATGAGTGATTCCGGGGAGTTTTCTTTTGGGAAGTGTGCATCTGTCGCATGTTTAAAGAGATTTTTTGTGGTTCATGCTCTAAACACTCTGAATACCCAGACTGAATATGACTCAATACTGTACTGGAGAATACCAGACAATCAAAGCAAAAAACAAAGTTGTCATTGAAAGAAAAGAAATTGCTTTTGCAAATCACATCACAGTAAATAGGTCCAAGGCATATTCGTGATTAAGAAGAGGTACCTGACACCTTGCCAATTTGAATGCTAGCTACAAAAACGATTGTCAGGACATACAAAAGCATTCCAAGAATGCAAATGGTCACCCTTGCTTCTGTTGATTAAAATGAGAGGGTACTGTATTGAGGAATTGAGTGTTCTGACAAAAGATTTTTGGCTAGACAAATATCGCATAGCCTGCCACATTTTGCCTAAAAATCTGGCAATTATAACAGAAAGAACAAAAGTAGCAAAAAATAATTGAAAAAAAACAACTACATGATACTACAAAAGATCCGGTTGTATGCAAACTTTTAAGAAGATTTAATAATACTAGCCACATCATATTCTCAAATGCATTATATATAAAAAACAAACCATTTAAATCACTTTAACACCAAACTAAATTAATGCATAAGGCAAGTGTTAGGGCAGCAGGATTCAAGAGGAAAGACTCTCTCTGTGTGGTCTGTGTCACAATTAATGATGTGATGAGTTTATATATTTCTTTAAAACTCATTAAAATTAAACCCCTGAGGAGACACGTCCTGTTGTACAGTGACTCTCTGGAGAGCAAGTGCATATGTTTTGTTTGGTCTAGATAACAAGGAGGAAAAAAAATATACATAAAAATAATAAACTAAATATATCCCGCGAAGTCCTCAATATGGTAAAGTAGCCATAAAAAGTTAAAATAAAGTGGTGTCTCAACTGACCCAATCTGCTTCGATCTTTCATAATGAAAGTTATCCATCCAAGCATTTTCCGACTGCTTATTCGGGTCAGCATCGCGGGGTAATGAAGGTCAGGAAATAGAAATTAATGAAGAAATAAAACAGAAGATAAAGCCCACTTCTCTGTCAGGAAGTGGAATGGCGGAGCACCCTTCCTTTCCTGAAGTTGTTCTCAATTAACTTAAATTAAGACATTACTCTGTTCATTAAATGACATCATGCTATATTATAGCATTATTAGTACAATATTTAATTTGCAGCTCATATGCAAAATATCAAAGAAATAAGCTTGAATGTCAAAGGGAATGCAACCAACTATCCTTCAAAATTTGCATTTTCAAATCAATTTCTATGTAAATTAAAAAGATGTCCCTTATACTGGTGAGATATTAGGATGAGAAGAGAACCGGGGCACTGGCCTTGACAGGAGGTGTCCAGAAAGTGAAATTAATGTAATGTTACAGAGGAAAGATAAATGTCACAATGGAGAAGACACTGTGGTTAAAATGGTGTTGGGAAACATGGTGTGGTTTCACTGCAATTATGCAAAACGATTGATTGGTCCTCTGTAAAAGGTCGTATAACAAAATAAGTACATAGATTTAATTATGACTTGTCACAATCAAACAAAATTAATGAGTTATTAATCTAAAATCTGTGCTGAGAAATTGCTCACAATGCTTGCACGTCACTACCTTCAGTCATCATAAACATCTCATAAATTATTTTTGTTTTTTCCATGACATCAAGTAGTTAAAGAACAGACACTTGGCCAGCTGTTTCTACTCTCCCAAAGCTCTTGATACCTCTATATACACTGTCCCCATGCTTCAGCAGAACTAAGCACTGCACGTGATATAAATTTTTGGAAAAACATTCTAATGAGAGTGAACTATAGTTAAAGTATTATAGCATGTTCAAAATTAACTGACTAAAGTTGAGGATAATCTTATTTATTTATTTATCGGCAATAAATGTACAATTAATCTGCTTACAGTTAATTGTGGATAAAGTGCATGCATTGGCACAGAGTTGACAGCAGTAGAAGCTAAAACTCCCATGTTTTACTTTTTTAGAATTTCAAGAGGTTAACCTTAGCCTACTTGTAAAAAGATGGCAGTCAAACTCGGCTGAGTGGGCAGTTTCTGTCCTAGCTACATCTGGCATCTGTCCATAGTATTGGAAAGTCCACTTCACGCAACAATTCCTGAGCGAAAGGTGGTCCTAATGTTTTCCCCGCAAAAATGAATGTAGAAGATCATACTGCAAAATTAGTTAATGTTTAGTCTAAACTCTGAGTAGTATCTCATGAAGGCTGAAGCATTCTGACACTGAGCTGTGGCACCTGTGCTCATACTTGCTAAAGCAGTAAAAATAGTTCACAAGAAACAAAAAGCCTTTGTAAAAAAAAATTGAGAAGAAAATGAAGGAAATTGAGATGAATCACCCAGGTGTTCTAAATGCCATCCAGTAAAATTGCTGATAATTGTTTATGTGAGACACTTTAACAAATCATGCAGGACACAAGATCAAAGGTGTTGGAAGCAACAGCTTTTAGGGATTAAGATAATTATTAATTGTTCAATCTATGCTTGATCTATACTGATTATATTAATAACATATAATAACAGTGTATAATAGTAGTGTTTAACGATAACAATAGCAATGTATATAAATATAAGCAAATAGTAATATGACTCTGTCTAATATACATTTGCTGATGTGTCAAAATCAAGTCATAATTTTGTATAACAGACTATTTCTTCACTGTTTCACTGATATGAAGTAGAATATTAAATGGAGCAAGTAAGATATTACTGAATTACTGGATTTAATCTATCAAAGCATACCTCTGCTTCTATCAAAAATCTCACATGCTTATATTAAAAATATTATGTATCTCCCTGCGTGCTTTGCCACCCTGAATCATATTAGAAAAATATATTTAACACGCTGTTATGATAATCTTTGCATGATGCTTGTATGCACAAATTTAAAGCACTTCAAATGTGAGAAATTAATTTAGCAATCTTCCCTTCACACATTCATATATTGATGATTTGTAAGGTCCACGTACTGTATGAGCCCAAGACCAGTAAAGTGAATATCCACTAGAGCACATTCATATGTATTTATGCTTTCCCGCTGACCAGTGATAACCTCAAATCTGCTAGCTTAAGGTAAGGACGGTAAATTTCATTCATATAGTGTCCTATGGGGTTTCCCACCTTTGAGAGCTCATGTTCAGAATGCCTGAATTGCAATGGATAGGGCTAGGTTCAAAGCCTGTCCTGCTGGGGTCCATGGATTACATTTTTCTTGCCTCATGACAGCAATAAACGCTGTATCACATCATTAACAAGACTTGAAAATGAGCCGTTTCACACACCTTCAATACACACATTAAGTGTGTAAAATGATAGTTTTAATTCCCTTTATTATATTTAGGAGCAAAACACTCAAGACAATTTATTGATATCTTGAAATCCTTTCCAAGAAAAATTGTGTTATAAAAAAAAATGAAAAATACACACAGGAAAATACTTGATTCACCTACATCTTCAAATACAAGACATACAAAATGGTCCCAATTAACCACATAGTACATATTCGGAATGATCAATTAAAACCAAAGTTGTGTCAAAAATGCTAACAAACTAAAAAGTCTCTGAAATTAAATCAAAGTTTCCCATCCTTTTCATAAACAGACATCCTGTGGGGAAGGACTGAAAGCTCCAGATGAGACATTTTTTCCTGTTTGCTGTGTTGATTAATTGCATGGACCTTTTTGAACAATCGCTTGTCTCCTACAGAGAAACTCAACATCACCAGATATGTAATCATGTCTGTCTAGTATCACTATCTTGGGGAAACATTGTATAATAATTTCTCAAGCAGAGTAGGATATCCCGTATGCTACCTGGATGTAATGTGGTAACACTTCAATTAAAGCTAACATCTCTAATGCATTATAGATACCTTCATAATGCATTATAATGGTCAGTATAAGAATTAATATAGCCTTACAGAATCTTCTATTGGCAGTCATAAGGCATTCTAGTGTTGATTATAATACTTCCTAAGCTCCAACGATAAAGGTCGACAGTCATAAGGCATTATAGTGTTGTAATCAGTAATACTTCACTTCATAAGCTCCAGTGACGCTGGCATCTATAATGCACTACAGATACCTTCATTATGCATTATAATGATCAGTATGCATTGTGCATACGTTTATAGTTCTATAAATAGTGTATTATAGAGGAAAGCTTCACAATTTCAGACAAAAAAAACCAATTTGTACCTTTGAGGGTATAATCACTTGTCACTGGGGCTGTACTCTTAAGGCTCTGCATACAGTACCCTAGCTGTAGGCAGTTCCGGTCCAGAAAGTACAAATCCAGACCAAAGTTTTGTTTCAACCAACCAGTTGAACACTGTGTGTGACTGTGACTCATTATGCACCGCTGGTTGGTTGGAACAGATTTGTGAATGTGATCAAAAACTTTAAATGTCAAACAGTCTTGTATTTAGTTTGGTTACTTATGGTTAAGGTTGTTATGCCCATAGAAATGAGTCCCCACAAAGACTGGAATACAAACACGTGTGTGCGTGTGTGGACGATCTTTCCATTGTCACAGGCTACCTCTAACAGTGTGCAAGAATCAGCAAGTGCTGCTTCGGAGTGAGACTTAATTGACCAAGCACTTGCTCACATCCAGTCTCTTTTGCCCCCTCATTATCTGGTACATCTTAGTCGCCTGGGAACTTAAATGAGTAGTAATGATTATACTACCAATTAAACGATGTAATCAATGCAGAGACTGGCCCCGTATATGCATATATATGACCTAAATAAATATAGGATTGACACAGTAAGAGTCATGCTTGTATTGACCTTGCCTCATGTGACCAGAATATTAAGTGCAATGATAAAATGAAATATGACTTAAGAAATTTTCATTGACAACGCTAGTAGGAAAATAAGATTATAACAAAGCTCTGCTATAATAAAAAAAAACATGTTTAATTTGCATTTACTGCTGGTAGGTGTAAAGCTACAGAAATGAATGCTCCTTAAGGGTACTTGAAGGTACATGAGTTTTATTGTTGCGAACTGGATGCTTCGGCAGTGTAATTGGCTTCATACAGTCTTGTCAGTAGTGAAAATAAAAGTTTCCTTTTTGGGTTCCCACAGGCTGTTAGGCCTGGTTCCATTGGCTCTAAGTGGCAGTTTGTCCTTGGAATGAGTAGTCATCCTCTTGCAAGGTCAGAACAAAACAAGATCAAAAAAGACAGTGATGTCTGATAGAAAAGGAAAAAATAAAACAAAGTTTCAAGTCTTAATCCTAAGAGAGGTCAAAACCCATCTGGGAATTGAAGGACCACAAAAAATGTGACTTGATTAATTTCTGTAATTTGAGAGCATATGTCACTAGTCTTTTTAATGGTCTTACTTGTAATGCACCAACTTGCACAACACTATGAAAACATTAAAGATCCTTTGGCACTCTGGATTGTTCTGCAGGGACACAAATGGTAAGACATTAAGTACTCTATGGGAGACTGTGACATGTTTCGTGTGCAAAAAAAAAATCTGAAATCTTTTCCATTTGTCATGGGGATTCAGTGCAGACTGAAAGCTTCAGGTTCTTGAAGGATGCAGTTAAAACGTGCTATGACTCACCAGTGAAAGGCTGCGGAGAGACATTATGTTCATCATATTTAATGATAAAATGAGCGAAGTAGATGATTCTCAATGACACAGAGAATGTTCTAATGTTTTTCAGTTACAACACACTAACAATATTCACGATGATGACTAACCATAATAATATAATCTTCTTCAACTTTTTCAAATGTTTTATTTTGTGGTGTGTCTAACAGAAAGGTTCACATTGGAACAACCCTACAGGAGATGATATTCTTAAAAAAAGTTAAACACATTAATATGTAAATTATGATGATGGAAAGGATAGACTGAAAATGTTGTGATACACAGCAAACCTTGAATATGTTTTCCATACCCCAAAAGGACTCACGACCATTGTGAACCGTCAGCCACAGCTGAAATACCCCGATTCTCACCCATCCGCATTGTCACCAGACATTTCTATTAAAACACTGTGAAATGATAAAAAGTTTCATAACATTTAATCATTACTCCATAAGTCCATAAGCATCATTCAAAATTTCAAATTAACACAATATGCTATTCCATATGCTGTATGTTTATTTCTTAGTGATGTATTTATCAATTTATGGGATATGTACACAGACATATTGTCGTGATGTTTCCTCTGTGGCATGCATGCTTTACTCATTTAAGCAATGATTTAGTGCTGTGTGAGCCATAACAACACACACTGTTTCTTATTACCGTTAATTAGTGTGTTCATAAGAGTTATACATAGAAGTGCTTTTGGCAAACAATATTTTATTTGTTTACTGCTGTCACTTGACCATCACAGCATGACGACAACTCTGGAAACACCACCTGTGAAGTAAAGATCTGTCGTCCATGCTGGCTGATATATAAGGCCCTTGCTTGCATGCAAATACACCCTTTGTATTTGTGCTAAAGCCAGTCATTTATTTTATATACACAAAATGGAAAGTTGGGAATATTTGCAATAGTGTTTTGTATAGCAATGCAGCCGTAATTCCCCCACAACAGATGGCACAAGTAATTCAAAAATATAAATCTTGCTTCTTTATGCTGCAGGTCATCATATCAGGCCTCATATCTCTATGCAAACATGCTTTTTCAGATTATAATACAAATATTATCGACACATCAGCCATTTAATTAGCTTATTCAATGAATTTAATGAACATCTGTAAAATTAAAAGATATGAAAAAGATAAACGTACGCTCACAACAAACTCTCACTCTTATTATGTAGATTCCGGAGCCATAGGGAGAGTTTGTGAGCTTTGTCTACCTTCTGATAGAACACTTTCCACTCCACTAAGTTACCGCTCCCATGCTGCTACAGTGCAGCCAAGCAGCAAATGATACTCCCAAGCTCCTGTGTATTCAAATCTTTTAAATGTATTAATCAACCCTGGGTGTTCTGTCTTCTGTTCTTGGGGAATATTTCTTATTTAGGGTTTAACAGCTGGCTGCAAACATGTTTGGTAGAATATATTGTTTATATTTACTGGAAAATACAAATATATTTTGTATTTATCTTTTGTAAAATATTTTGTTGTAGAATTCTCTTCTAGATATGTCAGATTTTACACAACTATAATTATATAGAACACATCACAATACATACACAAGAGGGTTTTAACTGAGTTCAGTTTTGTCTTCTAAATTTATATATGAATTTTCATCGTTCTTCCGTATCACTTAAATATTACAGTAGTGGTCTTCACTGCACAGCCTGTGGGCCACTGGCGGCCCCCGGAGGCCAGTGCGGTGACCCGTGACTAAATAAAAGAATAAGCAAATTATCCTGACCACGAGAGTTATTAATTTTTTTTTATTATATATTTTTTCTAGACGCAATACAACTTCCCAAATAATGTGCAGCTACGTAATTAACAAACAATCAATTACAAGCAGGAAAGAAATCGTTTAGCGCGGTCATGCTTTGCTAGCTAACTTTACAATGGATCAGTGTGTTACCCACAAAAGACGCACTGACGAAGGTGAGGCAGGACCAAAAGTAAGTGGTGGCCCCCAACCCCCCTACTCTGGAACGTGTGGCCCTCACTGAAGAACACTGTACTACAGGGTCACAGTTCATATTGATTGTAATTCTCAGAAAACTGATATGAAACAATAAGAATGAAAATCATTTGAAGCATTATTCAAATAAATCCCTATAGCTGTGGATTTAAATAACACTATACTAGACTCTGATATTTTGTATTGTTTTGTAGCCAATTCAGTAGTCTTGTAAGAATTTCTGGAACTTTGTTTTAGAAAAGAATTCAGTAAAGATGGGTGTCTCACTTTTCAGTCAGTTACAATGAACAATGCAGACTGCAGCTTGCATCCTTAGACATTGATTCAGGGCACATCTCTGCCAGAAACATCTAGAAGGTCCAATAAGGTAATATCTGTGGTCGTCACGAGTGTGACATGATTGTTAGTTCTGAGCATGGAATTCTCTCTGAGAATTAAGGTAGAGTAAGGGTGTGTGGTACTCGCAGACACGCAGCCCAGAGCTCAGCATGCATTCGTTGAGTCAGCATTTACCAATTTTGTCAATTACTTTCCACAATAAAAAATCATCCAAACACACCTGAGGTAACAGGAGGTTACACAATTCAAAGATCCAGTGCCGTATGTGTTAATAAAGAAACATCTGATGATTTCCCATGCCTAGCATTTTCTGCATGGTCCATAAATGTACAAGTTCATTATCATTTGTCAAGAAACTCTCCATAAGATGTTGGGCATTAGCATTAATACCTACACAACTGTGACTGCTCATGTCACCGTTTTATTCAAATCATCGGGTTTTCCTTCCAAGCTTTCTCAGACACTGTACTCTCTCACTGTAACTCACATAGCTGTGACCTCATATTCTCCTGCAAGATTTTTTGGAGCCGGTTTCTGGCCAGACTGGGCTCTCGTGATGCGACTACCCCCTTAACCCCAGCCTCTTTTTCGAAACCCCATAGCATCCATAATTTCCCAGTTTGCTGGCTGCCTGAAGGCCAGACCCTCTCCCACTGTGTTACGGACAGCTGGAGTCCGTATGCCCACAAGGGTTTCACTCCTTTGGACGACCGGAACAGCCAAACTGAATATGTGGGCATCTGGGAAAATAAGGACCTATAGCGGTACCTTGGCATGTCTTCCCAACTGTCTCTTCCTGCACCTGTGCTTCCTGATACCTCTGCGTCTGTTGCTCCATCTGTTCAACTTCCCTCTTTTTAATTGGCCAAAACTTAACCATCCAACCCACAGCAGTTCAGCCATTGGCCTTCCACTAATTTTGCCTGTAATACATATTTTACCCATAGGTCATTTTAACCACAGACACAGACACGTCTGTTATTTCTGATTGTTTCAGTTCCCTTCTTCATCATTGTCACTGCAATGCCATTTCAGGGAGAGTCGGCAATTGTATACCACTTCAAAAATACCACTATAACTTCAAACAATCATACTGGTACATTTGGATTAATTCCATTACCAGGAAATCATGATGTAAAAATATTTGGTGTGACGTATCGGGAGCTGAATAGACTGTTAGCATCTAAACCTTAATTAAAATGAGCTGCAGTCTTCTGCCTAAATGTCTGAGTTATTATTGTAACCTCAGAGTGTCAGAAATCGGAATTTGGGGTCAATCTAACACAGGTTACTGTGAAATCTTTTTTTGAGGGAAATTGCTTCTGACAATGTGTAATAGATGTACATTCCCTCTCTCTATAAGTCAATCGGTACAGGCACAGTCAATGACAATATTGCCATCTTTGTGATTAATGCATGAGGATGGTCAATAGCTCTGAGCATTATCTATTATGACACTATTGTTAAGTACTCAAGTTGAAAGGCACTACTTTAATTTATCATGTGACTGTCTCAGATTGAATAATGACAAATGTATGATGGAAAGAGATTTTACCTGAAGCTTCTTGATGCATGATCATCCGGTTGCTTGAACTGAATGCAGTCCAGCACCGCACACTGCCCCCCCCACACCCCCGGACAGTGATTGGTCAGTCCATTCTTTTGTAGCTGTCATTTCTGGCTTTTGCTCCAGCGAGTTTATAAAAATAATCTTACACCAAATTGAAAAATAATGACCAAAAAATATGAATGAATCTATTACATTGTTGCTTATGATATAACTTACTACATACATGTAAAACTGCAGATGGCCAGTCTAGAAACAAAACAAATTATTTCTAAAAGGTTTACAGGATTACATTTATTTGCATTCAAATATATTTTATATTTAATTTGCTTAATTTATAGACAACGTGCTCAGAACAGTCTACAGTGTTATATACTATCTGGTAAGCAGTCAAAGCAGAACTCTTCTAAATAAACTTATTCACTTTGTCCTCTGGGTTTTAGAATTATATTTTCTTATCTTTATTTATTTCCTCTCTGCAATAGCACCACAGTAATGCCTGTCAACGAGATTTAATATTAAGATGTTCACATATAAAAGCAAATATAAACACAATACTGATGAGGAGGTTATATAATTCTGTCAGCTGATAGTAATGAAATTTTGCAATGGGCAGGCATTGCTTTATTTATTGCCATATTCATTCAGCGTATTATTTCAGTTATAGGCAAATATGCATACCCATATGTAAAAATATGTACAAAATATGACAACATTATATAATAAAATAGAAACTGAAAACAGTCAGAAGTGTACACGTTGGATCATCTGGCAATCGGACTTTCGTAAAACACCTTGACCCTATGCAGTGCCCTGTGTTCATGTTCTTCAATCTAAACACCCCCTCTAGTGTTAGTGCAAGGCACTGCCTCAGGACATCCCATTGAGCAGCAATAAATACAAAAAATACGCAAAAGAACGCTACGGCTGCCTTATGTTAGAACCTAATCGATATAAACACTGATACA
>JAODKM010000040.1:6666396-6678895 GCA_026780845.1 Petrocephalus sullivani | reverse complement strand
GGCTGTGACTCTTTATGCTCAACTGATTGGTTGAAACAAAATCCTGGTCTGGATTTTTACTTTCTGGACCTGAAATTTATAAAAATATATAAGTATTTGTAGTTATATTGTTCATACTGTATTGGTTATGTATGGTCTTAATTGGTGCCCCCTCCCCAACACCCCTCCAAAATAGATATGTCAATCATATTCCAAGCCAATCTGATGCATAATTGGCTAACCCAGAATTTTGGCACATTTAATTTGACAAAATAAAGGTTTGGCTCTGAAGTGCTTGGAAATAAATCCTTCTTAGCTGCATGTGGCTTTATGCCATGAGACTTCGTTTTAGCTGCACACACCAAGAGCTGGGAAACAGATTTGTAAATACTAATTAGGAGAAAAAAGTGAACCCCCTGGATGTGTAAATAATTTATGACACCCATTTCTTCTCCGACTACAGTCTGTATAGAGAGGTAAATAAAATGAGACTTTCGAATCCATTAGCATCTCTAAATGAAGCAAAGTTTCCGAAGGTGGCAAAAGTAGTAGGCTAAGCACACCCCGCGTGCACAGCCCGTACCACTTCAGTCTCATGAGCCAAAATCAATTTATCCATGCTAATATTAGTCTACTTAGCGTTACAACACACAGAATTATATAACATCTGTCAGACAGATAGCTAGTCCCGCCCTGCAAATAGGAATACTTACTGTATGTGCTACTTGGGAAATCATCTGCATGTAATGATGCTTTGTGTTGACATTATTTAATGGAATAATTTCATGGTCACACTAGGTGTCAGGGTGTTAATCACCAAAGATGTCTATAAGATAATTTATAGTCACGAAGACCAGACGCATCCTTACATGCAACATTTGCACATTAAATCGCATATGTCCGAATAGACTCTTGCAGCTGTAGGGCTGTGATTCCTCATTAAACCCGAGATTAACTCCTGACATTGCATCGGGTTTTCCCCTGCAATTAGAAATACGGCCATATTTGACTTGGTGCAAGATGAAACCGAAAGCGGTAACTACACTCATGGCAATGAGTGTTCAGTAGGAAATGTCAGTAGGAAATGTCAACTGCAAAATAAGGGAAATGTAAGCACTTCTACACGCCATATGCAAATAAAAGAGTGCGGCAAGTATCAAATACAACAACAATATTGTTCCGTTATACCTAGGAGAACTTATTATCTCAGTATAATATGGAGCGATTAGGCAAGGTTAGCACAGAATGGGTCGGAAAAGTCACTGCTTGGGGTAAACCTGCAAAGCATCTCATTCATTCCACCGCCTTGGTGCAGCAGAGGACTTTGGGCTCCACCACACCGTCCTTGAACACTTAATTTATCATGCAACGAATCAGGACCCAACCAATGAAGATAAAGTACCCTGTTTTCTATGGGAGTAGACATCATGCTTGAAAGGGCAGACGTTAACCACAAAATAAAATCTCAAAACGTATGTTTCAATCTTCATGTTAATTATTTATGATTTATGGCTAAGATGCATCACTATAACCCACAAAAACTCACAACTGAGGAATGTGATTATCTACATGCTTCCCCACAAAAACAGATTAGGAAATCAGAAAAACATCTTTCAGCATTCACAAGTGTTTAACCTTCTTTGATTTATTTTTATCTCCATAGGGGTTCCTGGTGAAAATAGCGGGGCAAATATACTATCACATGCACTGCAGCACACACTAATTGAAATTTTACCCATGCATAAATGTTTAAACACAGTGTTCAGCATGGCAGCTACCACATTCAACTTAAGAAATATATATTGCACCTGTTGAATATCAATAACAGGACTGAAAAAAACTATTATTTTGATAATAGGCCAATAGTTTGACAGTTTAATAATCAGGCCAAAATACAGTGTTTAAATAATTGCAAATGCTTTATTTTTTATTAAAAAAAAAACATTTAGCTCATTTCTATTGAAAGTTACAATGTGACATAGAAACAAAGATCCACTCTCTGCCATATTTAGCTTGCTAGCGATTATACTTTAAACCACAGCATACAGTAATTTGATTATTTTATTAAAAAGCAATGCCATTCCATAATTTTGAAATTTTGCAATAGAATTTGCCGAAGAGGGCGAGATCGTACTTTTTCAAGATTTCATGATTCCGCTGTATGACATATTACCTTGATAACAACTTAATAACTGTTCAAGAAAGTTTATCCATCTGTATTAAAGTGGTTTACAAAACATCTCTAACTACATGCACTACATTTGCCCTCTGCTGGTCTGGTGAAATATCTGATAGTAATGAACTCTGGGTCTGGTAGGGAATCTCTGGCTTATACCAATTGCCGATAATATTATTTGTCTGCAAACAAATATGTGTCATTATTTTAAAGGGAATAATCGGAGGTAAATATCGGCTCATTTTTAACCATTGGCCAATACCAATAGCTGGCCGATACAATCTGTGCATCTCTAATTTCCGCTGGAATAACAAATGTAGTATATAGTAAGTACACAAGAATTCCTGCAAAAAAACGTGCACAGACTGTGACAACACGCAAAAAAATTAACTAGGATTAACTCCACAAAGTTAACATCACTAGGTGCAAGAATCAATCCAATCAATGACAAAATTCTTTGCCAGCTATTTATTTTATTACCGATTCATATCAACATTATCAATTAGATGCTGCAGTGCTAGTTGAAATCATATTACAGCAATTACAGCGTAAATTTCATCATGATCATGTGATTATTAAGAATATCAGAATATGTTTGATATTTATTGTCACAGTGGCCAGTATTTAGCATTCATTTTATAATCATTTTAATAGTTATGATCTTTCTGAACATAATTAGAGGAGGACGTAAATATTTTTTGCACATACTATAATGATGACGCAATGTTGGTCAGTCAATTGGTCAGTAATTCATCCAGAACAATATTTGTGAGGTCAGACACTGATGTTGGATGTGAAGGCCTGGCTCGCAATCTTCATTCTAATTCATCCCAAAGGTGTCTGATGGGGTTGAGGTCGGGCTCTGTGCAGGCCAGTCAAGTTCTTCCACACCAAACCCACCCAACGATGTCTTTATGGACCTTGTTTTGTGCACTGGGGCACGGCCATGCTAGAACAGAAAAGGGCCTGCCCCAAATTATTCCCACAAAGCTGGAAGAAGAGAATTGTCCAAAACGTCTTGGTATGCTGAAGCATTAAAAGTTCCCTTCACTGAAACTAAGGGGCCAAGCCCAACCCCTGCAAAACAACCCCACACCATTATCTCTCCATTTTCACTGCTCCAGAGTCCAATGTTGGCAAGCTTTACACCACTCCATCCGGCACTTGGCATTGCGCTTGGTGATGTGAGGCTTGCATGCAGCTGCTCGACCATGGAAGCCCATTACATGAAGCTACCGTGCTGGGGTTAATGCCAGAGGAAGTTTTGAAAGGAAGTTATTGAATCAAGACAGCGTTGGCGACTTTTACACACCATGCACCTCAGCGCATGGCGACTCGGCTCTGCTACTTTACAGTACGTGGTTTACCACTTTGTGGCTGAGTTCCTGTTGTTCCAAAACTTTGCAGTAATAGCACGTAGTTGATCGTGGAATATCTAGCACGGAAAATATTTCACAATTTTACTTATACCAAAGGTAGCATCCTCTGATAAGTACCACACTTGAATTCACTGAGCTCTTTAGAAGGACCCATCCTTGCACAAATGTTTGTAAACCTGATGGCATGGTTAGGTGCTTGATTTTATACCCCTGTGGCAATGGGTCTCAATGAATCGTCTCTATTCAGTGATTAAGAAGTGTGTTCCAATACTTTTGTCCATACAGTATGATCAAGGCTTACAGAGACAACCTTAGCAAAACAGCTTGCAAACTTCTTAATATTCACATAGCAGCATTAAAAATTGATATTTGAAAATATAGAAAATATTTGTCCTAAGGGTCACCAGCTTGTCATCACAATAAAGAATGCTTGTCCTAACAGTAAAGTATAACATGCAAAACATCTGATAGGAGCTTTTACATGTGGAGACAACTCTGCCATTTAATGCCGCCCACAGAGCACACTGCAGCAGGGAACCATTCAAAGTACACGAAGCTTTATTTAAAGGTTGTAGACGACGGAAGATCGAAAATACACCAAATGCCACTGCACTACAGGAGCTGAACTTACTGCGACAACACAAATGACTTCACGAAACATCTCTAAGTATACGCAAAGCACAGCGTGACATGTCTCATGCAGCAGTCTGAAAGTCAGATTAAGCCGGAGCAGAAAAAGTAGCATTCTTCCACAGGCAAGTTTGTACAAATCACTGTCAATCAGTGAAGGAGAAGAGGCGAAATTGCTAAATATAACCGTTTAATTGCAATTCCAAAAATGATGAACTGTCTCTTTTGTTTGTTACGGTTTTCTGGGAACATTTTTAACTAGGTGCTCTCACAGTTCACGGTCTATTTTGGTTTTCCCACAGACAACATTATTATTTTGAACAGAGATCCCCTTTTCTTACAAGCACTACCTACTGAAAGACACTATTCTGCATCATCATACGTCTGTCTATATAGTTTTTCTTTTGTATGTCAAAAGGCAGCTCTTTTGCAAAACTGAAAAAAACACAGTGCTTTAGCTGTATGGCTCTCGAAGAGTGAGGAGATCGTCTTATCATTCAACAGATTTTTAAATCACTGAAAACAAATGGCAGAACTTCTACCGCCTGACAGATATATATGGCGTGTCTTTAGCTTGTCCCATTACTTTGGCCATGATAAGCAATTCGAATATGATGCAGAGCCGGTCGGCCCAATGGGTGACAGAGGTGGCCGCCTAGAGCGCCATCTTCTGAGGGAATGCCGACGTACATGTAGCAAGCTCATTTCTTTTTGCCTTGGACATGCCTTGGGGCACCAACACTGATGCCTGCCTAGGTACTGGATGGATGAATGAATGGATGGATGGATGGTTTTATCTTGGTAACTGGATGTGGCAGCTAACATTAAGGACAGGTAAATGTAGATGATACATGTTCCATAAGTATGATGTTTTCCATTTAATCTCAGTATATACAGGTATCTGAATGTTGTGTTACAGAACTGTATGTGGGTGAACATACGTGTGGGTCTGATTCCATCTCAATGGCCTGCCTTGTCTGTAAATAAGATCTCTATCTTATGCAACCTAACCCAATTTGACATAGAACACATCCGTTTTCTGTCAATAGCTTTGCCATTTTAATTGAGTTTGATTAATCTTAAGTGCATCCCATCCAGAGTGCTTCCAAGCCTTGTGCCCTATGCTGCATGTGATAAGCTCCAGGCCTTCCCACAATCCTGACGAGAACAAGCTGTTAGAAGGTGGGTGGATGAATGGATGGATGGATGGGTAATCTGTAATTATTAAAAACTGAATCTATCCATCCAACTTCCATAACTATTTATCTAATATAAGATAGAGACAAGCCTGGAGCCTACTCAAGAAGCATCGGGTGTATGGTGGGAGACACCCTGGATGAGATGCCAGTCCATCACAAGATACACAGCCATTACACATCCTTAAAAGTAACTAAACATTGTATAATTCTAAAATTAAGACATTCTCAATAATGTCCATAAACACCAGAGTTTATAAATAGATATACACAGATTTATTTACATAGATGCACAGTTAGCATATCTTCCTCAGATATAGTCAGTTGTACCTACTGTGACCATATGATCAAAGCCTCCCAATTCAAGAGCTTTGTCGCCAAATGGGTTAATCTGCCTTGGATCTTTAAAGACTGACACAGCTGAGATGTTCCTGCACCATAAGCAACCACCATAAATATTCCAATATATTACAGCCATTTAATACTTGCAATAAGCATGTCTTGGTACAACAGGCAATAAACAGGCCACTAATAAAAATGGCTATTAATCAAGCCATCAAATGGCAGGTAAAAAAAACACTACATATTTGCTCATAGGTCAAGTATACATTATAATAGGTACACTTATAAATGAGCATGACTAAGTAGTACTAACTCTTTGTTAATTGGTCAGTTTGAACCAATGTTTGGACAACGTGCATTAAAACATGGCAATTAGCATAAATGCACAGGATGCTTTGCCAGATGTTGCTGGTCCCTTTTCTTAAAGAACAGCTTGTTCAGTCAGGGAGTCTCATTTGTCTTCCAGGCTGTGCAGTTGGCAATTTGGCCTTTGGATATGTATTGCAAATTTCACTTACAGTCCCTAGCTTCCACCTTTTGGCCTAACGTAACTGGAGGAGTAATGGGCAGGCATACGAGATGCTGCTGGACGCAAAGCTAAATGAGATACAACTGCACTGTTGTCTCGGGCTTATTTCTGAGCCCGTGGCCCAAATTAATTGCTATAATTCAAAATATGTCAACTTCATGGACAGCAATGCATGCCAGATAATTGTGATGCTTAGTGTGTGTAAATTTTACATTGAATTCCACTACAGAAGTACAATAATTTAAGAATTATTTAAAGGAAAAGACAAAAAATGACTATATTATTAAATGTATGAAATCTAAGATATGTCCATTCCTCTCGCCAGCTTTTAATTTTCTTTAATAATTATTTCTGAGTCAGATCACAGAACAGGAAAACCAGTGGCAGGCTACCGTTGCTCTTAAAAAACGAAACAAAATTAAATTCTGCCTGCAAGACCGCTGGATCTCTGCGCCGCTGGTATTTATATACTTTGGCTATAATAAAGGGTCAGTTCGTGGCTTTCGACAAAGTCCCTGCACATCCAGAATGCTTCCGTATATTAACCAAATGTTCTAGATGCTTTTTCGTCGAATCAAACTTTACATTTCGCAGCACAAAATGTATAGGTACGGGGTTCAGAAAGGGGAAAGTGCAGAGTTAATTTGAAAAGACTTTAAAGCGCTGTACTCCACCTTTTGGAATAATCCTGTAAGTGCAGGGCTACACTTAATTGGTTATTTTTAAGGGGATCTTTTCGGCTTCCTAATTTCTTTTTTTCTATGTTTTACATGTCTCTGTTTCAAATATTGATTGATCAAGATGAATTATATGTAAAGTGCTTAAGAAATGCACACGATCAATTTCAAAACGACTGTGGAGTCAACGTTAACTGACTATCAAACATGTACATTGTTAACATGCAAATAGCCTTATATTTTTTTATTTTAGTTTTTTAATGCATCGCGGAATCCACATAGTATGGAGGAAAGATAAATAATGTGACGCATAATGAATGAGATTGTTTATTGTACCTTAGCCAGATTCGGTTTGACAATACCATGCCATAATGTATCTAATATAGGAAAAAACTGATTAATATAAGTTATAATAAAACACACACACACACACACACACTTCGTATCAGCTTCGACTCCCTCCCTGTTTATATATACAATATATATCGAGAACAACAAATCAAGAGCACGTGGTAATCCTGCAGAATTTCGCTTATATTTGTGGCTAAGTGCCAAAAGTGCCATTTGAAAATATGTTTCCCTTTCCAATCAATTAAATTGGTTGCAACAAAAAAAATCTAAATCATGGTAATCAATAAGCATGATTGAGTCATAACAATGCCAATTTATAATAATCAATACTCTCCATAGGCTTAATTATATTTAAAAGACAAACGTCATGTTTAACTTATTAAACTTATAAACAATTAGGCTATCTGAAACGTTTAAAAAAACTGCAGCTGTCTAGCGTGACCCTGGAGATCTGCAGCAAGCCTGTTATATTAGTGCATCAACCAGAGATTAAAAAAAATTGCAACCGACAGTTTTTCATGTGGACTTATCGGAGGAATTAGAATCGACGGCAGTTCTAACTCGTAATGTTGCTGGGACTGTAATATAAAGCGCAGCGAGACCGGTGCACCTGTTACTGTGGGTGGCAGAAAAGAAATTCAATAATTTGATCCCTATACCCTGAATTTCAGCACCTTCGGGGGGGGGGGGGGATGCCGAGTGTCGTGTGACATAATACAAGGATCCCGGCGTATTATGTGTAATAAATAATAACTTACGCTGCTGTTGTGTCCAGACCAGTGCACCATAGCCTGGTTATGCGCGGAATCCCCCGTCAGTGCGAAGGTGGTGCTGGTAACTTTGGGCTCATCCTGTCGGGGATTGATCACTTTACTATCATCCCCGGCCCAGGTGAAGTCGGACCTGCCCTGCCTGTGTCCACCGAAGATGGGGCCAGCTGCCGTCCGGTCCTGCGGGTGCGCTCCGGCCACGAAAGCGTCGCCGCTCCGCGCACTTTCGGGAAATTCTCCCACTTCTGCTCCGCTGCGCCTCCACCTCGGAGCCGCCGGACTCCGCTCGCCTAATTGCTTCCCCCCCGTCTTGCTTTCATCAAGTCCCACTTTTTCACTTGCCTGAAACGCATCATCCGGGAGTAGTTCTGAAACTCCATCCCTCGCATCCGCGGACCATTTCTTTACGCGGCCGGGCACGCCGAATTCGTCTGATCTATAAAGTGCCTCTCTTTTATCGGCAAAATATCTCGTTCTTGGGAATCCCTCGCCGAATTGCTGCTGAAGTGCAAATCCCGTCTCCCCTTCATTCATCCCCTTTTCCCGCAGCAATTCCTCCTGGTTTAGGTGGATTGCCAATTGACAAGACGCGCAAGTGATCGCAGCATCAGCGGTCATTATAATATGCGCCGAGATTAGAAGCCAGATACACAGAGCTACATGTAAGCCAGCCTTAGTTCCCATCATTGATGCAGAATGAGATCTTTTAAAAAAGAAAACCCCGTTTATACAAGACTAAGCTGAAAAGAGCAACTCCTCCGAAGTAGAAACCTTCCTCGCCGTATCCCTCTGCTCTCCGGGCTCCCGCAAAAGTGCTTCTCAGCTAAACGGTTCACGTTCAAGGATCTGATCAAGTGAGCCGCCACATAGGGGTGGAGCTGAACCGGAGCCAAGCTGTCGGAGCTGCGCCCGGAAGAGAGCGCAAGCGAGGGAGACAGGGGGGAAGAGGGAGGCGAGCAGAGAGAGGGGGACTGTCCTCTCGCCGCGTCTCCGCCGTGTCAAAGCTGCGATTGTGTTGTTAATTATGGGCGACTAATGACTATTATTCTTCTTTAATTCCCTACTATTAAACTAATAGCTGACAACAGTTGCAGTCCACCAGGCCTACATGGTGAAAATACATAAAACCAGCAATCCCTTATCACCCATCCATGCATCCAACTACTCAATAACTACTTCTTTGGGGTTACTCTGTGATAAAAATTAGTCTTATCCAATCAATGTAACATAGTTTTTGTTTATTAATTAAACTATTATCTGGGAGATTAAATATTAGACTCTATTATGTCTGGCAACATTATACATTTTGAAAATACATACATTTAAGTTCATTCTTGTTGCTGTATTATTGAATACGGTAGTCCTGACAACATATTGTAGTTATAAAATGACTATTCAAATGATGCACGTGGCTATCTAATCCAGTGGACCCCATCCCCAGTCATCAAAACTTTGGGATCCCCTAATCTAGTTGATATGAATCTAAACTGTTCTGCCCGTCTTACCTACGATCTTAAGTAATTGGTGCTGGTGGATAAGGAGACTAGGTCTTCTTGAAGGCAAGTCAACAAGCATCTGAGGGGTTCTAATAGATGAGGAAAACAGTATTCTGACAAAAAAAAAAGTAAAACGACTGTTTTATTCATGAAGCCAAGAAAGAGGAGCGATCGTAGTTCATAGATATTACCCAGAAAAGCCAAGCATACTGGTCAGCACCCAAGGGAGCTTTTCATGATGATAAACACCAAGAGGTTTGGGCCTCTGTCCATTGAGGAGGGACAGGGACGAAAGTCAGCTCTGAGTGACAATCTGTCTTGGGTAATCCATCAGGAAAACAGTGCACCTACAAGCATTCTACATTCTAAGATGTGTATTTATACAGTAAGGTGCTTTCATACAGTGACTCATAGGAGGCAGTCACTGGTGCAAAGATAATTTGCAGTGATTAATGCAAAGTCTCCCAACAGCTTCCAATTGTCAAATTATGCACATTGAACTACCTGGCTTTTCATAACCCTTCTCAGCGAAATTTACCCATTCAACAAGTCATTTTTCACGTCACATTGTAAGCAGGCTTAATGGGATGCCGCAATGTAATAAATACAATTGGAACACACTGCAAGTAATCAGATACTAAATGCAAAAATCTGCTAAGACGCAATAAATCATACCATTCGTACCATAGTTTAATGTCAGATAAAATTCAATGTTTCCGCTTTACTCGCTAGCTGCAAACAAATGACTGCATTTCTGGATCCGTGCCCCAGTCGACCAGATATTATAGAATGCCTAAGTAACGTAGCTTAGAGAGATTGTGGTAATAGATGGAGTAAATTGGGATTTCAGATTAAAATTGTAATGGCCCTTCATTTAGAAGTCATACCAGTATTAGAAAACACATTTTAATCATCATCTGATAGCATCGGCTAGCTACTAGGTAACGTTGGGTACTCAATACCTGGTAACGTGTGCTTGTCGACATAAGCTATATGTTGAGGTAATAAAGTTCAAAGCCAAGAAGGTTATGTGATTATTTTCCTGCCAAGTAATGAACTGCATCTACATTAAAATGTGTTTTGCTGATACATCCATACAGATTAATATAATTAAATGGATTCCATTTTTTGCAAATCTTTCATTTCATTCATTAGGCAGACATACAAGTTTTTTCATTTTTATTTTTAATAGTGCCTTTTATGTAATAGTATTTTTTTCTCCTGCAGAGTATGGCCTTCCAAAAGAAGTCGCAAGAAGGATATTTCTCTAAATATAATTTTTTGATCCAGGCTTGCATCTATTCTATTTTCCCCTAGTTTATTATTGCATTTGTGTCACAAACAACAGTCACCAGTGCTCGTTACTTTGTTAATGAAACAACTTTCCTGGTGTTACTTGCTTGTAGCATGTTATCCTCTGTCCTACCCAGTCTCGTCCTAGACATCAGCTCAATGATTTGTAGACTGCAAAGATTAAGACGAGGCACGACAGACCAAGGTTGCAAACATATGCATGTCTCGGGAAATTGATGTTCACTATGAGAATTCCCTAACCAAATGCACAGTGACCTGATTTCTCTCCATAACACTAAATGAAAACTGCAAGTTAGATTTTGTTCACAGCTTGACATGGTGAGGCCACAGGACACTACATTAAATCCCCATTTTAGTCTTATAGCAGAAGCGAACCATAGTGGAACAAAGGAAAAATTAACTTCCGCTGTGCAACAGTATGTTTCAGTATCTTGAATAGTTGCAAGCTGGCCTGCATCATTTCTAATTTCTTGTCAACTTTTCCAAAAGCTCGCAATATTTGAACTTGGAATTTATACCCAATCAGAGAATATAACCTAATGTTAGTTTTCCAGCTACTTCTTGGCAGCAACTGGGACCATAAAAGCTCCATTAATGTTAATTAGTTCACGCTATTGATAACACACAGACTGCCTACATGCTCAATCACGTGTAAATCATATGCACATAGGAATGGGTGACGTACCAATAACGGCAATATTCTTTCTTTTCCCTGCAGAAACGTAAATATACAAAAAGGCACCAAAGCATTTCCCCACCCCGTGACTAAATCTTGACATTTTGAGACGGTTTTTTTTTTTATGGATAAACTGGGTACATCATGTAGAAAGGTCAGAAAATGGTAAAGTATTTTTGACATGCAAGTATAATTGACCTTTAAATTTGATTACAATGCTTCTCTAAACAGGGTGGTAAGGTGGTTTGGTGGGTAGCATTGTTACCTCACACCTCCAGGACTGGGAGTTTCAGTCTCACCCCTATGTACTTTACACTAGTGGCCTAGCATTTTTGGCTTTAAAAATTACTACACGAATATTGGTGGTATTGTTAGTAAACAATCAAAGAATCTGAACAATTAAATAAGTAACTGGAGCAACAGTTGAATAAAGTTTTGCAGTCTGTAAAAATTAGAAGTGTTTCCACAATTTTGGCCATTAGTATATGTTTGTATGTATGATCAGCCTGTATTGCATGGACTTACTTTGAGTACTTTTGGTACTCTGAGTACTCTGGGTACTGGTTTTCTCCTGCAGGCCAGAGACATGATTAGGTGAATCGGTGTCTTCAAATTGCCCATAGCATGTGACACGTGTGCCCAGTGATGGATGCCCAGCTTTGTGCTGCATGTGTGCTGCCTGGAAAATATTTCAAGAACCTGATCAGAATAAGCGATTGGAAGATTGGAAGCCATTGGAGCGACGCACGCCGCTCTCAATGCAGACTTCCTGTGTGCGCATCGCAAATGACATTGGGCTAGATGCTTCTGTTTTAACAGCTCAACAATATTCCAGTGATAATAAAAATTGTGTAGTGTTCTACAATAAACATGATATAATATATTGTCTATTAAGAGCCTCCCAGGTGAGGTGTTCCGGGCATGTCCCACTGGGAGGAGGCCCCGGGGCCGACCCAGGACACGCTGGAGAGACTATGTCTCTCG
>JAODKM010000040.1:6645318-6661921 GCA_026780845.1 Petrocephalus sullivani | reverse complement strand
TCGTCTCCTGTACATGTCAATAAACGCCCTTGCGAAGGGCTATACCCGCAGCCAGCACCATGGGTCGTTCATCCCGCCGCAAACATCACACATATATAAATATTCATGTAAATGACATGTACAATGACATGAAGTGTATTTTCAGATTCATCTTTAAGCAAGTCAGTAACTATACTGCTTGCTCACTGCACACACCCCCTGTCCAGGGTGCACCCCATCCTGCTGTTCGATACTACATAGGACAGGCGCCCGGCTCCCCAAGGGATCCCAGCAGAACAAATCTGATGGCCAGTCCAACATCACAGGGGGACATGAAGAGAGAAAGCCATGGGAGTGGCGATGGTAAAACTTGGGGGGTAGGAGGATAATGGAATTCTTTGGTCTTTTGGTGCTTATATTTTTGGGGGAGTGATGGTAATCTTTGGGTGTTTGGGAACTTCTTTGAGGGGGGGGGGGGTCATTGGAAGTTGCTGGGATGAATAGCGTTTGTATTTTTTCCTCCAACAAAATCCTTTGTTCTTAATAGTAATTAAATTATGACTATTTGAAATTATTTTTATAAACATGCTCATAATCGGAAAGTTACATCTTAACACTGTGTAATGCTTTTTCAAAACAATTATGGATATCGTTGGATAATATCTATCTACACTGTATGGTTTCTCTTATCTGGTTTCCATTTCACTTTACAATTAGACCAGCATCAATGGGCAGCTGTTTTACGATATCTCTTATTGACAATAAGCAACATTTAATTCAGCTGAAATAACTAGGTAAGCATTGTGTCATTGAGTATTGATTTAATTACTGGATGGCAAACATTTTAATTGTAATCTGTGAACATTGTTAAGAAGTAATTGTAATTGGTTTTTTTGTAATTGTGTGAATGTATACACTCCCTGACAGGAAAAAGATATTTTTTGAATTAACGCAAATGGAATAGCTGATGTACAACAGGATCATAAAGAAATGCCTACAATAGGAACTATGTTTTGTACATGTGCTTTAATGAAATAATGTTGTGTTGTCGTAAGCCTGTCCGTATCTCTTGTTCGTATGTGTAAGTGAAAATTTTATTACATTCCAATTTACTTCAAAGTGAAAAGTCATACTTTCTTTCATGCTGTTTTCATGTATTTTATCGCTCCTGTATCTTTGCTTCAAAGTATATTGAAATTATTATTTTTTTTAAAGCTCGTGTTAACCGTCAAAGATTCCCCAGGGTCCAGTCTGTGTCATTACTGCTAATGATTCCCACATAGCAACAAAGGAAGATTTTAACTTTGTTTCACCCTTTTCAAGTGAAAGCGGCCTTGTATAATCAGGAGCTAATTCCTGGGGAAAGAAGGATTTTCATTATTGGGGTAAAATAGGCACCATTTCTTCTCAATATTATACGTAAAGTGCAAAAAACGGCTTTGAAGCTTACCATTTGTGTTAAACCAAGTCAAATTGGCAATTTGCTGTTTTTCGATGTTTGGAACGGAACAGACATTCCCCAGGGTAGGAACGTCTGACTTACAGACAACTTGTACCTACGAATGAACTGTCATGAAGTCTATCATTTAAAAAGTATGGCTGATAATAACTTGATGCTCATGAAAACATTGCACGGCTCCAGCAGTACATTTGCACGAGGTACAGTACAATGCTGTCTGTAGCTACTTTTATAAATACTGTATTGTTATGTATGGTATTATTACTTTTTAGACTAACCTACAAATTCAACTTAAAGACAGACTTGGGGAACAGATCGCATTTGTTACCTGGGGAGACTGCCTATATTTAGGATGCATGGCATTGTCTTAGAAATTATCTGTACGATGAGAAGGCCATGTTGACCAGATTTAGCCTTTTCATATCTGTCACCAAATGGCAGATGTGCCCACCTAGGGTCCCATCTTCTGAGGGGTGCCAGCTTGGCTAACTTGGCATGGAGTTTGTAGAGCGCCATCAGAGGCAAGTAAAATTGGTTTGCCGGTGGGATGGGCAGGGTGCCGGTAATGAAGCTCGCATAGGGTGCCACATCCTTCAACCGGCACTGAGGGGTGTTTCAAGGAGAAGAGTGCTGGACATCTCAGGGCGGGGTGAAGATCACTGATGACTTTCTTTCACTTTCCATTAGGCCTGACAAGCCCTTATGTAGGAGTGAGCTTTGCTTTTTTGCACTATCTGAACATGTCCCCAGACTACAATGCTTAGGTCTGCGACCCAGTGCAGCCCTTCCCAAGACCCACTTCGCTTTGCTCTGTTTCTGGATGTCTCCCCTGTGCTGACACCCAGATAGCCACCCTTAGTCTTCATTGCCCCTACCATTTTTGTTGTATCTTAATATCCTTATATTCCTTACTCCCATCCTATGTAGCATGATTCTGTTCATCACCGCCTGAGAAAGCCTCACAGTCACATTTTGTTTTTTTTTTTATTCTTTTGGTCCTGAAAGATAAAAAGGAAACATCCAGCATTAACAGTTTTAAAGTTTAAAATAACCCCAGTGAAGTTTGTGTCCTTATTAAGATGCTTTCCCCAGGGCAAAGTGCCAGGTAAGTGATATGGAGGTTGTCTATTTTTCTTTGGGAGAAAATGGATTTTTCATGGAAGAAAGGCTGCATTGCTTTAAACAGGAAAACTTACTTTCCAAGCATACTGTATAAGTATTTTAAGGGAAGGGTGCCCTGTTGTAATTTAAAATTGGTCATGGTCTTAACTGAATTCTTCTGTGCTCCAGAAGACAAGGATTCCCCACTAATATGCATGATGATGATAGATGTTGGCCAATATCCTTCCTAAAAGAAAGGTATCTCCCCAGAAGACATTTGTTCAATAATTCACAGATCCATCCATCCATCTATCCTGGCCACTATGCCACCATATATAATAGATAAAAATGAATGATTAATAATCATAAATTAGTAGTGTGACTTCTAATATGAATGTGCATAGCATAAAAGACAATAATTGAATGCATTTCAAAATGAATATTTATTGATGATTAATTTGATGCAAAATAATGGCAGATACATAGCTGGTCACATTATGCAATTAAAGTAGTTACTCTTCAGCTCCTCGCTACATTGGTTTCTGCTGATTTGCTAAGGTACATTAAAAGACTGCAAAATTCAGTATCAAGCCACTTCATTCTACAGTTTGATTTCATGCTAGATATTTCATAGCCAGACTGTGTTCACTGGACAATAATGTGGGAATTATAATTACATTACAGTGAGGAAAAAATTAGACTTTGCAGACGTGAAAATACACCATAGTTTTCATTACTGGCAATTTAACGGCGTGCTATGTGTAATAGCTACAGTATGATTATCAATTGTGGGAGTAACACATCTCTCACCGCTGGCAAGCAGCAGCCTACCGGAATCTGATACTTTCCTAGAAGTGCTGAGGTAGCAAGAAGCAGACAAACTCAGCTCTTAATGTCAGTTCATCGGCGAAGCTACAGAGCGCTCTATTTCGCCACAGAAATAGAACTCCTTACCACAAACTGCGGTCCTGTAAGAGTAGCAGTTAATACCGTCAAATTTGATTTTGAAAGTGGATGTTGCATATCTATGCTGAAGACTGCAGTTGTATTTTACTGAAGAATTTACAGCCAAGTGGTTACAATGGCAACTTCTCACCTAATATTATTAGCTAACATAGCATTCTAAGGTTTCATTTGGATAATAACCTCCTGCTGCCCAGTGTCTAGAGTGTATAAAATCATAACAGTTAATTATAAAATCAATTACAAAACAGAGTATAGTGCATTCTGTGCAGCCATATTACAATTTAATCAATTTCTCTCAAGAGTAAAATTTTGTTTAAGATGTCTGATGTCCACTAAAAAGGAATCACAGGCCCTTAAGTGCCCTGAAGACACCAGCAGATCAACAAAATGAGTTCACACTTAGAGAATGCATTCTAATGGCACATGTATAGGTGTGACATGGGTGCTGTACTGTCATTTTAGGAGACGTGATATTTTTACAGCTGCCAAAATGTTTAAGCACCGTCCAGTACAACACAATGACATTATGATGCTTAAGTAATGAGCAGGAGAGGCATCCCCTCTGTTCTTATCCCCAGCCTTTACAAAGTATGGTGACCTTTTTAACTGCTGGAATTAATTGGGTTGGGGTAACCTTTTGGAATCTCGTTGAGAGTAGATCACCATTCCCGGGTTGGCTCATTAAGACAACAGTTTTTTGGAATGAGGCCTGGTTTCATTCCTACAGTTGGGGAGCTGTGGATAAAAACTAGTTCCGCTGGGAATACATTTCAGGTCAGAACAATGAAGCAGAGCTTGAGCTGCTGCCCGATGCTCTTCATATGTCTTTAGGAGTCACAAACTGTGGATTGATTATTTAGCGATGAATGAACGGCGCGGTGAAAACGCCAAGTCGATGCTCCAACTTCATTATTGCAGAATGCATTATTTATAAATCGTTTGCATTAAATGTTTGTATTGTCACAGTGACATGTGATTTCCTTCCCAAAAGACAGATAATTAGACAGGAAATGAGACAATGAAATAGGTAATTGTGCTATGCCTATACAGTTGAAAACTGGAGGTAAAAATTAACACTCCCTGGTGATATGCAGCATATAAGTCAGAAATGGATAGATGAAGAACAATTCAGGTGATCAAATATTCATTTGTGTAATAAGCATTTTTGTGATCTTATTCCTTTTATGTTGCTATTAAAATTTATTTTTTCCCTGGGATCAAGACCATCTAAGGTGTTTTACAGAGAACATTAACTAATCAGAAGCTACTGTATGTCTATGAACCTATTTAGCATCTAAAGGATTTTGCACCATTTCAATGTAAATTTGCTACCTGCACAGTGTTTCAGGATTACTATACAGTGTGTATTGCTTTTTCCATGCACATTTTCAGCCACACACTGCTGTTAAGAGGTTTCAGGCAGTGTTCGGTTTGCATATACATTTTTACGTATGCTCTTATAATGGGCTTATTGCAGTTCATAGCTGAGGCACCGAGTGTCTGCTGTCATTGATTTATGGCATTGTCTCGTCATAAACTCGGCTGACCTTGTGACTGCATTCTGATGCATGGTTATGAGCCCTCTTCCTCTCTCTGCCCACAAACTGTTATATTCACCTGCCAGTCTAAGGTGTCTCTGATTTTCTCTCTCTGTGTAGCAGAATAAAACAGAAGCACAAAAAGAAGTATGCCTACACCGTGTAAATACCTGGAATAGGTTTCTAAGACTTTGAGAAGACTCTGCACATTTTTAGACCATGGGATTCCAGACTGGTAAGAGAAAAACCATATTTACATTATTATAAAAAATACAAAGTTGACAGCGCAATGAATGTTTAGTAGTAAAAATTATATTATATATATTATATTACAATAATTTTATTTGTTATGTTTTATTATGGAATAGGTTTAATCAAATAAAAACAATGACGTACACGTGTGTTTTAAAACACTTTCAAATCAAAACATAGTCAGAACATATACTAGGTCTGTGTCAGCAGGGATTATCACAGAAAATTGGGCTGTCTTAATTAATTCTCTTAACCACCACATGAAAAACAGCATGAAAAACAAAGGACTTGAATGCAGGCATTTTGGCAAAACAAAAGGAGATTTATTGAACTAAAAGAATAAAGATGGTAAACAAATTGGATCCCGTGGGATCAAAACTGAAGGACTAGAGTAAGGAAGGTCTCAGGCAACAGGAAGGTTGACACCAATGAATGGACTGGGGAACACAGGACTGGGAAGCATGTATATACAGAACTAACGAGGAAGCGAATGAGAGGCAGCTGGGAATGATCGACACACGTGCTAGGAACAAGTGGTAAGACATTCAAAGTGTTCAGTTTTCCTGATGCTCCCAGAATATTATCCCACCACCACCACTACTGCTACTACTAAGTATAATAATGTAGGAATAAATGGTTTAGCACTTTTCTAAAATAAAATTGTATTATAAACAATGTTTGTAAATTACATCACAGTCTTACATTACAACATTCTTCAAAATGAGTTGCCTTAAACGGATGTTGAGGTAATAATGCTACCAGCCTGTCAGTGACAGAACCTTTGTTGAAGTTGTCATGTATTATGCTTTATAGATACCTTCATAATATTAGTAGAGTGTTTATGAATGCATTATAATATGTTATGAATGTGTTCATAGATTCTTATAGGCAGGGCATTCATAGAAAGCGTTACCAAAGATTCCATTACAGTGAGAACGTTCTCTGCCAGCTTTGAGAAGACCTTCATATAATGCCGACAAAAGTTCTGGGAACATTCTTTGTCAGCTGGGTAGTAGTAAAGGAATACCATTTCTGCTGGCCAGTGTCTTCCTCATGATAACATTGCTGGTGTTGTCTGCAAAAAAAGACAATTTTCAAAAACCTGTTCCCATGGACAGTGGCAGAAACAATGCAGGAAGATGGCCAAAACAGAGACAAGGTAACAGAGGGTCTCCCTTTGATGGGGGCTGTCACAGCTTACCAATGACTCAACCAGGCCCACAAAATAAACAATCATTGCTCGTCTACATTGTGTTGATGGGATTGTTGAGGCTGCTTGGGCTGGAGAACAACCCTATGAATTTTGAAAGGTTTTATTCATCTTGGATTTGAATGGTGTAGTTCAGCTGTTGCAAGAGTCAAAGTCTGGTCACTCCTGCAGAGAGCAGTGACCCTAGTTTGATAGTCAATAGGCTATGGCGTCTTAACAAGAGACCTATGCCTACTACAGCAGTTTCCAATACAGTAGGTTAAAAAAACATTCCTAATAAAATATTTGCATTTCCATTTACCTTTGGCTATTGCACATTCATTTTCCAGTTGACAATTCCCTTCAAAAATACATAAAGGATCATGCCTTAGTTTATCAGATTTTTTTTTTATTCAGGACGGATTCGAGTTAAGGTTGATAATAAGCGTAAGTATGGAATGCCAGAGGTGACATGTTTCAAACTCCTGCTTTATTTCCTAACCCTGTGCCAATAAAGATGAGTTCAGAAAAGTTTGGGATAAAGTGCCCATGCAAAGTTATCACTGAAATATTTGTGGATGATATTGTTTGTTTATATAAAACGTATTTAAAGGTATGGGGCTACTAATTGTGTGGCAGACTGGAGAGGTGGTTAGCACTGTTAGCACTGTTTTTCCACCCCTCTGGGAGTCTCCACCATGGCAACGGATGTGGAGCTCGCATGTTCCCCCATGTTACCCTGAGGTCTCCATTATGTTCCTCAGTTCTCCTCCACAACCCAAAACTTGGAGCTGCCATGTTTCCCAAAGGTGTAAGAGTGCCCTGGGATGGGTTGGAATCCAATCCTGGGTTGATCTGTGCCTGTAGTCTCTGGGATAGGCTCTGGGGCCTCCCCACAACACATAATTAATAAAAGATAAATCGGCTGATTCATAAACAGCCCCTTTTGCATGGAAGAAAATGATCTATTCGGATGAAGTAAATAATCTTGATTTTCTCAAAAAAAGGTTCTCAAAGACTATTTTGTGGCAACGGTCTTTATTTAGCCAAAGTTAGTTATATTTGTATTAATGTTAGCTCATTTGTTGGACCCATGCGATAACCCATGTTGCATGGACCATAGCCACCCCATTACCCACCTAAATGAATGCACTCAAAGCATATATGTTTAAATGTATGTTTTAAAAGTGTACAGGCTAGATAAACATGTCAATGTCCTTCTAGTTCAAATATTCTTGACATCTTTTTTTCGGTAATTAACGTATGAAAGCCACTTTAAAATTAATATTGTAATGTGACCTCATTTACATTACCTGCAGGTTCCCTGAGGAAACAGATCAAAAAAGAAATTTAATTATGTCAAGTAGCCCTAAAAGGCAGATGGGGGTATATTTCCATCATAGAGCTGTACACACAGACAACACCGGTGCCGTCAAGGTGAGACTGCTGCCTTTTGGCAGCACAGATCTGACGTGAAGGACTAAGCCTTGTAGTTAACTAAGGACTTTTCTTAATCAACACACTAGATAGAAAGAAAGATAGATAAATAGATAGATAGATAGACATGTTTATTATATTCCATAATATAATATTATATTATATTATTATAATGGAGGCTCACGATGAGAACAACACAGGTGCCCTAAAGAAGGAAAAATATACAGATTAATGTATTTATTAGTTTTGTTTTTCCTCTCAAAGACGGGGAGGGAAAAGCTGATTTTGTAACAGAAAAATATCTAATTTCATAATTTTATGAGAGGCCAGTTTCGACAGCATTATAACTCTCTGACTGCACCTCGCATGCATTATGTACCCGGCAGCAAATGGTAGCTCACTGTCATGTTGGAAAAATATTGGATTACAGAAAGAAATTAAATTAAGGAACCGCAAAAGGAAAGGGGAATGCTTTGAGTGGTCTGGAACTGACACGTAATATATCGTAGTGCTTACAGTGGGCTTTGCCCTGATTTCATTATGTAATATCCTAGTAGTAAAAATGCTGTTTAATTTTGGTGGCCACTTGTGACACTGTTGAAATTGTGCTGCCCCATGTGAAATGAATGAAAGGAAATTAATATTCACAGTATTCAGTTCCAAATGCTTGTAGCAGTAGTAGTAGTTTTTTTTTTACCTTATCAATTAAAATAATTATTAAAAATGGTGGTATATCACTGTAGGGTGCTCGGTGGGTAGAGCGTTTGAAGCCAGCCTCCACTGTAGAGTCTCCATGTTCTCCCTGTGTGATGGGAGTTAACAGCAGGTTCTCTGGCTACCTCCCGCAGACGGATGACAAACAGTAAGGTTAATCTGTGCCTTATACATTTATAATTTACTGGTAATGTATGACTGCTGCATACTGGGACGGTCAGGTTTCGGGCCAAAATTTTACCCAACCCTGTGTGGCCCAGTGTAGGCTCCAGTAGACCCCACCCCCCCATACCCCTGCCACCCCCATCCAATCCCAACACCCACAAGAGATGGGACAGATAGATGTAGTATAATTTCTGTATATGAATAAATTACAAACACAGTCACTGGCTACTCCACTGTTGCTCGCTTACTTAGGCAATTAAATCAAGCTAAATACCTCGCTTAGCTATTTCATATTTGTTTGCAGCACCGGATCTATCTTTTCGGGAACTCTAGGCCCCCCTACCAAGAAAACTGATGATCATTTCACTTCTTCCACAGCACATGGTTGCTTGGGGGTCCTCGGAAACTGCCTATTCAGCCTATAGCTTGAGTCGTCCATGTTTCTGCCTGCACATAAACATTTTAATTTGACATAAATGGTTTTAAGTTTTATAATTATTTTTAATTTTGTGTAAGTGTTCCTATATTTTTTTTACAACTTAGCCTGGGTCCCCTTGTGCCAATTGGGCCTAGTTGGCCTGTGCCTGGATTCGGGTCTGTTTGTATTTCTTTAAAACATAAAAATAAATAAATAAAAGAGTGTGAGAAACTCGGTAGAAAATACTGCTTTCCAAAGCCTAAGATTAAGCCATATCTAGTGCACTCAAAATCTGTGTTAGAATCTGACAAACGTCCCTTTCATTCCAAAACCTGTTTACTCTGGAATGTACAATCTATGCATGGCAAGGCAGAAGCTAGTTTCCGTCAAAACTCTTATGATTCTGTTTTCCAAAGTTCACAATGTCCTGTCATGCATGGGTACTAGAAGTTTTGGTGCATTACCTCCACTATGTTTAAGTTAAAGCCGTATTATCGCAATTTGCGCAGTATATGTACTACAATGTAACATAGATTTTTATTAAAAGAAGAGTCATTGTGTACTATTATATAAAGGATTCAAAATCACTGGATTATTTACGTTAAGCTTGAAGAATAAGTAATGTATAAATTTATGAAATCTGAACCTTCAATTAGTGTATGCACACTGAGTTAATAACGACATTTTATGCCAATATACAAGTTCAATATGCTTGTGATTATTGTGGGAAAATATGACAAATATATACAATATAACTACATCCTATGCTCTCTAAAGTCATGTGTAATCATTTATTTATATTGAAATGTTTATATTTAATTGAAACAGACCGCCGCTAAGGGTGTGTTGGCTATTTTGGAATTCTTATTTCGACTTGCACATCTCCTTGCTCAGCACATTTAAAATACATTAGACAGACAGCACAGCGCGCCCTGCCTTTGTTAACCCACTTGTGTTTTTAATGTTGCGTACATCACATAAAAATTACTGCTGTCAGCTGTGTGTTTCTCTTATTGCTATTTAAAAGGCCAGCCTTGGTGTTTTGCTGAAGCATGGTAAACGTAAAATCAATAGGAATTCGTCGTAAAAATTCTTTGAATATTAGTAGGTTTAAGCAATAAATATCTCTGCTGTTTGTCTGAGATGTGATTAGTTTCATAACAATAAATAAAAAAATATGATATTCAGTATTATTATGAATACATTCACACAACTTGATAGTGAAGATACCTGAAGTGTAACGTTTTTTTTGCCTAGAATCGACATAGACTATTACTACAATATATCTAGCTACACGAGAAATATCCAGTTTTTCATTTCGTTCACATTAATCCCACAGATATGCCCCTAAAAATGATAGAGGGGCAGTGTTAATTTCCTTGCTATGCTGTTCCAGCACTGCACGGCTGGGTCGGGGCTGGTTTTAATTCCGCCTGTTGTTTTCGGGCGTTCCTGTTTTGTCTCATTTCGATGCGTATTCCTCAGCAGCCCCGGGGCAGCAGGTGCAGCTGTTGACAGCGCCACAGATTTCCCACTCACTCTCTCAGTGGGCCTTCCCCATTACAGCCCTGCATCAATGGAGCCTGGGTAATTGGAATGATCAAACCCTGTTTTCCCGATAATGTGTAAACTATCATCACTTTTAATGAAGTGGATAGCACCGGGTGGACTGCAGCTGAGCGTTAAAATGTCCCTGATCAAAAACACATCTTTAATTTTCCGAGACCATTTAAAATAAATAATTCTGACAAAAAATTGCCATGCATTAGTGAGAATCCTTGTTCCTTTGTTAGCTGTTTTATTATAGATTTGTATATACATTGTGTAACCCGGCTAACATTTGGCTATGATTGAAAGCATTATTTCCACTGGGACCGTGTGCTGATTTTCCCCACTGAAAACCAAGCTGGTCCCCGTAGATGAAGCAGCCCCTGGGCTTCAGGCGGAATCCCATTTGTACCATCAGCTGTCTGAAAGCGTTGCTTGTTAACTGTATACTTCAGTGATCCCAGCAAAGCAAGCCCACTGGCAGTGGCAGGCTCTTTAATGGCCGTCACATTCAGACAGCTCAGACCAAAAATGGAACAGCAAGGCGCATTCCTGATAACATTAAAAAAAAAAAAAAACTTCTGCTTGTCCATCTGGCAGCTAGAAGCACTTGTTAGGAGGAAGGCGCTGAGGTTAACACTGAGGAAGACTTTTCACGTGTTCTGCAATATGGTCCCTGGAACATTTTTGCAATAACAATAAATTCTTAGTTTTATTCTAAAAAAAAACATAGTATCCATATGCGCTGAAACCTGGGACACAGTTGTTTTTCAACACATTGCTTATATTACCTGTAACAACGCATTATGTAATAACCCTCCATTAGGTAACGACTTGACAAAAAGTAACAAATTTTCACTTTATTGTGTAACACCGACACCTTGTAATAATCTGACACATTTCTTAACATGCAGCTTGAAAGCAATATGTAATCATTACAGTCATTGCATATGGTGGTGGTCATTACAAAATCCAGGAGTGGAATGCATGATAAATACGGTGCATAATTTAATAAACAACAAAAATGGGTGTCTTCATCTATACATGTAATTTTTCAACAATTAAGCTAAATTAAACTTCCCAAACAGTGAATTAGATGGGACCTATAGTTGACTCTGATCTTAGTCTAAATAGCCACATAATAGCAGTAATAAGATCACTCTATTACAAAATGCGTCAGAATATAAAAAATCCGGGTGTTATTACAGAATCAAGTGAGAATTTGTTACATTTTGTCAAGTTATTACATAATGCAGTGTTATTACAAAATGTGTGTTGTTACAGGTACACATCATATTGACTTACAGCATTTAGCATCACTGATGAGCCATAGCATTAAACCCACAATTGTAACATTGCAGTAACATTAAACCCCCAAGCAGCAGATCCTTTAAATCCTGTGAGTTGCGAGTTGGGGGCTCCACGGCATGGATCAGATTTGTTTGTCCAGCACATCAGATAGATGCTCGATCTGCTTGGGATCTGGGGGATTTGGAGACCAAGTCAACATCTTGAACTCTTTTTCTTCATTCCTCAAACCATTCCAAAACAATTCTGGCAATGAGGCAGGGTGCAATATCCGGCTGAGAGAGGCCACCAAGGAATACCATGGCCGTGAAGGGGTCTACTCGGCCTGCAACAACGCTTAGGTAGGTGGTACATGTCAAAGTAACACCAACATTAATGCCCAAGATTTCCCAGCAGAACATTGTCCAGAACATCACGCCGCAACCGTTGGCTTGCTTTCCTCCCATAGTGCATCCCATCACTTCCCCAGGTAGAAGACTCACACGCACCCAGCTATCCACAGGATGTAAGAGAGAGCATGACTCGTCACTCTAGCCCACCTCCTTCCATTGCTCCATGGTCCAGTTCTGATGCTTGTGTGCCCATTGTTGGTGTTTTTAGTGGTGGAAAGGGGTCAGCATGGGCAATGCATTGTGTGTTCTGACACCTTTTTTTATCATAGTCAGCATTAACCTTCTCAGCAATTTGCCATACCATAGCTTTCCTGTAGGACCAAACCAAACAGGCTAGCCATCACTCTCCACACACATCAATGAGCCTGGGGTGCCCAGGACCCAATTACCAGTTGACTGCGCTCTGAATGCGCAACGGATTCGCGTCAGTAACATGTTGATCCATAATCAAAGATAAGCGTTGCGTTGTAGATTATTTATTTACTTATTTATTGAGAAGGAATGGGGGGGTTGCATGTTCTCCCCATGTCGACGTGGGCTTTCCTCTGGGTACTCCGGTTTCCCCCCACAGTCCAAAAACATGCTGAGGCTAATTGGAGTTACTTAATTGCCTATAGGTGTGTATGTGTGAATGAATGGTGTATTAGTGTGCCCTGCGATGGGCTGGACCCCTGTCCTGGGTTGTTCCCTGGCTCGTGCCCATAGCTTCCAGGATAGGCTCTGGACCCCCTGCAACCCAGAAGGATAAGCGGTTACAAAAATGGGTGGATGGAAGGAATGGGGGTTCTGCGATATTGGGGTGGAAACATTCCCCCTATTTCTGATGCCCCCGGAATGCACTTGCCTCTCTAAATGCACTAAAGCAGGGGTGAGCAATCTTATCCGCAAAGGGCCGGTGTGTATGCAGGTTTTCGGGACAACCTTTAGATCAGCTGTTCGAACCCAGGTGTGAGGACTCTTTGGCCAATCAGTCCTCTAATTAGTGATCTAATTAACAGAGTAGGAACAATAACACATTCCTGATGAACCCCAGAATCATTTGGGAAGAACACAGAGGTTTTCCCTCCACTCCGCATAGTATGAGGCTACAGGCCGGCCATGATGTCCGGCAACTTCGGGGGGGATCCTGCAAAGTCTCAGGATGTTCCATAGGGCAGCTCAATCAAGTGAATCGAATGCTTTACAAAAATCTACAAAGGCTGCAAAGACACTCTGCCGAAATCCTCATTTGCTCGCCATGAAAGCTCTCAGGTCCATGGTAAACTTCTTTGGCATAAAACTAGGCTGCTCCAGGCACTGGTAGGTGAGTAAGTGATCATGTAGCTGCCACGATGTAGGCGATCACCCTTCCCTTTACAGATATGTCCCAGGTACTGTATTAAGAAAGGTGCATGATATCACCAAAGTTGAGATGCTTAAATATATAGAAAAAAGTGTATGATGTTATTAATTCCCCGTATGGTTATAAACTTTGAAAGAGATGTTTCATTTTGTGAGCCTGTGGGAAGCACAACAATAGCACTGGGCTTGGTTTGGGTAATCTTTGGTGTTTCCATGGTGATTGATCAACTGCCCTGTGCCCGTTTCCCGTGTTAATTTGGAACTACAATATACCATATTCTGCTTAAGTACATTACGCGAAGACACATTTATTTAATCACATTATACTACCTTATGCATAAATCGATATCCTGGGAAATACAATACATATATTGTTCTTACTCAGGCAAACAAATGAAATAAGTTGCGGCCTATTTCCTTCGAGCTATTGACTTGTAGCAACTGAGAAGCAAAGCCGAAGTGAGGATGTCTTTTTTCTTGCATTCAGTTGCTGGGTAATTACTTATATACGACTGCTGGCAATGTATCAATGTTTTATGTCTTCTTTAGTGATTTTCTAAAAAGGCAGCGATGCAAAGGAAGGGAATAATAGAAAAATATGTCTTCACTGTACTTGTTTACAGGCAGGAAGGAAATAGTAAATGCCACCTGTTAACAAAGGTAACCATACAGTATGACCCACTTAAAGATTGGTTCCACTTTTCTTCATCTATATAAAGACGTTTCTTTTTGTCAAATTCAGTCACTATAATATAAGAGCTAAAAGAGCGGAGAAAAAAATGGAAAGCGAAGAAATAAACGAAGATTCAAAATGTGTCCGTATCGCGTTACGTTTTATAATGCACCGCCGCTCGTAAATACGTTTGACCTTGCATACAGCACTCCCCCATTTACGATAACTCACTGTGCATGTGCTTGATTGATGTTTTCTGCAAAGGAAATTTGTCAAAAACACACAAACGGTTAAGGTGTTAAGATTTTTTTTCTTTCTTTTGAGAACAGTGTTTGAGAATTTTTTTTATAGCTGAAATCTTTACTTTCTTTTCAACTTGACAGCAAAATTGCCTTATATAACAAAATAGGATGAAAAATATAAGGTGAGACCCCATGACATGACTTTAATAATATTGGGTTTGTGCCATGGATTATGAAATTTGACAATTTGTCCATATATAACCGTCACGTGACCAAAACCAGTGGACTGCTTTTCAATCTCAAGACTTGCAAAAAAACAGCTAGATGGTTCTACAGCTACCTTTCTGCTGAAATAAAAAAACCACAACAGAGAAAAAGTAGGAATTACTAATTAATCAATTGTTGCAAAAAATGGTAGAGGACAACCTCCAGTTGAATCAGACGAAGGAGAACATCTACTTATGGTAAAACTTCTTCCAGCTGGGAATAATCGGCTTTGAATACACATATACAAATGCATTAATCTTGGAACATTGGCCCAGTTGCCTGTGCACCTGGTAAAACGGTCAAAATGTTGAAATACAAAATATAGAACAAATCTCATTAGGGACTATCATTAATACGTGTTGAACATAATAGAATAATAAACTTGTATGAAATGCCAGAATTTAAAATAGTAGAACGAGTGCATATACATATAATGCATTTATTATACATACGTGTGTGTGTGTGTGTGTGTGTGTGTGTCAAGGGCACCATTATATATTAGCCCAGTCTGTTGGAAGAAGGAAAAATTGGCAAGCATAAGGATCTGAGCAACTTTGACAAGGGCCAGAATGTGATGTCTAGACGACCGGACGTGGGACCATTGTGAGGTGTTCTCAGTATGCAGTGGTCAATACTACCAAAAGTGGTACAAGGAAAGCCAACCAGTGAACGGACGATGGGGTCATGGGGTCAAAAGGCTCACTGATGCCTGTGCAGAGCAAAGGCTAGCCTCTGTCATCCGATCCCCTACTGTAGCAAGCCAATGGAGGGAGATGTTCTCTGGGAAACCTTGGTTCTGCCATTCATGTGGATGTTACTTTGACACACACCACTTCATGGCAACGGTATTCCCCAATGGCAGTGGCCTCTTTCAACACAGTAATGTGCCCTGCTACACTGCAAAAATTTGATTTGAGGAAAATGAAAAAGAGCTCAAAATGTTGACTTGGCCACCAAATCCGCCAGATCTCAATCCGATTCAGTATCCGTGTGATGTGCTGGACAAACAAGTCTGATCCATGGAGCCTCTAGCTCGCAACCACCTCACAATGGTTGTGTCCGAATTCGGGGGCTACCCAGGACGCAGCCTCTGTATACCGCATCCCTCGAATGTTACCGCGAGCACGAAGGCCTGAAGTGAGCTACTGTGAAATCAGACGGTCTAGCCTTCAGGTCCAGCAGGAGCAGCAGCCAATTGCTTCATGTCCTGAGTGAGAAGCAATGTGATTGGCTAATGGTTGCTACAGCAGATGCAGTAGACAAGCCCAGTGTCAAGCAAGGAGTTTAATTCTTTTTTAAATTAGAATTTCTTATTTTTATATACACTACTCACAATAAGTTAGAGATATTGTTATTAACACCCACTCATTATAATTGCTTTTTATTATTATATTTTTATTATTATTATTATTAAATGCTTTTCCTATTTGCTCTGAATTTTAATGAAATAAGTAAAAGTTCCCTTTGATATTACTAATAATTTATGAGAAGAAATTAGTTTAATTAGTTTAATGTTTATTACCCCAGAAATTTTGATAATAACAGGGATAGCCCCAAATAACAAAAATTGACAATGTCAGTAGCGGGTGTTTCCACCATTTGCCGCAATGACAG
>JAODKM010000040.1:6631334-6645218 GCA_026780845.1 Petrocephalus sullivani | reverse complement strand
ATTTCTAAAGAATGCTTTCAGCACCTTGTTGAATCAATGCCACGTAGAATTAAGGTAGTTCTGAAGGCGAAAGGGGGTCAAACACCGTATTAGTATGGTGTTCCTAATAATCTTTTAGGTGAGTGTATATGTATATATATATATATATATATATATATATGCAGACTCCATACTTGAAAATTCTTCCATCAATGAGCAGATATTTTCTCATTTTCTTCCCTCTCTTGATCTTTAGATTAAAGGTAGGCGAGCAATTTCCATGTGCTGACAGCCATCTCCTCTCATCTGAGAGGCCAAAGTCACACTTTGCAATGGTTTGTGTCAATGAAATATTTAAGCTCCATTATTAAAAAGTCCTTTTTCTTCAGAGTTATCGGTTACATTATAGGAACTAGATCTGAAGCCAAAGTTTATTTTTACATATATCATACATACAATACAGATAGGCTGTGTATTTAATGTGTAAATAGGCTGTGTATGTACTTTCCTATTCCTAAAATGCTCACAATGGACAACACACAGATATACATAGCATAGGAATGCTGTATGGCATAATAATACATAGTTGCACAGAATTATCTTTTTAAGGTACAGACGAGGACAAAACATAGTTGACTATGCCCACAATCTTCACAATCTGTTCTAATTGTCAAAGAGTAATGATATGAAAAACCTGTAGCACACATATGTATGGGTCTTATATTTATGGCTTTAAGGCACATTTTCTGCCAATTATTACCAGGGGACAACCCAATAAAATGAAAATAAAAACAATAATAATAATAATAATCTTCAGCTGAAACTGCAGTTAGAGTCTGGTGATCAATGGCTGCCATTTAATAAAATAATGACCTTCTGGCATGTAAGTTTAGGACCTAAATCCAAACACTATGCATAGTTCAAGGGTTTAAAATAGGTTACGCAGCGACATGCATCTTAAATTCAAAGCTGCTGTATAAATAAATCAAAAAATGGAATAAAAAAGGGAGATCGGTGAACTGTGCTGTGTGGAAACGTCTAAGATATTAGCATAAGCATGTGTCAGAGAACTGGAATTAGGAATCATACAATAAAAAGGTCTTTCCTTACATTCTAACACCAAAGTTGTAGAAATGCTGAAATCACAATAGAAACCTTTTTTAAAAGTCGGGAAACACAGAGGCAATTAACCTGGTTCTTTATTTGTCAGCTGATTGGGAAGTAAATCATTGAGCATTTCTGGCCCAAAATTTACTTCTAAATTAAACCACTTCTGCATCAAAGAATTTAAAGACTACACTTGTAAGACAAATTCCATATAAAAAATACAATGTTCTCCAACGAGAAACCCTAACCCTTTATTATTTAATAGGTGATCAGATTCGAAAATACAGACTTCCAGAGTTCGGAACCAATTGGACTGTTTTAAATTCCATTGGTGTATCATTTTAACAAAAATATTATTCACACCAATTTGTCCTTGCACATACAAAAGAGATGGGTTTAATTTGACGGAACAGCATGGGGCAGAAGGCATGGGACCTATGCTGTAATTTTCCCAGGCTGCCTGAGGTTGAAGCCTCCCCCTGTGAAGCGTGGGCCGTCCGTCCGCTGAGGCTGAATTGCAGACTGTCCCACATGAGCGAGGGACCGCACATTCTCCCTGCAGAATGACAAAGGACAATTGGAGGGTAATGTTACATGTCCAATGACTCCTCTGTTAAGGAAAAGTAACTCGACACTTTCAGACAGCCTGTGTGGCATTACTGATTTTTCAGCACTTCATGCCTGCACCTGCCCTCTTTCTCATGTTTCATTGATATTCAAGTAGCTGGGTGTATGTGTGTGTTTTTATTTGGAGTTTATTTGGTGTTATTCATTACATCTGGGAATTACCAGAATAATTGCTTAATTCAAGAAATAAACATAGATAAAGTAATGTTATGCACAAGAGTTCAAATATGCTGACTCTTGGATCGCTGTCCAGACATCTGTGATACACGCTTTGATCTCCATCCATTTATGTGACATCACTGTTTACTTCAGCTAATGCCTTTTGACAATCTAGGAATCTGGCAGTAATTAAATTTTCAAGACTATACAAGGCATAAAGGAGGGATATGCTTTTATAATTCCCCACTCAAATAAAGCCGGTGGTTTGTTTATTCATGGGTGGTGAGTTAAAAAAGCGTGCAGAGTCTACAGTAGATGTTCCCCGCCGTGCACATAAGGCAGCTCTCGCCGGTACGATTCACACATCGTTGTGTGACAATGAGACCCAGCTTTGCACATGAAGTGACACAGTGTTGCAAAAATATTTGTTCGGAGAGCTTCATCGATTCACATGGATGATCAGCAAACCGTCACATCTAGAGTGGTAATGGCTGTCATATTATCCCAAATATGGGACTGGAACTGTAGAGAGGTGCCAAGGGCAAGCTCTAGAGAGGACATATTCTAAAGATTAAACTGCAGTTCTGCATGCTATTCTCAATAGTTTTCTGTATGAGGGAGTATGGGGCTTCTGAACATATACAATGCATGACTACGGCTAAATGAGTGTAATAATATGTTAGCCACCGATATAGGTGATGCAGGTATGATCTGGCTCAGAAGGGGGAATTATAGATTGATGATCTTCAGTTGTTACAAAACACATTCACCCTTATCATTCAAGAGGTAAGAACACAAATTTTCATTCAGTCAGAGAAGGAACAAAAATTTCAACAAAAAGTAGCTAGCTTAAAGTATGCAGCATCATTCAAGACAGATGTTGAAAATTAATGTCTCTGTAGGGGTCCTGATATAATTTTATTGAGTAAGGTGCTTATCTTTATTTCACTAGTGAAATGTACACCTGTCCAACTAGGTAGAATCACATATTGATTTATAATACCCTGAAATATAGAAATTAAAACAGGTTATAGAGATGACCAGTAAAGGAACAATTCTCCCTGTCTGAAATGGAAAAGCAGGAGAGGGTGTATGGACCCAAGATTACTTACACTTCTCCCTGCAGCAGAGCTTAAGAGGAACACAAATCGGTACAGGCCTTGTGACCCACAGAGGCGTTATTACTAACAGATCTATCGTCAAAAAATGCCCTGTCTCAACACCAGAACTGCTGCACCAGATGCCCATAAACTCCTACTATCAGCATTATGTTTAATACATGGACACATTTCTTAATTTCCAGATGTCAGTCATTGGCTTTTTTAAAATGATTTTTCCTACATCTGTCATGATGACAATTTTTAATGTGACACTTGCTATTTCAACACCGTGTGTTTTTTTTTTGCAAATGCACATGCACAATTTGGTTATAAAATGTAGTAATGTGCCAAACCGTAAGCCAACTCCCAGCTAAAGCGGAGAATATTTTAGAATAATGCAAGTACCTAGTGGTTTCTTAGATGGTTGTCACTAGATGTACTGTGAAATAGTGAGCTTACCACACTCAGCGCTGTTTGAATACCATAATGCATACTATGCTATATTTGTTGCATCTCATATTATATTATGTGCTTAAACCTATGGTTATGTTTGCTGTTTCAAAAATAGCTAGGCAAAATCCCAAACCCTGTCATGTAGTACAGTTATAACGGGTTGCATAAACATCATTTTGCATACCTTTACATAATTAACTCTGCTTCATAACCCCCAGTCCCAGCTGTGCAGAGATCCTTGATTTGAAGTAGCTTATCCAAGGACATGAGCTCCTATAGAGAGTAACCCCTTAATCTGCTTGTTATATGTAATGGAAGGTCATATTAAACCTTTATGCTATAATTACATTGTGAGTACAAGTTGAAAATGCCCCTATAAATGGGCCAGCTGTTCCCAGGAATGTAAGACATGAAGTGTTTAAGCTCAGAAAACAGCACCAGAGTCCATCAATGGTTTAAGACATAAAATATGCAGCTTTAGGGAAGAATACATGAAAACATGATTCACAAATAATGAATATGATTTATCCAAAACTCATTAAAAACAAATCATAAGGGTAAAAATCAGAAATAATAACAATATTGCAGAGCACCCTGCCCTTTCAGAGCCTTGTCTCCTAACCTGAACTGACATATTTCTCATAATAACAGGAAACTAAGTTACACTCATCATGCATGGCTGAGGAAACTTGGGCCTGATTACTCCTTGAACTTTCTTTAGTTTGCATCAGAGCCTTTTAGCGGGGCTACAACTTCTGGAAACACAAAATGCAGTAATCCGTGTCCTTGTTTATATGTAATTTATTGTGTACCGTAAACATAGCCTGTGTCAGCGTCATTTGTAACTTCAGATTGCTGCAGAGATAGAACTCCCCTACAACTATTTTCAGTAGAATATTATTTGCATCATCAAAAAGTGTGTGCAAATGTAAACTTCAGCACACAGCCACTAAAAAATCCAAACAAGCAAAGAATTTCAAAGCAGGTAGTCAATGAGCTATGAACAGACCTGCTTTTTCTTACAAAATCTTCAGACACATATATTTATGAATAGAAATGAAGAGTATTGGCCTGCCTTTGGAGCTAATGAGCACTTTAGCTCACCATGGAAAGCTTTCTGCTATTTCCTGAGAGAAAAGTATTGGTATTCTACTTCAGTTTTCCTTTAAAACATTAGTTAGCTCTACACCGTAATATGGCTTTTTTGGCCATGCCCTAATTCCGTGTTCCAGTTCATCCCAAAACCTGTCATCAAAGTCAGGCCACTGCACTTGCCTCACTAGAGCTTCCGTCCTATTCTGTGTAAGACGAAAAAAAAGCATTGCACATTTTGTCACCACACCTAATATCCTGCCATCAGAAAGATGAACCATGACTACCAGTAAGATGCATGTATTAAACGGTAAGTTTCTGTGGCTCCAAAATGGCTCCAAAATGATTTTAGTATAAATATGCATATTTTCAGATTTCATAATAATTTATTAATGGTATGAATAATACATTTAAAGCAGCACTACTTATGTCTATTACAGCCTTGGAATACCTTAAATGTGTGACAGGTTTCTTTTATGACTATAAAGGGGTAGATTCAATCAGCACACCTGACACGTAGCATAAATCATGGTACAAATATGAAGAGAACAGTATTATTTAAAAATAAGACATACAATCCATTTACAAGTCGGTGTATATCCTTTACTGCAAATATGTGGAGCAGGTGTGATGAGTACTTGAATGCCAGTTTGTACACTACCTGCATAATTAATTGCTAAATTAATTAATAATTTACATTGTAAAATTCACCACACCAGATGTCGCTTTGGTCAGTCCATTGTTAATTAAAACATTTTTTTTTAAACCAGCAGAACTATAGCTTGTGAGGTTTGCCGTTGGCCACAAAACCAGCACACAAAGAAGCTAAATTGCTATGCTGAGAAAAGGCAAACATGGTTTAGTGAGAAAATACTATAAAAAATACAGCAATCTACCATGTTTCATAGCAATAAAATTCGATGACATGACATCATCTTACAATTCTTATTATAAGCATGAATCTCAGTGGCAAAGTTTTGAATGTTAAAAATTGCATTTGTATAATAAATTCTCAATTAAATCCACTGTGAAATATTTTCAAGTTTAAATCAATACTCTTTCAAGAAAGGTGAGCTGTTGACCAGTTTGGAACCAGTACTGGAAAAGTTTTATTAACCCTGAGGAAATTGTTTTTTGCCAGATCAATTTGCATTGTATATGCTTGCAGTATTGATTTATGTAATAGCTTTCACCATATGTTGACATATGACATAAAATATAACATACGTATTATTAAATGCACCACGGGACTGATGCAAGTGAATGTTTAGATGCACGGAGTTTCCACTCTTGTCTGGTATTCCGTTATATATTTTTAGCTAACAGCTTTTCCTGGGAGCCATTGGAGGTGAACAGGGCAGCTGGAAGAATAGCGTGGTCTTCCTACGAAATGAGCTCTATACTCAATGACCACATCCACCAGGAAAAGGCGGTGGGGGATGAAAACAAGAATACAATAGGAATCGCTGACAGACATTGCCTGAGTGAGGAAAAGAGAAAATAAATCATTCAATCCGCCGAAAACGTGGGTTTTAATCATCGGCAATTACAGTAAAAACGTCTCAACTTCAGTACGATATTTTCTGCTACTCTTAATTTCCTTGCGGAAGCTACACAGCACTACACTTCATTTATGCAGAGACTCTTGACTTACATTCTGTTAAACACTGGATGTTCACTGATAATTATCCATCCAAGTCCTGCATTATTTATACAGCCTTTTAAAATTCATTAAAGTCATTTAGCTTCATTTAAAAGCTGTCATTATCGATTGACTTTACTGTAATTGGTGCTTTAAACCTTCAAAGATTTTCTTCCTAATGATTAAGAATGTATCAAGTTGTCCTGCAACTAACATATGCTAATCTAAAATATAAAAACGAGCAAACTGAGCAGTATTTAACAAAGGTCTTTCTCACAATAGACTTAATTCACTGAAATATAACAGCAATATTTCTTTATTCTGTTATGTAAATAAAACCATAAAGTAGAGCATAATATAGGCCAATTGATACATTTAATTAACATCACATTATCTCCTAGTGACACAAGTATGTCATGAAAAACATTTCTCTTTTACCTTTTTCATTTTGTATTACACAATTAATATTATTTATTGAGCATGTTGTTTAATACACAGTAAAACCACAAAGGCATTTGATTTACCTTTTGAATATAAACCATCAAAAATACACTTCAGTGTTCACCCATTCCATGATATTGAGCTGAAGCCAGGGACAAAATCATGATAAAAATGAGCAGCCGTGGAAAATGGAAGCTAGATTAATATGGTGGCTCATTTTTAAAAGGCATCTAATGCTGCTTTGTGCTACTTTCACAGCTTGTCTGAAGTTTAACTAAAGGGCTCGACTAACATGACCCTGCCAGAGGCAAGGCGTTTGCACAGAAACTCACTGGAGACTCTTCAGGTTCTTGATATCTGTTCTCACTTGTACAGATGTGATTCTTTGCCGTCAAAATATTGCTAGTTATATTTATAGATAGTTAAACACACACACAGACACACACAGTGTGTAAACTATGTATCAAGTCTATTCATTTACCAAAAATGCTCCAGTAGCAAGTAAGATAGTATTATTGTGGCTTACATGTAGATAAGTAACATTTAAATATGCTTTATAAAACAGTTAAGCAAAACTCTTAAAGATGATTTACTTCTTTTTATATTTACAGTTTTTATTGATGATAGCTATATAAGTGAATCCACTTTCTCTTTTTTTTCCCCTGATCACAATTTTCCAATATTTTGTATTAATTTTCATCATAGTGCAAATAATGTAAGGGATTCTGAATGTTAACTATTACATTTACTGAATAATATCAGGCCACGGTGTGGAAGTATTGCTGATCATTGTCACCTTGTAGTATAAATAGCTACATTACAGATTTATATATGAAGGCAAGCATGCAGAACCATCCCAATTCATTTAATTGTATAATACTATTAAATATTCCTATATGAAACAAGCTATTTGGGGTTAACAAACTGGCACATATTTACTCTGAAAATGTACAAGACCCAAAACCCTCTCCAATATATACTTTTACAGTTTTGGAATTCACTTAAAATATTCTATTATAATCTAATATCTTCTGATGAAATGACATTGGTACCCCATAAGAACAAGGTTAGTACCCAATATTTTATGACTGCAAATGAATTCACAAATTAATCCGCTGAATACATTATCCCAGTGTGTGTATAACAGAGACATAAAAAAATGTTAAAAAGGAGAGTGCAAACTTTATTAAATTATTACAAAAAACAATAAAGGACAGTGAATTTATATTACACCGATAGGTGTAATTGTCCTTTTATAAATTTTACTGATTTTCTCTAAATGATTGTGCTGCTTGTTTGGATACGACTAAAGCAGTGTCCAAAATGTGTTTCAGTGGCTCACAGACAATGCTAGAGAAGCCAGACACCTGCACTATCTCCAATGGAACCACTGCAGGGGGTCTTGGAGTGCCAAGGGATAGAGAAAATTCGCATTACTTCACCAGATGGCAAAAAACTGCCTCAGTACAGCAATGCAATCTGCAGTCATTTGATAAGGTGAAACTACACCCTGAAACCTCGCTTTTCCTTTATATGGCTTTATTATGGTATTATGTAATACAGCCATTGGCAGAAGTCTCAAAATTACTTTCCACACTTCATAACATATATTGTATTGCTCGACAGAAACGAAGTCGTTGTGCTTTTAGAGGGCGCAGAATGTTTGTAGGATGCAAGCTGTTGCCTTGCAGCTTTTTCCACATATGAAGGTGCAAAGGAAAATATCGTTTTGGCTAAACGCTCGTAAGTAGGGGAGTAGAATGTTTGGGTGCTGCAGATTTTCAATTAGACTGCAGAAAAAGGGAAACAGACCATAAAAACAATTATGTCGAAGGAAAAACATATGTACTAACGCCTACTACACATGCCTCTATTGCTAAAATTTTGATTTAAAAATTTAAATAGGCTGCTGGGATTACCAAAGAAGAGTGATGTGTCATCATCTTCAAAGAATATAAAATTCAAAAGGAAATATTTTGGTAGAACTACAGTACATAGGATTCTAGTGCTTTTTTTAGAAGAGCCTTGACTATTTATATGGAAAAGCTCAAGTCGGAGAATGAGCATTAATGTTTAATGTTCCATGCAATGGCTTTATTAAACTAAAGCCAAACAAGCCTGAAACAATGACGAAAACAGTCCCAAATTTTCCGCCTCATTGGCTTCACTCTTTCACACGTTGCCTTTTTGATCTCTTAAGACTTATATTTGAGAAATCATTTTCAGCAAGCCAAAGGTCCTCACTGAAGTCAATTCATTGTAGATATTGAAGGTCAAGTTCATACGTGGATACACAAACTGAATTTTGCGAAACTCTTTTACGGGCGCTCAAAGTTCGGCCAAAGCTCTATAATGGCTGTGATTTGCTATGTATGGCAGTAATCTCACCTGGACTCCTGCTCCTTGCGTTTCTGAAGGAGGTACTTCTTCTTCACGTTCTGCAGCTCGTGAGCCAGCCTCTCCATCTCGCACTTGTACTCCTGTGTCTGTGATTCGTACATACTTAGCTCTGATGACAACGCCTAAGAAAGTCATACAGAAAATCAACAAGGTCCCATACGCTCAAAGCTGCTCCAACAGTTACTAAAGGTATTTTTCATGTGAATTATTTCAAAGCTAGTTTAAATGTAGCTGGCTTCTAAATTATAAAGACAAAAATAGTGTCAAAGAAGATATACAAAATATATTTTAGTAGTAACTTATTATTGTCTTATGATTATTATTTATTTGTTTTTGCTGTTTCTGTTGATTATTATATTATATTACAGTACAGGCAGTCCCCTGAACAAATCTGACTTATGAATGAACAGACTGCCATATAGTCTATTATATTATAAATTCATGCTAAAAACAATGATTTGTAATAGGAAATGAACGCACTTTGTAATGTCCATGAAAAAATTGAGCGGCTTCAGATTTGGTGAACAGATCTCATTCTTAATCTGGGGACTGCTTGCACATAGAGCGGGAACATTTCACAGGTAATGTTTGATTTCATCCTGATCTCTTATTTACAGACTACCTTAGTCTGTAAATAAGAGATAAAACAAAGATAGTCTGTAAATAAGAGATAAAACAATCTTTGTTTTATCTCTTATTTACAGACTACCTTCGTTTTACATTTCAGTGTTACTGTCTGGTTTTCCACATGCTTCAAATATGCTGCCTGATTTGCATAGGAGCTCTTATCAAAAATCAGTCTTTACACACAAACTGCACAGAAAATAGGCTGTGTGTCTTTTCAGGGTGAGCATAGAACTGTTATGTGAAACCGTGAAAATGAAGGAACAGCATTTGCAAGCTGGAAATCCTCTGCATTATGCTCGTATGACAGAATTCTTGAATCATTACCATTTATATGAACATCAATATTAAATAGACTATGACAACACAGACTTATGATTTATGCCTGACTGAATTGCGAACTCTAAAAAAAGTCCTTTATTTTAAGTGTTTTTTTTAGCTATATATCATTTTTAGGTAGTGTGATGGGTTGGTGCCCCATTTTGGGCTATCCCCTGCCTTGCACGCCTAGCTTTCAGGATAGGCTCTAGACCTCTGCAGTCGGTGCAATAAAGGCATATATGGATGGATGGATCTTAAGGTACTAGATTTCTGTTTTTATTGTTATTTGAGAACTAAAATCCTCTGTTATATCAACAGACGGGGAAATGTATTCATAGGTTTATAATATTTTAAAAATGCATCCAAAACACAAAATAAATAATTAAAATCTCTAATGACAAAGCAGGAATAAATCTTGGTCACACAGCAAAGATATTTTCTGTGGGATTTTTCTCATTATGATGATATATACAGTATATCATTATTACTTTAGTGTTCCTCAGTTTATTTAGTTAAACTTGCCAGTTGTGCCTAAGGTATACATATAATTACGCCTAGCAATAAATTATCACTAAATTAACTTTTTTTACCTCTAGGCATTAGCAATCTTTATATATCATAGTCACAACGTTATTTGCAGCTTGCTGCAGATATTCAAAAGAATAACAAATTCTGCAGTATATTTAAAATAATATTAAATGGACAACATTCTTTTTCCTGAATATCAAGGTTACTTCAAGCTCAGTACAACTTGCACATAATTATATAATTTGTCCACCCCCAACTTCAAATTTAATGGCATATGAATTATATTTGAAAATGGACAAAATTCATTGCCTGGGTTCCGCCCCAAACTCTAAACGCCAGTAATGTTGCCACATTAGATTGGGGTTGAGCTCTTATTTAAGAGGGGTGGCTAATTATTCATTTACGTGAACCCATTCAACTCCTGTAACTAATCTGAAAGGAGTAATGATTTATGGGGATGCGAGATCCTCAGCGGGCAGCAGGCCCTCGAGGTACAAAGATCCACAAAACCACAGAGGGTCGCACTTTTATTCTTAACTGCTATAACTGAAGCGAATTAACGGAAGTGAAGACACACGATGGAATCGCCAGAGAACCTTGAGCTGCTTGGTCTTCTCCCTCAATGTCTGCTGGTAGATCTGAAGTTGCTCTGCAGCTTCTGGTCCAGGCCGCCTGGCCAGAATGTGCTTCAGTTCCACATACAACTTCTCCTTCTCCTGCAAAGAGAAGGAAACATCAGTATACCAGTGACCTTCTGGAACATTCCTTCTATTTTCATCTATTATTGAAAATACCATCTCTCTCTGAAAAAAAAGGAAGCTCCAAAAAACAAGGACGTGAAGGCATGACTAATGAAGGGAGCGCTCAAAAATAATTGATGTACCGGCCTCAGCCACATAGTGGACCTGCATTTTAACACCTACAACCATCATTTGCTATGGAATATCATTAACCGAAAAAGGATTATCGTTGATCAGGTCTCGTTCATTAAAATGCAATAGGGTTTTAACATATTCTTGCTCATCTCTATACTTAAATTTGATTTCACAAAACATTAATAACAAAAGACGACAGAATTTCCCAGAATTGTAATCAACACAATTTTCTATTCCAATGGCCGCACATATATGTTCAGTATTTAGGCTACTAATTCTCATAAGCTCTCTATATATAGCTAATGAATGCAGGAAAAAACAGTGAAATATATGATGATTTATGACAGAGTAGTGTTGGAGCAATATTGCTCAACTGGCAGGTTCAACAAGAGGTAAACTGCTCCACAGGGAATAGGCAGAGTTTAAAACCTATACTGTGACTTAATCCATCTTTCCCCAGCCAGTTTGTACCGGACTGGTGAGAACTATTACAAGTTATAAGAAAGCAAGTCATTATATCTATGTTGAACTTTGTGTAACTTGAATGCTAACAACGAATGTAACAAACCATCATTATAAAAATAAAACTTTCTTCAGATTAATGTTAATATTTAAAAAGTATCACTTGAGGGATTACTGGGTTGAGCGGGTGGACAGATACTCAAAAACTTCAACAGATAATGAGACTGGAAAGTTCCCAAGTGAATGTTCTTCTAGTACAACTATATTATCTTATTATTATCTGCCTTATTTGTGGGGAAACAAATGGGACAGTTCTAAAGCTTCAACTGAATAAGTCATATTTTTCAGTCATCTCTGAAGTTATTTTGCACTTCTAGGATCGTGCAAATGTAAAAATAATACCATATTATTAATTAATCAAAAATAGAGCTGATCCAAATATATATATATATATATACACACACACACACACACTTGGGGTGATTCTGAGATATACTGCATGTCAATATAATTTGTGATTAAACAGCCCCTGAAATAACAGCAACTGATACACCATGATTGTCATAATAAAAAGTGTTAATCCTGGCCAGGTTTGCAGAGGGGCCTGGCACCTATCCCATGCAGCATAGGCACACCCCAGATGGGATTCACATTCATACCCTACAGGCAATTAGTAGAACTGTATAGGTGAATATCAATACAAAGAACGCGAAGATTGTACTTGTGGTCTTGGCAAGACCATTCTTGCTACATTGCCTTCCAAGAATGAATGCAATGAATCATGGGATTGTTCTTGTTTGGCGAGGATGTATCTGATGTATTCCTGATATTTGGGGCTGGGCAAGAACAGCATCCAGGGATTTTTACCATCCTCTGTACTTCTAATCTTGAGTATCGGAACTGGTCTTCAGCAATGGAAGATAACACAAAACGGGTACACGGGAACAAAAGTAGGGTCAAGTACGCATATTGAGATTCACCTCATGCCTTTGGACTGCAGGAATATCTGGAATAAAGCAGTGAAACACCTGGAGAACATGCAAATTCCACACACATGCAGCGGAGGTGGGATTCAGACACCCAACTCAATGCAACAGTTTAGCCACAATTGCACCCATATAATAATAAATATATAATAATAACAATTATATAAAAGAGCCATGCCGTTTCCATCAGTTACAATTGAATGAATTGAATGAATGAACAGTGAATGAATATGTTACCTCCCAAAGTAATGTTGCTGCTTGGCAGTTGTTCACAAAGTTAAAAGAAGTTTAAAAAAAAGTCAAAAAAGTTCAATTAAACTAACAGTTATTCCCCTTGCCACCAGCTCTACACAGCTTCAGGTCTGTTGGCTCAGTACAGTTCAGATCTGACTTTTGTCACATCTTGGAAGACAGCACAGGAAGCCCATCTGGAAACCTATAATAGTTTTTCATCTGAACAACAATGACCATGTGATGCATGATAGTCGAATTGGATTTACCTCTTAGAATTGATCCGAAACTTTTTTTAGTCAATGAATTATTTTATGACATGTTCCACATATTGTAACGAAACCCATCATAACCCATCTTTACCACAGCCAAAGAAATACTTCACCTATGAAGAACGTTGTTTTCCTATTTTTGTTTCTCAAAAAGACATACAAACGTTAAGCTAACTACATGCTGAGCATCTTTCATTCTACTGTCGCATACACTTAAAGTGTTATATATAATTCAAGGTGTGGGGGACATGATAAAATTTGCTGGGGCAGGGAGATCGATCAGATCCCGATTAATTGTTTTGGACTTTTGCACCCCTGATACCCCTGATACAGTCGGTAGATTTACTTTTATGCGAGTCACAATTACACAGGGTGGTATATTATCAAAGGGAATGGTTTTTGCCATTCCTTCTCATGGGATGGTGGCATCCACACAGGGTGGTATATTATCAAAGGGGATGGTTTTTGCCATTCCTTCTCATGGGATGGTGGCATCCACATACACTCGCCTAAAGGATTATTAGGAACACCTGTTCAATTTCTCATTAATGCAATTATCTAATCAATCAATCACATGGCAGTTGC
>JAODKM010000040.1:6576847-6631234 GCA_026780845.1 Petrocephalus sullivani | reverse complement strand
GGTGTGGTCCTGGTCAAGACAATCTCCTGAACTCCAAACTGAATGTCAGAATGGGAAAGAAAGGTGATTTAAGCAAGACTGCATTAAAACTTTCAACTATAAAATAACAGCCTTATGATTGTATAAATCTATGCTTGCTATATAGAGATAATGTCAACTTTAAAATCAGTTCTAGCATATAAATACTGTATGACATATGGCCAAGTAAATCACAAAAAAAAAATCACATACTACCAGTAGGCAAAACCTATGATTGAGAAATTGTTTCTAATTAACCTGTTTTGATTAACTGTTATAGTTGTGGAATATTAGCAGGATACCTCTGAACTGCAATTACTGTACAATTTAAATGAAATATTTAAGTGACGCTATAAATTCATATCGTGTTACTGCTTTCCCTTTTAATTGCACTTTCTCTCAGCATTCCAATTTATGTGGGGCAAAAAACACGTATCCCGCATTACAGGATTATGATGTGCTGAGACGGCTCGAATCACAGAAACATTTAATCCGAGGTGGGGAAAAAAACATTGTTCATACTGCAGCAATGACTCACCCATTGTGGGCTTAGGTAGACAATTACCCTTCTTAATGACAACCTCTGCTAAGACATTATCGGTGCAGAAAATGCCAATATCTTGAGGAAAACACTGCAATGAAAACCCATAGATTGCTCAAAATATGTCACCTGGAAATGTGACCACTGACTACAGCTTATTACTTCCAACTGCTGTGAATATAGTCATCTTCCTTAAAACCCTTGGACCCAATTACCCGAGCTTCCACATGAATAATGATTCAAATTAGCGGTTCCCATTAGTAGACACAAGCGTGCATTCACCTACACAGTCATTCTCAGAAATAACTTCGGAACTGGGGTTATGACAAGACAGAGGTAAAGCTAAGCATTGGTACTTGAGTGTTTAAGATACCTGTAGCTCACATAAGTAATAGGCTCATATAACTATGACCTTCCCGAATCGGGTCTTTAGACATAAGTCTAACTCACATTGCTTCAGCCCATCCACATTGTTGACACATTTTATAATAATTCATAGTCATTCAGGCCACAACTACACCCAACATATATGTATATATATATATAGAGAGAGAGAGATAGATAGATATATGCATTTATACATATAATATAGATTTTTTTTCCACACAGTTCCCTAGACAAATTATATACAGTTATAACTATATATATGATTTATATAAATTCCCATATTTCCTTATTTCATTCAGTTTTCGAACACATTCTTCTGTATTACTTTATATTATCATATGTGAGCACATACATGGGCTATTCCTCTCCATATATAATATCACAGATTTTTGTTTAAATAACATCAAAATGTTAGTTTGAATTTGGATGCATTTCAAAAACTGTGAATTATTTTTGGCACTCAGCAATAAAGACTATATTTTCTTCGCAATGATGCCATGTGATTTTTCAGTCTATGGATTATTTTTCCAGCCGTAAGCCTTTCAACTGCATATATTTCATGAATTTAAATGCATATGCAGTTAAAAAGTCTATATGTTTATAGGGAAACTTGCAAAAAGGAAGATAAATTGTTGTCCATGTCCCCCACCCACTGAATTCCTCAGTGGTGTGACCCCAAAGAGTTTATCGTTAATCCAGTTGGCAAGTGAACTTAGACCACCAATAGGTTGGGACAGATTAATCTCACACTGCTGTGTTTACCTGTAATAAAAGCTCTTTTTCAACCACTTCTTCACTCTTGGTTATCAGGCGCTTCTGTAAGGAGTGAATCTTCTGGATCAGCTCGTAGGTGTTTGGGTCACTGGCCTGAGAAAAGTCATTTTAAGGTGTTAGTATTATCCAGGGAGAGAAATGCAAGCAAGTGACCCCCAGCTTCTCTAACTAGGGATGTGACAAGCAAGGATTTTTGTCAGACACACACTTACTGAAACAATGAAAGGCAAAATCTTGGGAGGAAAAAAACTTAAGCCAGAGCCATTTTACATACATATAACCTGCAGTATTTCTTATATTAAGTTATGGAAAGTTATAACAGATAACGTGTGCACCATCAAGGCTCTACCTCCAACTTCCTCCACCGATGTACATTCATTGGATTCTCAAGTTCCTCCTCCAAAGCTTTACATCTTGTTCGCTCTTTAAGTAGTTCCCTCTGCATGTGGTACACCTCTCGCCTGTTGCAAAAAGAATGTAGATAAAATGTATCGATAAATAGCTAAACTTTTTGCATACTAGGGACAGGTGTTAAGTCAGTCTGTATCAAGCATGAAGATAGTATAAATATATTGCAGAGGACAGCACCCCATTTATCATGTATTTCAGTAATATTTTAAGCTATTAATAAGTTTTAAGTTATTAATAAAGCCTATTAAAGCAAATGGTTCTTGAAGTTGCCTTTGACCTGATATTTTGCGATTCGGTTTTAAAATTAACAACTTGAAAGCTCCATCTGCTGTCCTGTTAATACACGTGACTTGGCAACACACGAAAACGCACATAGTGAAATGCCTTTTGGAACTAGCCTGAAGCATACAGACCCATTTATCTGAAAATGTAATGTGCCACAATGTACAAGTTATAAATTCAGCAGAGCTTAACGACTGAGTAGATGGGTATTATGCGTATATACACACATATTGCTGTACGTATGTTTCTGAATATATGTGAACACACACACACACACACATATATATATATATACTGTATACACAGACACACCCTAAATTGCCAAAAGTATTTGGACGCCTGCCTTTACACCCTCACGACCTTTAATCCCATTCTTAATACATAGGCTCATATATGGAGTTGGCCAACCAATTGCAGCTACAGTATAATAGCTTCAACTCTTATGGGAAGGCTTTCCACAAGGTTTAGGAGTGTGTATATGGGAATTTTTGACCATTCTACCAGGAGGGCATTTGTGAGGGCAGGCACTGATGTTGGATAAGAAGGCTTGGCTCACAGTCTCTGCTCTAATTCATCCCATGTTGAGGTCAGAGCCCTGTGCAGGCCAGTCAAGTTTCTCGCTCATCCCTGTCTTTATTGACCTTGCTTTGTGCACTGGTGCACAGTCATGTTGGAACAGGAAGAGGCTGTCCCCAAACTGTTCCCACAAAGTTGGGAGCATGAAATGCTGAATCATTAAGAATTCCTTTCACTGGAAATAAGGTGCCAAGCCCAACCCCTGAAAAACAACAGTACACCATAATCCCCCCTTCACCAACCTTTACACTTGGTACAATGCAGTCAGGCAAGTATCATTCTCCTGGCAACTGCCAAATTTGCCAAAACTGCCAAAAAAGACTTGTTTAAGAGTTCCTTTCCCTGGAACTAAGGGGCCAAGCCCAACCCCTAAAAAACAACCCCACATCATAATCCCCCCTTCACCAAACTTTACACTTGGCACAATGTAATCAGGCAAGTACCGTCCTCCTGGCAACCGCCTGTAGCTATTGCAAGGTCTGTTGCTATTGACTCTGCAGAAAGTTGGAGACTTCTGCACACTGTGCGCCTCAGCATGCACTGTCCCCGCTCTGTGATGTTACGTGGGCTACCACTTCGTGGCTGAGTTGCTGTTTGTTCCCAATTGCTTCCATTTTGTAATAACACCACTAACAGTTGACCATGGAATATTTAGTAGCACAGAAATTTCATGAATGGACTTATTGCACAGGTGGCATCCTATCACAGTACCACGCTTCAATTCACTGAGCTCCTGAGAGCGACCCACTTTAACAAATATTTGTAGAAGCAGTCTGCATGCCAAGGTGCTTGATTTTATACACCTGTGGCCATGGAAGTGATTGTACCACCTGAATTCTATGATTTGGAGGGCTGTCCCAATATTTTTGGCAATATAGTGCATATATAATCTGCACTTACTTCCATAGTTAAAATATTTGTCACTTTAAAATAGGCTACCACGTCAGTTAAATTACAAACCCAATTAGTGGAGGCCATTTGGTTCTGTTTATGACTGTATTTGTATTTATACATATTACGAGAATGTATGCATAATATGTAATTAACCTTTAAAGCCCAAACAATTCTAACACCTAATATTATGCTACTATGTATAAAAACAAACGATCACAAAAATGTACTACTGCGACAAGGCCAGTGGAAGAATACAGGAACAACGTTAGCTGTGTGACTACAGGCATTCATGAAGGCAAGAATAATATCCAAAGCAAAGGGACTGCTGTGCACATCCTCCATCAAAAAGTAATAACTTTAGCCACAAAAAAAGAGGAATCGGTCAGAGGCCCTGCAATACATTTACATGAGGCTGTAGGATGCCACATGGTGGTTTCAACAACATGTCTGAGCAAATACAAAAAAGCCTGGCTTACTTGGACACTATATATACAGTATACGGCTTACTTGGACACTATATATACAGTATACGGCTTACTGTGGACACTATATATACAGTATACGGCTTACTTGGACACTATATATACAGTATACGGCTTACTGTGGACACTATATATACAGTATACGGCTTACTGTGGGTTGGCTCCCCAACCTGGGTTGTTCACTGCCTTGTGCCCATAGCCTCTGGGATAGGCCCTGAACCCCCCGCAAGCCTGAATATGACAGGCAGTTTCAGACAATGGATGGATGTATGTATTGATGATGGATGGATGGATGGATGGATGGATGGATAGAAAAAAAAAAACAAGATCAGACTGAAATATAGTTCAATACACAATCCTCTGTTATGCATGCCACCAGCTAGCGCTACATACCCTATCTGGAAAATCAGCTGGATTGCTTTAATTAAGACACTTCTTGGCCTGAAGTTGACCATTAGTCACTATAGCAACTAAGCTCCATAGCTACCCAAGCGTTGTTTACCTACTTCACTTATTTTAGACTTTGGATAATATGGGGAAAAAATACAATTATTGAAATATTTCCACATATTCCAATTATAGGTAAGTGTGTGTCTGTGTACAAATCAATTAAGATTGTCAGCCGATTACTAGTAAGATAAAATATTGAAAATGAACTAATATCAGAAATCAAGCCCAGTAAAAAAGTAAGAAAAAAATCTTTTTTGTTTTCTTTTTTCGTTTGTTTGCTCCTTTTGTTCAGATTTGTTCTGCTGCATAAATTCATGGAAATGTGACAGCGAGGAAAGTGTAGGAAAGCATTGATTAATACATAACGGCAGGGCTGATATCCACGGCATAATGTTTAATCAACACCTTCCAGAGTGTAGGAATCAGTCTTTTTCCATCCTTCTTCACTGATGTGTGTGCACTGTATACATTCGGAAAGTCACCCCTTCGTGGAAAAACCAAATTAATGTGGTTATATATGCTGAAAAGTCATGAACCACACTAGTCATGCAGACATAATACATAAACAAATACATAAATAATCCAATAGCATAATCAGAGAAAAAATGACTTGAGGGTTTAATATGGCTGTTGCCAGCACACTGAAATGATTTCCCCCAAAACTGCTGCAAATGTATACCAGTCAAATAATGGCTCTAATACAAAGCTACACGTAGGAGGAAGTATGAGATACCACATGGTGTGATGATAAAGTCATGCACATCAGAAGGAAGTTAAATAATATGGTAATTAGGAAATGAATTCTGACCACGGTAATACATAAACAGAATGACTAGCAAGAATCCATCTGGATGTAGGAATCATTTCAGCCTTTCTATTCAGGGAAAACGTAACTGTGTTGGTACCTAATGAGCCAGTAACTCAGAATAGCATATGGCAAATTATGGAAGGTTCATGTATCCAAATATCAGAGTATCTGAAAAATAACTCAAAATACATTACTGTGTTTAAACAGAAATTACTTCATTCAGAGAATAACATGCAGAAAAAGGAGGCTAATCAGCAATGTATAGGTTGGTAAGGAAATGCAATGAATGTGATCCAGTACTTTGGTAATATTGTTTCTATGAGTTATATTACATGTAATATATGTGTTATGTATGATCAGTGGTATAATTTATAAGAAATGTTGCCTGTCACGGATGCCTCTGAAACACTCCGAAACGGAAAGGTCTGCTTATAGAAGCAGATTTGGCAAGCCAGGATCATCCTGTTTTTTTCCGTATTCAGCTCATTCATACCATACAAAAATTCTCTTATACTCTGCACCCTGGATAATATTATTGCATTTAATTTAGGGTAGAGATCAGAATTGAGATTCTATCGCAGACTAAATGTCATACAAAAATAAGTAATTGTGATATTTAACAGTCTTTGTTGAAAGCATAGAACTGAGTTACAATGGACTTATTTGATAATGTGTATTCTATTTAAAATCCTTTTCCAATATGCTTAATTCAATGTGTATTTGAACAGACAATAATAGGCAGCCAATAATAATGTATCAAAATGCATATTAGAACTATTATTACTATAAAGAGACATTACTATTGTTAGCTCAGTGCTTTTGTCCCTATAACTGACAGGCGTATGTATATTGGGGTGACCCATTCTGTAAAAAAAGGTTAGAAGGTACAATTTGGATGGAGTGTAGTTAGACTTGAGAGAACAAAATAAAAAAATAATAATAAAAATGTGTATCATGTAGGGGCTTATCTGAAAATGCAAGCAATTTATTAGCATGTCATGACAGCACATTTCACAGGACAGATTAGTTCACATTTTTAGGTAGCAGTGACACGAATCAGGTTATAATTGCTATTTATATTCTGCTTATTTATTTGTTTATGTGCTTTGGCCGGTAAAGCAGTGGGTAGTAATGTGTTCTAATGCTTTGTGAGTCTGCCGGTTTCCTCCCACAGGTCCGATGACGTGGTTCAGGTGAATCTGTGTCTCTAAATTGCCCGTTGGGTCTTTCCTGTCATGGGCTGACATCCCACTCAGGATGTATCCCGTGCTTCCGGAAACAGGCTCCGGTTTCCCTATCCTGGATAAGTGCTTATGGCAATTGAATGAACCATAGACAGATCGACTTTTATCTACGATAAAAATCTAACTGGCTTACTTATGGTAACATTATACACAAGATTAAGAAATCGTCTTCTGGACAGATCAATGCTCGTATCATCAAAACCATCTTTATTCTCGAAAACTGCAAAGGTTAGACTCGGCCCACCAGCAATGCAGTAGCTTCCTAATAATGCTCCCTGTGGGCCACAAATAAGCCTTCATCATTTCTCGGTGAATGTTTTTTCCTGTCACTTTTTGGGGACTGAACAATGATTTACAGCAGGTTACGATCTCACATCAGCTTTAATGCCTATGCTAGTTTTCCGAGTACGTTAATGAGCGAGACGGAGGACTCTGAAGCATACATTCCATTGCCTGCTACTGTGCCAACCCCAACGGACTGCGGTGTAGCTAGCTAGCAAATCCCTACAGCTGTGGCACTGGTGAATGACCAAGACAAATGTCATTTGGCATATCAACACATTATGGATAATTTATCACTGAAGACAGTATACATGAAAAAAGAATCACTGATCCTGGTACAGCACTTGGGAGTAGTAAGCACAGTAGAAATGGAAAGTAAAAATTTTGCATCAGCACAGAGTACCATGCTAACCATACCATAACCTGACTTGATGCTCTGGGATATAGGCCAGGCTAGCCCGGTGAACCTACACTTTATAAACAGTTGGAATATGGATGTATAGATAAGATTGTATCTCATTTAATAGAAACATGCTATAGCATTGATCAGAACCATCAAATTTGCAGACAGATTTACTGATATTATGCGTTTCAAAATAAAAAAAAAATGGCTATACACCATAATTATATAGTACATTCAGAAACCATTTACACGGGTGGCAAAGTTCTGGAAACAGCTCCAATTTTTTGAGATTACAGAACTTGATTTTACAAATATCATACACTGGATGATTAAATGACTAACTGGAGCAACAGCTAAATAAAGTTAGCAATCTCTAATAACTGGAAGTGTATCCATAACTGTGGCCACTCGTGTAGACCCCTTGACTTTGTTTCAAATTTTATGTTGCATCCTTATTGTATAATCCTTTAAATTCAAAGCAAAATCAGAATTTTAAAAGTTTTTGAATAACGCTGCACATAAGGAAGCTTGAACAAAGGTAAGGGGTGCAAATACTTCCTGAATGCACAGCTTTGTAGATAGCCCAGCTACTGCGCAGGATTAGGGTTAGGGCCACTACACAGGACAGCTATGCTGTACTTTTTTATAACCTCACAATTAACAAAACAGCAAATTAAAAATGCCAGCAGCTCACAGCATGATGATTAGGAAACAGGAATTATTAGCAAAAGGTCAAGTTCCAAACCTGCCTGAAGGATCTAACCTTGACTAAATTTCTCAGCATAATGAGAAATCAGGTATATAAATGGTGAATGTTGCATGTTTATACTACAATAAATCACTAAAGTAGTTTTCGGAGTAAAGCAAAATCTGAGTTATGAATCACTATTACATTAACCTTCACTAAGTGGGCCTTTACATTGTCTTTCGGGCTTAGCCACTCATTGACGACTTTATTAGGCACAACTAGCTAGTACCAGATACGACCCACTTTCGCTTCAATGGTAAAGGAGTCGTGTTCTCAGAGAAGCCTCTCCACCCACCACTTTTGTACAGAGACTTTATTTCAGTACTTGTGACTATCTCGTTAAGTTTAACGAGCCATTTTCCCCTGACCTCTCTTATTAACAAGGTGTTTTTGGCCACAGAAATGCCATTGACTGGATGTTTTTTGTTCATCACACCATCTCTGTAAACTCTAGACACTATAATGTGTGAAAATCCCATCAGGGTGGCTGTTTCTGAGACGTAAGGCACCAGCACATTCAACGTCTTTCAGGTCTGCCGCCTTATCTATTCTAATGCTTAGCTGAACAGTATGAGTATCTTTCTATCTTTGCGGGTATATGACTCACTGTTTAGAGGAAAATACTGTATACATTATCAAGCAGCTGTACTAAAGATATTGGTCACTGAATGTGGAAAGGGTATGTCATGTATATTGTCAATAGAGTAAAGCCTGTTTGTACATAATAAATCGAAGGAAAGTCTTTACCTGAGATCATCAACATTGGCCACAGTCTTGGCCAAGATGCCTTTCTCCCGTCTCAGTTTCTTAATCTCCATTTTTAGCAATCTGATGTCCTCAATCCTTTGGTTGTACTGGCATTCCCCCTTGTTAAGCATGGACTGCTGAATCTTAATCTTCTCATACAAGAGTGCCAGCTCGTCATTGCGACGGACCAACTGCGTTCCCAGGATGTCACGCTCGCCGGTTACCTAAATAACAGGGCCATCAACAAAAATGCCTCAGTAACACATTCAATAGTACATTGATGTTCAGATTTTTTGTAGGGGGGGGATTCTAAAAAAATCCTTTTTATTTCTATATCTGTTGAGAAACATACATTTGCATTTTGTTGCTGCCCTGTCTGGCAGGCAATGCATGGAATTACGGCAGTAATACGTCCATTTAAAGGATAGAATATGCACATGCAGTATAACAGAACACAGAGGTTCATTGAAGGATGCTTTGATTGAGTAGGCAAACTGATATACGTGTTACAGAAAGTAGGCAGTGGATCAGAGTGTTTTTTTTTTATTCAAAATGGTGAAAATACCAGGTTAGGCAATCAAAACCAGAGCACTTTCATACAAATGAAGAAACAACTTTCTTTTGGCACACCAAAAAACTCCGGCCACATGAGCCTACCACTGTCCCTGTTTTTAAAGTACTCTAATTACTAAGTACCCTAATTAAATAAGTACTCAGATTGCAGACAAGGGAAATTCATCAAGCTGTTTGTTGTCGGTTAGAGTGTTTCCATAATATAGTTAATAATTCTAATTATAAGAAAATGTGCAATCAGTCGTCTCTTTATTGTAATCTGCATATTTGTACATAAAGTTGTGTAATGAATTTTTTTATTGGCAATCTACGGACAGATGTAAGTACACTGTGGTGAAAGAGCCACAATTCCATAGTTTTATTGTTTTACATATTAAAGCATATCTAACTTTCATTGATGGCTTGAATTCCTAATGCTAGATAAATATGAGCTTGTGTATATGTGATGTCACGCATACAGTTCTTCACCTATCGTTAATTATTCATCAAAAATCAGCCACTTCATTTTTTTTTGTTGATTTTGCTTTGAATCCATTTTATCAATATATAATCATTATGTGAAGAAATGCTTCTTTTTCTTTTACATTTTACACACCAATAACAACAATTCAAATAGCTATATTAATAACTTTTTCAATAAAGAAGTTTTCTGTATACTACAATGAAAAATATAGTGTTGTATTCTCCTTAAGCAGTGTCACATTCCAACATCAATCACATGTAGCCTTTAACTTCAATGCAACTGACATGAAAATCATATTATAGGACTACTAAGTTGCTATTATTATTATGAAAATAAGGTTAATGCTATGTATTTGTATTATATGTTTGATAAACAGAACATGCTTAGCTGTCAACATGGTATGAGCGCGAACTTGATTAAATTGGACTCAATTGTATTTGGCAAAACAAATGCTGATAACAATATTTAACAATGCAACTATTGTTATTCTTGGCCAGGCTTTCTATGACTGTATGCCATTAAAATGTTAATGAATTCCTGGAAAGGTACCTATTTGTTTCCGTATAAGGAATGAAAAGGATAGCAGGGGGTGAAGGCAGGATGATGTTCCAAGCAGCTAGAGGATTAAAGGGCAACATTTCTCTAAGCTTTTAATGAGACAACAGATCTAACCCGATGAATCCAACCTAACCGTCACTCCACAAAGTGTGAAATATCTGAATGGTATTCTACAGGTAAACTGCACACAGTCTCCCATGTAATGAATGAGTACATCTCATAACTGCCTAAAGTTTCTCATGAACCACAGAAAAATCTGTTGGACTATTTTCAAACCTAATTCAGAAGTTAATAATAAAATGACTATTAACGCTATCTTAATAAATACATGAATATAGCAGCATATGAATAGACATACCTGGATGAAAATATTTTTCTCGTATGTGTATTTTGTATATGATAATTTCAGCATTTTTCAGAAGTCCATAACCCAGGAACTCTAACGAAGGGTGATATTCAATGTTCAGATCTGCATCTTCTTGCCTTGTCATTCTACTCATACATGTCAAGAATTATGAATGCATAAAATGCAGAAAAATGTATAATTGTAAATATAAATGTAAAAATGTATAACTAAGCATGGGACTAAATCCTAAAAACTTGGTTACTTTCAAGTGGATACAGGCCGCTACCTCAAGCAAGAGACATGTTTGAGCTTAATGAGCTAAGGGTTGGATCAGACTTTGCCCTTTTATCATGTTGCACGCAGTGAGTTAGCTCAATGAAGTAGAAACCCATTCTCCTACCTGATCCAATTCCTTCTTCTGTCGGACCCTTTTAGCGTCAGCATCAGCTATGATCTTCAGCAGCTTTCTCTCTTCTGCCTCCTGGTTGTCAATGAACTGCTTTGTCTCCTGGGCTAGCTGTTTCATCTTTGTGAGTTCTGCCTGTAGTAAGAAAATACAGTTTAACCTAATGTGTATGATACAACATAGAGCCCTCGCAGAAATTTTGTATCTTGCATCAAAGGATATTGACACAAATATCACTGAATGCAGCTGTAGGAGAGAGAAAAAAAAATGATTTCCTATGATTTGTCACTTTTCTTAAACATCTTTCATTCTTCTTAAACATCCGTCATCCTAAAAGGCTGGTGGAAAAATGTCACGCTGAGAAGATTCAAAAGGCTAAATATCTTAATCTATATCCAGGTCAGGTACACCGTGTTGGCTTCACTCCCAGAATCCCCTGAAATGTTCAAGCACTGTGATTATGTGATTGTATGTTGTCATTTTTGCAAAATGAACTGTTGAATGCAATAGTTACTTGTAAACTACCCTCATTTCTTCAATAAATGACATTGTTCTGATAATAAATGGAAAAGCAAATATGCAGTTTAGAAGTGGAACTGTTGTCTGTCCAGAGTAAGCATAGCTCCGAAATATGCTCTTTATATCGATTCAATATGAATTTAGTACTGACTCTAGGATGTTTGGTTACAACGGCTTAAACATTAAACACTTAAACATTGAATTAACTAAATGCAAGTGACCTAGAAAGATTCTCTGCTGTAACCTTTGGATCCAAATTGTAAGGAAATATGGCTACAATGTTGCTCTTATTTCGAGCCACTTATTTATTTATATTTTACAAGCCCAATAAACATTTTGAGATAGTAGATGAAGCATGTAATTGGTTATCCTGAGAATCGATACAGACGCGTTAGTGTGCAATAATCAGCTGAGCCACTTTTGCGAGAACTGAAAGGAGCCAGTCAGATTCAACTCTTATTATCCTCTGCCATGTTTCTGATGACCATATACCATTCATTAAGATGTTAATGAATTCCCGGAAAGGTACTTATTTGTTTCTTTATAAAGCATGAAAAGGATAGCTGGGGGTGAAAGCAGAAGGATGCTCTGAACAGCAAGGGGATTAGAGTGCAACGTTTCTATAAGCCTTTAAAGAGGAAACAAATCCAACCGAACGAATCCAACCGAACGAATCCAACCAAACAAACCCATCCAAACAAATCCAGCCTCTAATCACTACACAAAGAGAAAACTGCACTGCATTGTGTTACATTCTACAGCTTTTCTGCAGGTCGCTCATATTGGGAAACTGCACTCATTATGCCACACAATGACAAGGAACTGCTCCTAATTGATGGAATTATAGCATGAATTGAGTTCTGGGGAGAACTCAATTGTCTGAGATGGATAAGTGTGCGGAACACCGTTGTGTGAGAACTGGTTAAATAGGAGGAAAAAAATTAAACATATTTATTGTAGCAAATATTCTCAATGGCCAGCTTATTAGGTACATGTGTTTGCTTAGGCAAATAGCTAAGAGGTCAAGCAGTATGCTTACTGTTAGACTAAGCATTAGAATGGCTAAGATGCATGATAAATCCAGAACCCCTGCAATAGCCATCCTCCGGGGATTTTCACCCACTATCATGTCTATAGTCACGCTAAAATGAAGACCATATGTTTTAAAATATGATTTTAAAATCATGTCGCTTATCTGAGCACATTTGAGTTTGAAGTGATTCTGGAGGCAAAAGTGGGTCCTGCTTGGTACTAACTAGATGTACATAATAAAGTAATTTACGTTACATAAAAATAAATAACTGAATGTTTGCAAAAATCAGGAGTTGCAGTTTAGAAGTAATTTCTGGATTGAAAAACACTAACTGAAATTACAATGAAAAGTCTGAGTCAAAACAAGTAGAAGACACTAAACTTAACTAAAGAGTATATTGTTAACTGTAATAAGATGCAAACCACACTGCTGATTTGTTGTAAACATCTGAAAGCTGAATTTGTGGTCGAGACTGTAATCTGACAGTGAGTGTTTTTCCTAAATATTAATAGCTTGATGTGATTACCACATATATTCTCAACAATTTGTTCTGATTAAATTAAATTACCGCAAAAGACTGTAATTATATGAGTATAAAGGGAAATTATAGGCCGATGCCATTAGTTTTATTTTGCTTTACAGAAAATGCCTAGACGCACACCCACTCACCATACACACACACACACACACACACACACAGGGGAGGGAGTCAACATATGACCAAGTAGGTAATTTCTAAAAATTAGTTGTAAGTAAGTATTCCTCAGTGATTACACTACGTTTCCTTACTTGAAACAGGTGACAGTCAATATTCTATGCACTTGTGTGGCAACGACTTGAAACAATCAAGAACAGACTGATATGAAATGTTTGAAGCTGCCATCTGAAGGTTTTTGGAAGATACTAAAGCATTTGGACAGAATATAGACTAAAATTAGACCAAAAAGAATCATAAAAGGACGATAGGACAGCTTTTTGTCAGATGAGTCAATAAATCTATACCTGTCACCATTAACTGACGGCATTATTGATGTGCTGTCATAGTTGTAATATACTGACACCTTGTAAATATTATGGAAGTATACAGACCCTAGCTGGCATACTAATTTTAAAAGAAGTCAGATTTAAAGTCCAGTCTAGTTTAACAAACTTTGCAAAGCAGAAGACCTAGTGGTTGTGAACCAGTGGCTGTGAAATTGTTACTTTTACTCAAGTAATCTCTTAGATATTATATAAAGGTACAGTATATAACATAAAGGCAAAACTTTTGATTTAAGACTGAAAGTACTCTGGAAATTTTGAGACGAGGGAAATGTGGGACAGGACAGGATGAGGAGCAAAGGAAGTGTAAAATTTATCTAAGCTCAGCTGAGCTTAACGTGAGGAACAAAAAAAGCAAGTAGCTGGCATACAAATATCCAATGGTAACTATGAAAATCCAAATCTGGAAATAATTCATGTGCAAAATATAAACTCTAAATGCAACCACAAATATAACCACAAACTGTAGTTTGTATATGCACTGAATCATAGATGTCTAGTCTCACAACTAGCTAGACAGAATTTACGATATATAGAATTAAACATACATCATTTATATTTACTACACCACATGTGCCGTTCAGCAGGTACTGACCCTACGGACAACAGATGGGCTTTTCTCAGTGAAATGTCTTTGTTTGTCTGCCAGCTTTGTTTTTTTGCTACCATAGACAACAAACTGTTTTTTCAATGCAAGTTTACATAAAACTGAGTTATTCCCTGCCTTCTGGGATAGGCTCTGGAACCCCCAAACCCTGCATAGGACAATTGGGTATAGAAAGGGGATGGATGGATGGATGGATGGATTGGGGAAAATGTGATTATCATTTTTCACAGTGAATCATATGATCAGGCTGAATCAAAAGTAGTTCTTCAAAAGGAAAGTAATAAAATGCTTTTAATGACGTCCATCGTCCAGTTTACAGGACTGCACTGTAGGCTCCCACCTTGTTTGATTTAAGATACCCCACTCATGTAATTACAATGCGCTTAAATACTCTGTCTTGCAAGCTTTCTCATTAATCTAATTTACAGCAAGTTTATACCTCAGTTGTGTCATTAATTGTAACTCTTCTGCACAATATGTTTAAAGATTATATATAAGTTACAGCTAGTTAATCTTGATCTAACTTCTCCACTCCTCTCCCTCTATTCCTTTCCCCTCAGTGGTTAAACCAGCTATCCGTGAAGATCAGGGCTGCACTGTCTGATTCCTCAAAATCCATCTGTTCAGATCTCACCAAATGGTTTACCAAGCCCAGAACTGTTGGACTTGCTTTATTGATTTGTTGGCTGCTGGCCACATTGTGCATGAGGATATTTTGTATGCTCTCTGCATGGCATGGTGCATTCTTAAACTGAAGATAAGTCCAGAAATTACAATACAGAAAAATGACAGTTTGTAGTCCGGTACATTGACAGCTGGGTAAATTGCAAAAAAAGCTGCATAATTATAAAGTGCATTACACTATGTTAATAATTAAAGGGAAAATGAACTGCAAATGGATATTGTTTTGTTTCAAATTAAGATATACTGTAGATAGTACTGCTTAAAATTGGGAATTGGGAAAAAAACACAAAGACTTGTAATTAAGGATGCAGCAAGAAAGTTATGCATGGATACTAAATCATTTACAAACTCACAGACTATGATATTTTTGTGGCATTGACACATTGAATTAAATGAATTTGAACCAAAGCTAATTTCAGATATGACATTGAAATGCAATGGTATTATACTCAAGATATGCCTTATTCAAATATACAGAAAAAGAATGCAAACAAAATAAACTGCAATAATTTAAGATTTCACTTAAATTACTGACATTTGTACTTTGAAACTGCAGTTTGATTTGTTTGGGCTGCCCTGCCTGTTAATCTAGTGAAGAGTAATTTAATCAATAATTTCGCAGTGTGTCTGTAGATGTAGATAAGAGGATTTAACCTCCCCAAAGTACGTTTTTTAGCTATGACACGACATCTCAAATTCTAATAAACATGCAACACTGACACATTATATGTACAGTATTTCTCTGAATAACACGTTCTATAAAATGTGCCTGCTTAAACCTGTATTAAATAACCATAGTACATCTAACTGTTTTTGTATTATATATAAATATTTTATAAGCCGCATCCCCATCAACATTTTTGATAGTTTGGCGGCAAATGCGTTTGAGGTAGATAAAGGCCACTTTTGGCTATATATTTTGTCCTTTAGAAGTGTGACTTTTCTTTGCACTAGAGCGCATGGCCAAATCTCTCTCTGCACATGTGTCTATCACTATAATCTCATACAAAGTCAGACGCATGGTCACATTTCAGAGATCACTGCATTCTGAGTATATCTCGTACTTTGTTGTTCCTAAGAACACGAGGCTAGTAGATAAACCATTGAAGTGATTCTCGTAGACTGAAATGAGACTCCACAGAAATTAGCTTTAATTTTCCTTTCATTATTTTAGTAATCTACACAGGACTACAGGGTAACAACAAAGCATGTCATGATTTAATGGTCAACTCATTACAGCGTCGTTTAATTCACACTCATTACTAAAGTACATTAAAAAGCAATGTACGATGCCACACTTAGAAGATCCAACGATCCAGCCAATTTCCGTGCCAAATATAGTCCATGACTGAGAATACTGCAAACTTTACCGACCCTGTGACTTTCTGTGCAAAGAGCAATGCTTCTTTTCCCATGACAAAGTAACGCAGTTACGCTTTTCGCAAAGAAGTAGGCCTACCTTGAGGGCCTCTTTCTCTTTTTCAACCCTCTGGAATTCAGTGTGTTCTCGTACAAGAGCTGATTCCTTTCCTGAGATCTCCTCTTTCAACTGATCCATTTGATGATCCATGGTCTTCAGTTTCTGCTTCATTGCAGTTATCTCATCCTTCATCAGAAAAGATCAGATTACCAGCGTTAATATTCATGATAAGCGAAAACTGCACATAAAACACATTCTTTGTATACACATTTTTGTTTTCAAAAATGCAGAGCAATAAAGGAAAAACTTCAGAACTGTGAATTTGTACAACTAAAATGTTTCAAACATTCTCTTTGAGTAACAATATGCCGTAAAAAAACAAAATGAAAAGGAATTTTAAATGCAGTTTTTTAATTTCAAACCTTCAAGCAATATAACCATGAGATAATCTTGAAAGTAGAGCTTTTCACCTTTCTTATCAAAATCTAACTCAATAAAATGGCACTTACCAAACAGAAGATGTAATTTCCATATTAATGAGACTGTTTACTAACAGAAAATGATCTAGCGGAGCTTAATGATCCAAGGGGCAAAAAGGTTGCATTATTTAACACCTACGAGTGCCAAAACAGACTGGCTGGTAGCTACAGGCTCGTTAAGAGTAAAAAGTACCTGAGCTTCGAGGAGGTTCTTACTGTAGAGGTTCTTGTCGGATCGCATTGCCTCGTAGAGGTTCTGTTGCTGTTTTAGCTTCGTTTCAGCTTCAGCTATCTTTTTCTTATAGTCAAAGATCTGCATTTCTCTTACTTTAATGTCTTCCATGTTTTGTAGAACCTGTCGTCGAAAAAGTAACTGCTTATTATTATTATATATTTTTTTTAATTAGCAGTGGAGCAAACCATTATGTAATAATTAAAATTAGATATGGGTTCATCACATGTGTTCAAAAACAGTATATATATTTATATATATATATATATATATATATAATTATATACAAAATTGTAAATAATTAATTTATTAATCAACTGCAGTGAGTTAATGATTTAGTTACATAATGTAACTGCATCTGATATATCACTCATCAAACAAAAAAGAGAGCGGTCTGGGAAAAAGAAGTGTTTGGTTATGCTACTATGATTCAGTTCACTTAACGAAGATACGAATTAGAATGTAGATTTTGTGTCGCCTTATTGAAACTATAAAAACATTTTACAATATGACATCAAAATATCCAAGTAAATTTGTCATTATGTTTTTATTTACCAATTCATCAGGATATAGAATTCAATAAATCATTGTAACAGATAAAAGCTCACAAAAAGGTCATTCGTTCTTAAGTAGAATAAAAATCAGAACTATCCCATCTTACTAACGAAATGCCAAAAAGGTGGGAATGATCTTTGCGAAATTTTGCGAAAAAAAAAAACAGATTTTAACCAAGCAGGTTCAGAACCAATCCAATCCAATCCAACACTTTCCATGTTAACTTAACAAGTACTGCACTTTGACAGCCTTGAATAATATGGCTGCCCAATTTACACTTAAAGCTTACAGGTCATAAATATGGAGCTTGTCACGTGATTGATTAGTACGTGGAATAACAGAGAAAGAAAATCATTGACATTACAGGACCATTATCTGGTAGCATCAGGTGCACCAGCCACCAAGAAAATACCCCATAGGCACAGGAGTTTGTATAGTCATGTCTTACATGACCTTTCTACCTTGCCTTTTGTGTGAGATCGCTAGCTTCATTAATGTAGCGGTCTCGCTCCTTCTCCAGCTGGTAGATGATCTTCCGCTGTTTCTGAGCTTCCTCCCTGTAGTTCATGATCTCCTGGTTGAGATTCTTCTTTGACTGCTCGTGGACCTTCACCAGATTCAGTTGCTTCTCAGTAGCACTAACGGCCTTGATCACATTCTGAGAAGGAGAAATCAGGGTTTTCAGGAAGAGGAACAATCAGTACTGTAGATACATATATCAAGAGTGCAATACAGCTAAGCTGATCATGGAACAAAAACTACACCCTAATAATTTTTAATATACCTACATGAGAATTTTATGTTATAATGTGGTCACACAGCATGATATGCATATTTCCTGTGTCAGATATACACATGTCACATTGTTATAACGAGTAGTAATAATAATTTTACATTATTTTATTGCTTAGCAGGTATGTCTCGTTAGAATTTTCTGGAATTTTCTGAATATTTTTGGAAATATTCAGTATGTCCAAAAATATAATTTTTATGTACCTTGTTCAAGATATCTCTTTCTCTCACCAACTCATCCATGGCTTTCTTGTCACTTTCCAACAGTTTTTTGGAGGATTCCATTTCTAACAAAATTAAATATAAAAAAACACTTTCAAAATACTGCACTGTTTTATCAAAACTACACTAATAACGTTGTACTGTTTCATATAGCTACCAATATATCAAATAACTTACAAAACAAATCTGAAATACTAAAACAAACAATAAGGCCAGTTTCCATGTCAAGACTAATAATAAACCGGTGATCATTGTGAAGCAAAACAGCAAGAACATGGCAACAGATATATTGTTAGGTGGTATGCAGTAACTTTGGGGTATGACGCATAGTCAAAGACTATTCAAAGAATGTTAGAATCTCAGAATTTAGTACAACACATTATGCTGTCCAGTCACTTTCTTCAATCATTAGTATTGCTATTAGCATTAGTAATCATTCACGTAATAGCATGTCGTTATTTTCCGTCTATGTTCGGCAACTCTTAATGAGGCCATAAGGTCAGTAATAATACCAGTGTTTGGCTTTATTTTGCTTTTAAACAGAATTTAATTTCATGTAACAAGATTCTCCAACATGGCAGAGACAAGTATGGAAAAGAATAGAAGGTATTAAGCTCCTAGCCTTTCTCCAGCCCAGTTATCTGGTTTTTAAGCGTCTCCCGCTGTTGCTCTATGTCCAGTTTCTGGTCTTCCGCCTGCCTCACTCTCCTCTGGAGGACTTCCCTCATCTTCATTAGCTTGGATATCTCCTGACGCATCTGATTTACCTCCTCCTCTTTCATCTAGTGGGTAAAAAACAGGCATTCATTTTACTGGACCCAAAAACTGTCCAAGATTATTTTGTCCTAAGCCCTTACAGAAACACCTCTGAATTCTCAAAAGATTAGTCAAGCAAAAGGATTAGAGTTCTGTTTTGTTGTTGTTGTTGTTGTTGTTATTTGTTTTTTTTGAGGAGCTCTCACTGAGATCAGCATATGATGTTTTACATGACAGCACATGAAAATGATGTTGCGCAGGTCTCGAAGCACTGCATTAGATAAAAAAACAAGCTGTTGTCTGAAATGATAATGAAAAGAGCAGATATGGACTGAGCGTGCTAAAGAGCTACAGCAAAGTTAAAGGCAGAGCCTTGAATTTCTCCTTTTATCACTTGAAGAGGGGAGCTGCTTGGTAGATTTATGTATCTTGCATTCATAAGTATGATGGCTCTTTCCACATAAAATACGTCTACAGTGAGGAAAATATACCCCAAGCCTCCGGCCTTTAAAATAACTTATAGCCGGCACTCCTGGTATATGCACTACCTGTAATATCATCCCTCAAGCAGAAATTGGACACATTTAAATAAGTGTGACTGAAGACGGTCTTTTAACAGGTACAGAATACTTAGAATGATTAGAATTATCATATACATAAAAATATAAATACATATAAATATATACTCTCTAGTTATGCTTGCAAAAATTAAAGCAGAAAACATTTTATGCTACTTTGTGTATTTGATGACTTATGTATATCACTAGTGTCCCCTTGTGGATAGATTTAAAACTGCATACACTTAGTCTCCAAAAATCATCAGCAGCCAAATCATGCGTTTCAAAATATACATGAGATGCATATATTAACATTTTGCAACAAGCGTCACGATATATTATACCACCTCTGTCCTTAATTTTCTTTAAATTACACTAAAGAAGCAGTTTCTTAGATTGGTGAGAAAATTCTAATTACAGAAAATTACAGGATAACTTTCAAAAGTCTCTCAAAGGTGATTCTTCAAAAAAAGACTGGAGCACATTTTTTTTTTATATAAATCTGAATAAAGGTGTCTTTTTATGAATGTTTGTAGCAAATGTTTAATTGTGCAGCGACATTCTCCTCGGAACCAAAATGCATGTTGCTTTTTTGTACGTTTTCGATTAATTCTACTTGCATTAATTACCTGCAAGTTTTTCAGCTGCAAGAAAGCACAAATATTGGAAAGCTGTCTGTCTGTCAACAAAATATTCACAGCATGCATTGTTCATCTGAAGTGACTTTTGAGATTAAAGGTGTCCTCACATCAACCTTTTTTCCTTGAGAATCGCATTACATAAGACCTTTGTCATTTCGCGATTTGACAACTTATACCTGCCAGAATTTAATAAAAGTGTAAAATAAAATGTCTTCTGAACTTCTGTCGTAAGTGCTCGGTCTCATTCTTCAAATACGTCCTCAGACGCTACCTTAAGTTCTGATGCCCTTTGTTGGTTCTCCAGAGACAGCTGCTCCATACTCAGAGCATTCTGCTCATTCTCCTGCTGGAGTTTCCCGTTTCTCATATGCAGTTGCTCAAGTTCCTTTGCAGCTCTCTCATTGAGAATCTGTAAGGTCACAAGCACAGGTGTAATTCCAAATGAAAACACCACCACGAACAGCTCTGTTTACTGTGCAGCTATGGGATCCATCCAACAAACCACCAGGGGTGGAAAGTTCATGTTCAGAAAGTACAAATCCAGGCAAAGATTATCTTTCAAGCTACCAGATACGTATAACAAGTCAATAGTCACAGAGTACTGAACTGGCTTATTTGAAATAAAATCTTGGGCAAGATTTGTACTTTCTGGACCTGGACTTTCAACCTCGGCAAACCACAACGGACTTAATGAGCAAGTCATTGTGCACCTATGTGTCAGTGAGTGTCAATTGATTGTGTGCACATGCCTGCATGTCCTTAGGAGTTTTACAGTGCAATGGGTTGGTAACCAAGCATTTAGCAGTATAATGAGCCAATAATTACTATTGAACAGCTTTTTACTATCCTAAAATAGAAGAATATATTGAAATATATTTCAGCAGTTAGATGCCAAAATACAAGGCATTACAAGACATGCTATATACAGATTGACATTGGTGACTGCACTGCTGTATCCATGGCAAGGCCAGTGACTGGTGTGGCCAGTTATTTTAGCATCAGTACAAAATAATCTCAGTGGGATGGATCTTAGGATGGCATCCAAGTCAGCCCACCTTCTGGTCATGCAGCTGCTGCTCAAGCCTCTGCTGCTCGTCTTTGCTGCACTGGGTCTGCAGATTCAGCGCTCTGATGTCCGCCTGCCTGGCATCCAGGTCAGCTTGCAGCTGTGCAACTTCCTTCTCTAACTTCTCCTTCCTGCGGCCCTCGCGGGAGCACTGGTTCTGGCACACTTGGATGTCCTGCTGAAGCTGGAGACGCAAGATAGAGGGGCAGACAATGAGACGCACGAATCAGAATTCAAAGAGCATGCTAGAACACAATCAATTTCACCGTGAGCTATTTAGTAAACATGGCATGAATCATTTATTTTCCACGCGACGGGCAGTGAGCCCATGTTTTATCAGAGCCGACAGGGCCAGCTCTGGACCTCCGTAGGGTATGTGGCTGGTGGATGGCAGACAACTGAAACCAAGACAATTTTTTACGTAAATCCATTTCTTTTCCATTAAAATATTACCATATGTTTATTTAAAATAATAATAAATAAATATGGATGGCAGCCAATAAAATCATACCAAAAAGGACAGAGTGTAGACGCTGACATTGGCAGGGTTTGATTTTGTATGTAGAACAAAACTTTCAAAATAACAATAACAAAAATATATACAATTCATCTGAGAGTAGAAGTTTCCACAATCCAGCGCTGAAACGCAGTATCTAATAAAGTATGTCTTTTTAGGAAAAATAGATGAAAAAAGGGCGTTGTGTGCAATTTATACTAAGCAAAAAAAAAACTTCTTTATCATTCAAAAGCATTGGAGATTATAACTGTACCCAAGCTTGGTCCCAGAGTGCAAAATGTATTTCAACTTAAATCATGCAGGGATGTACAGAAAAACAATATGTGGTACGATATATGTACTTCACTTGACAATGTCAGTGTCACAAAATTTGATGTGTAGAGCTTTCTACAGGAGTTTTCTTCACTTTAGCTAACTATGATAAGTGAGCTAATGTAATTAGCTGTTCATTATCTACTTAATCATATATTTCTCTAATAATATTATACTCAAACTCTTTTTCCTTGGTACGTTGCAAAGCAGCTCACATTTTCAGAAGTGCAATAGTATTTAGATTAAAGCCAGTAATTAAAAAAGTGTGATAAAAATATGCAGACATGCCCCCCCCCCCCCCCAGGAATTTGACAACACTGAGACTGCACCCTCACTGATGCAAAATTCATTGGGAATACCTGTGATATGGATTCCAAGGCCTTCTCTTTCAAGACTTCCGTCTCTTCTTGATGGATGGTGGCCTTGGTGAGATTCTCCCGTAAATTCACCACTTCGGCAAGGAGTCCATCCCTCTCCTTGGTGAGATCCTCTTTGATTTTCAGCAAATCATTCATACTGAAAAAAAAAACAAAATACAGAGAGCAATAAAACTGGTATTTCTATTCAGTTCAATAAGAATTTCAATATCATCTATAATCCATCGTCCTATTCTGTCTTTTTTTATAACATCAACCATGAGACAAAGGAAATACACTAGGGGACAGGTGTAGATAGCTAACAATATAATATTCCTATTTCTATTTAGACTACCACCTGTGATTTACATACCCTATGAAGTGTATATTCCAACATGCAGGTACAAAAGAGGAAGACTCACCTGTGCTCTAGACCTGGGGAGAAACCTTCTCCATGCTGCACAATTTTTGTCAAGTTGGTGACGTCATTCTTTAAATTCTGAATGGTTTCATCTGCAATTAGTTCCTTCTTGTGAGCGGCATCCAGCATTTCCCATGCTTTATCTATTTCCTAAAGCCAGAAAATATTTCAAGAGCATAATTCTGAACATTTCACTGGTGGAGAAAATTCTGTCCATCTAATTCAACACCATGTGGTAGGTCCTAGAGAACATACCTGTTTCAGGGTATTTATAGTGGTTTGATCCTCTTGGGATAACTTTAGTGCCGTGCTGATTTTGACAGAGTTGGATGCTATTTCTGCATTTAACTCCCTACATTTTGTCATGAGTCTCTTCTCATTCTCATGAGACTTTTTTAAGGCCTTGGTCAGTTTTTCATATTCAATGCGAAATTTTTCTAGGTGTTTGTCTCTACCAAGTTCATCGAGGACTTCCTCAAACTCCTTTTCCAGCTTCTCAAAGGACTTTTCTTCCTTTAAACAAACAAAAACTGGTATTAACATTTCATGTCATATTTCTTTGTAGCCTGAGCTGAGCAGCAACAATTCGAAAACACAAATTTTGTGTTATCATTACAATAGCTCAGAGTTAGTAAAGTGCTACGTGTGAGTCAAATTGCAAGTCAGTTGTATCATGCTATTTCTGTAAATGGAACATCGCACTACAGGGTGTATAAGTGAAGAAATTATAAAAACAGCTGTACAGGCATTGCACTACAACTGAACCTTGTTACCTTTGCCCATAAGTTAAACAAGATTCTCATGTTATTAAGGGCTCCAATATTTGCAGCTGGATGCATTTCAACCATTAACTACCAAAGTCAGATATACCAATACCACTATAATAACAAGTTTGATTGTTATTTTAAAAGGAAGACAGACAGATATTGGTACCACCTTACTTAAGTCCATGTTTTTAGTAATTTATAAACACATTCATAACTTATAACAATGCACTAATAAAGCATTATAAACACGGCTATAAGTATAGGTCATTGGGCTTCACAAAAACTGTTTCCCAGATTTCAATATACAACTCGTTGTTTCAAATGTCTGGATGAAGTTTATGGTAAAGATTCTGACATAAAAATGAAAGCCACAATAAGGATCCTCTTTTGTTTATATCACTAATTGTGATCTAGTTACCTTGGTACTTTGAGTTACTCTTGTGATATGAATGAGTAACAAATGCTACCATTACAAAACAATAGGTATATTGTCCACTAACAAAGATCACAGGCATTTCAGAAGCAGTGAAATTGTTAGGGTGCCATGGGATATCGTTCCTCCATGAGAACCCTTGACATATATTAAAGGTGATGAATTAGCAGGCCAAAAATTCTCAGGAGGACACATTTTAAAAGAACAGCATGCCAAAATTTATCCAGACCACTGGGTCAGAGTGAACTGTGTGTAAGGATCATATTGGGTCGTCTTTTACACATTGGGTATTTCAAACTTCCTGTTTTCAGAGCCAGTTTAATTCTCAGCAAAGGAATTGATATGCCACACATTTTGGTTATGTAGTGTTAAAGTGTGGCCAACGTCTTATCAACCATAAAAGGGTCTTATCAACAACAGCTTCATAAGCATGCCAGGTGCGAAACATTGTTTTTGTAATTCCTTTGTGCTGCTTGGACAAGTCTATGCAGTGGGAAAATGTAAGATTGTGTGCAGGGAGACAGTGAGAGAGGTAAGAATTAAGGAGGCTAATTTCTGACAAAACAAGTGTAATATGCAGGTACAACAGGTCCTTTTAGGTTACTAATACTGTACGGATAGCCTGAAAATATTGCTATAACAATAGTAAATGGCGCAATATCTGAGTTATCAAATATCTAAACTAGGCAGTAGTAACTAGCTGGCTAAGTAACTGACCCATCCACCTAAAGACTGAAAAGCCTACCTCCGTCATTGTCCTTGACGCTTTTTAAAAGTCGATGGAAAAATCAATAATGGAATGGAGGAAAAAATCCGTAATAATTTACAATGTCATGTAAATATTCGTATGCCACAACTGCTCATTAGCGTGTGGATCGGGGACTTCAGCAACTATGTGCGTCCTTGTTTCCAGGAGACCACGCAGGTCCGCGGAATGACGCGATGACGTCATCCGAGTCGCGCGCGCTCCCCTTTTAAGCCCCCCACCCCGAGGACGGAGACGCTCCCAGCGACGGGCGCGTGGGCAGCAATGTGGCGAGGGGTTGCCTAGATCATCTGCTACTCCGGCCTTCCTTAGAAGCGGGCCATCAATCCCATGATCAGTGACAAAGGACGCGTAGCTGGACGACGTGGCAAAGTAAAAACTGCATAGCTTTTCAATGTACTGCGAAGCTGGACAGAATTAAAGATGACAGTACATAAAGCCATGGGGAATGATTTAGTGATGATATTGATGGTGTTTATTATTATTATTGTTATTATTATTGTTGTTGTTTTGTAATATGGGCTATTGTTACTATATTGCAATGCCTTTTTAAACACAACACATCTAAATATTGGCCCCCAGCACTTGCTGTATAATACTATACTTTTATATATTAATAGGTGTAAGAAAACAGAATTGTCCAGTAGGCTAGGCGAACTGGGTGGGACACAATGAAATAATGAGTGAACTTTTTTTTTTTTTTACACTAGATGGCACCTTAACACAGGTTAGCTAATGAATAAATACGTAATTCAAATAATTGTATTGCGCGGCTAGTATATCTTGCCCTGTTTATAAATTCATTTGTGTGTTTGATAAGGACAGCCATTATAAGCGGGCACTCGCCACGTCAACCAAAATCCCTTTAATATTCCTGCTCATACTTCTTCTGTCTTTGAGAATTAACTGTTTTAAAAACGCAAATTTAAGTAATCACGCCAGTGTCCCAGTTGCAAAGAAATGACGCGTGCACCTGTAATAGTAAATCTGAAGTAATTCTGCTGTCTTTTCGGTGGTCTGTGTCTGTGCTTTAATTTCTGTTTACTGAATTGGCTGCAGCTATTTACATGAGATGAATGATCGCCAGAGGAAGGACTTGTGCCTGACGCTTGGCGCGAATGCACTCGGTAAAAGGCGCTTTGACGGTTCATCAACACTGACTAGAAACTGCAAGCCGGTCAGCAGTTAATAAGTAACGAGCTGGCACTAAACAAAAGAGTATATCAAGAACCAGGTTTAAGAACAAGTCCTTGGTTAATATCGATATTAATACACAGTTATGATTTAATTTCTTGTTCAGAGTGATCAGTCTCACTTAAAATTCTGAAAATATGAGCTGTGAGGGAGGTGTTTGCTTAGACTTATTCATGCGAACAACAGTTCATTGACCTGCTGCTGATGTTGTGTGTGTGTGTGTTTTTTTTCTTTCCTTTTTTTTCCTCCCTCCAACAACTGGTGTCTTCTGTGTGACGTTTGTACTAAAAATGGTTCATTAAAACGTTTTCTCTTTCCTCGTACTGCTCCTTCGCAGACAATCTGTATGTAGTCCTGTGCACGGTGTTTCTCCGTGAGCATAACAGAAACTGAATGAGCAAGATCTGAGTAAAGCATTAAGATTTGGATTGAACATCTGGCCCCCTTTTTTTAGATAAGCAATGGGTAATAGCGTCTCAAGCGTCCCATCTTTGCAAAGAGGACATCAGAACAGATTTCAAAGACTTCCAAACTCTTACAAAGGTAAGTACATTTACAAACTTTATTACCTTGACCATGTCAGCGAAAGGGTCTGATTTTTGGGAGTAAAATGCGATACTATTTACAAAGAAATAAAAGATTGCGATATATTTAATTAGGTTGTATAATATATTTTTGTAATGTATAATGTCCTTCCCTTCAGGTATTTAGTCACGCGCCGCACCATGTTATATTATTCTCTTGGAAACATTTTATCGGGGACATAAATAGAATATTATATAAGGAGTACGCTCTGTCTGGTGCTTACGTAATGCCTACGTAAATTAATTGATAAAATGCGTGTTTACGTTGCAGTAAAAGTCATACTGATGAGCTGTCTTTGAAGAATACGGCTGTAAAGCCCATGAATGATATATTTAAATCAAAGCTCATTTTGAGTGGTAATGCACTGACATGGCAGCCATGCTGCTTGTGAAAGTGTGGTGCTGACGGACAGCGCCAGAGAGTAGAGAGTAAAGTTTGTCTCATTAAAAGTTAAATTTTATTCTTTTCTCTTTTTTTTGCTTCAGTTCAGAAAGCTGCCAGATCTTTATTCCCTGGAACACCCAGCTTTGCTTTGACTCGAATAAGGGGAAACTAGGCTGATGAATAGTGCAGCCCCCACGTCAGACGCGAGAGGCGATCACGTGACGCGTCACTCGCCTCGGCTAAGTGGGAGCAGGGGAGACCCTGAATATCATAACCACAAGAAACAATGACAGTGCATTTATGTGACACATATATCACCTTCCCGAATATAGGTGACAAGTACTTTTAAAGTTGCATGTGAATCTAAATTAGCTGAATTATAAATGAAGCCCCATGAGCTACAGTAGCTGCAATAAATGCAAGATAAAGTGACAAGGTAAATGAATACAAAATGTTACAACTTGTGGCAGAGTGCTGCAAGTGCCCTTAATAAGCTACAGATTAATGATTCAAGTTTTGATTTTTATAATGGGAAACAAAACTATCTCGCTTCTCTTGTCATGTGCATACAAAATACACCTGTCCACATTTGTTTCTGAAAGAAAGGCACTATGATTTCATGCCGAGATAAAGGCGGGGGTGTCACCGGGCCAATGGGCAGCTCTGTGGCCCTAACACCTGGCCCTCTGTGTGTGTGTGTGTGCGCGTGTGTGTGCGTGTGAGTGTGTGTGTGTTCGCTGGTTTCCTCCAGCAGTCCCAATAAGTGCAGCTGTCACCAGTGATGACCTGGCAAGCCATTCAGGGTACCTTCTGCCCTCCGCTTTCTGGGATGCACTCCAGTTTCACTGAGACTGGATAAGTGGATATGGATGGTTGGATGGATGGATGGAAAATATGTTAAATAATTACCACCATTATTATGATAAATAAGAAAGTAATAAAACATAATAAATCTGAAGTGTGGGTAAATACAGGACATTTTAACATTTTCTTAGTTGATTCTGGCTTTGTTTGACAGTATCCACGAGGCTGTGGTGAGGGGAGGCTTCTCATCATAAGTGATTGATGGTAGTTTTGACTTATTTATTTATTTTTTTAATGTGGACATTGGATCTAGAATAGTGTGTGAGTGCGCACTACAAAGGGTTGGCACCCCATTCTGGGTTATTCCCTGCTTTGCACCAGTAGTCCTGGACTGGCTCCGGACTCCTCACGACCCTGAATAGGACAAGTGGTTACCAAAAATGGTTGGATGGACATTGGGTCCATGTGGAGAAGAGAGAAGGGAAGGAGTGGTATTTGGAATACAGGCGTTTGGAATACAGGGGCCAGGGAATTAGCACAGAAAAGCAATTTATAGTGTAAATTTGTGTAGTCTCATTCGCAGAGTACATCAGCATGCAAATGGGGGAAGAAACAGGACCTGAGCAAATTGCTATGCACCCCCCATCACTCAGGAAGCGAGGTCAGTCCACATCAGAGGATAATCCTACCGGTAATGAGAGACAGGATCCAGCACCTGAAGTGCTCTGCAGCCACAAGCCATTCTCTCCTTCAGTCATATATAATAGGATAAATATATTTACAAAGTACTTAGTTCCCTAGCAAAATTTGCAAGGTTACCGCAGTTCTGTATAAAACGCTGTGAGAGTAGTAAGGTGACAATTAGGCATTAGCGAGAGAGTCAGACGCAATACAGGTTTTTTTTTTTTGCTGTTTGCAGTCTCCACACTGCCCTTTAAAAGGAGGAGACCTTGATACACATGTGAACTGGACGACGCGTGTACCGCCTTACGTGTAAACAACACATAAGGGTAGAGACCGGAGGAGAAAAGCTATTTTTTTTTCTGTGCAGCGAACACCATTTGCAATCAATCTGCCACTTTGTAGGAGAGTGCTACCGGATGACTGGAGTACTGTTTTCATTCCGGCCAGTTCTCCAGAAGCAGCATTATAGGCTGTTGCCTCAGAACATTGGCTGGCAACATTTGAGCAGCCATGTAAATGGACATAGTCTGAAGATACTATTGTAATCCTAGTGTTACAATGTACCGGGACTGTACTTTTTTAGAGACAGAAAAGCCTAATTTTGGCAACGTTCTGAAGGGCATAACAAATAAATAATTTGTATTACTTCTAAGCAAGTTATCTGGACTAGCTGATTCTTAATGAACAGGTCTGGAGATCCTAAATAGCTGTTTGCCTCCAGCTGAACATATTGAGAGCAATCAGTTGTTGTTACCTTTGAGACTGATATTTTCATTATACAATTCTTAATCAGGGAGTCTGGTCCTGGAAGGAAGAGAATGAAAATACAAATGGATTATTTGCTTATTTGAATCAATAAACAAATAATACATTATTTGTATAAGATAGCATGTGTCCACGAAAGATGTTTGTTATTGAATTAGCTGAAACTGAAAGGACCCAAATACATATTATATTGCATGAATAATGTGTGATTAAAGTTTATTGTGTGGTGGACAAGTAAAATACACACAACTGCTTTAATACTCGTAAATGCATTAGCAATCATATTAGATTATGCTCTAGAATACATAGGGTAAGTTTATATTTAAAGTTAAATTTGTATTTAATGTTTATGTTAAGTTTGAATGAGTGTTGACACATTACTGTTTGCAAACATCTTTTGTCAGCTGTTAAAATTACAAGGAAAAGCCTAAAGCCTAAAAGTGTTTATATTTATGTAAAAATACACATGATTTTATATGCATGTGTGTGTGTGTGTTCGTTATGTATATGTTACATTGCGGGGGCCAAATGTCCCCACCGTGTGATAAAAACCTGTTATTTTGTTTTGAATGGGACAAGGGGAAACTCATTTTTGTAATTGTCTGTGATTGCAATCAAAAAACTAAAAATGCCAAACATCTCGTGTTTTGTTTGGTTACTTATGGTTTAATTTAGGGCTGGGTAGGGGTTAAGGGTGTCATTGTTGGAATAAGGGTTTTGCTAATAACAATGAATGGATGGTCCCCACAAAGAAACCTAATATGTGTGTGTGCGTGCGTGTGTATATTTTACCCCTATGTGATCCCGCAACAAAGCTGCTAGGAAACTGTGCCACAAGTTTAAAGCATACTTCACCTTTGAAGTCAGTTTCATTTTCAGCCCAGACTGGAATTTTCAGTGCATTTTCAGTACATCCAAGCAGAATTATCACACATTATAGTCATCGTTGAAAAGGGCAGTTGCATTACTACCATTATAAGGCTTCCTAGTACTCATAAGCACAACTGCATTTTCTTTCGATAAAAACGAACAGATACGAGCGTAACTGGGCACTTTTTTGTTGTGCTCTGTGTGAAACCTGTAAAGCATGTCACATCTGCAGCCGGCTGTGTTCTACCGCAGCCGTTTGAACATGCAAAACCAGAACCATGCATGACCAGAAATCCCGAGGAACTGCATATTAATCCAAAGGAGGCACCTCAGCCTTTTCAGCCATGTTTCCTTGACAACAGAGTGTGACATGTAAACTGTTTCCATGGTAATTATTCCTGAGTGCTATCAGCAGGAGATAATAATAGAAGGCAGACAGAAATGTGTGATCCAGCCGTACTGTTAAAGGAGCATACGTGTTTTTGTAATATTCATTATAGGTCTTAGTTTCGTTATTTTTCTATTGAGTTGAACTGTGTTTGTCTGAACCCTCTTGTCCGATCTCTGCCAAGGATTTCAAACAAGAACGTTCCATAGATTGTATTTATTTATTCCAACAGCCCCCAAGAGTTTGGCTCTTAGGAAGGGTTTTCTGTGCCGATGATGTCACAACTACATTGTTTGCCAAGGCAGATATGTTGATGAAATTCTGTCATGATGATCTATGTAACCAGTGGGAATGCAGTGTTCTGTACTGGAAGGGCTTTCATATGTGCTTCTATTACAGTCAACCCTGGAATATACTTGCCTTGCTCCACCGAATATCAATTCAAATTCCATACTTCAAAATGTTAGAAAGTCATGCACTTTCCTCAACTTAAGATTCTTACTTGGCCGACGTGGTTGATGTTAGCATATTTAAGGCAAAAAAAAAAAAAGTTTTCCTCCACATTCCCTTCACTCCACACACGCTGTAAATGAGCTGGAACAACTGGTATACTAAATGTAAGATAAGAATGTGGACTCTGTGCCAGAAATGATCAGAGATAGAGGAGCGATTGCCATGCGAGCTGGACTCACACCCATGGCGATCTGCGGGCAGAAATGCCACAACGCTCCAGCTGTCCCTGGAATCTTGAGTCCCGGCCGAACTGAGGTCTTCGCAACTCTGTGAGGACGCGTCGGAATACAAATCGCGTAATGGGCACAAAATGTTACCAGAGCGTGGACACCTTGCATACAAAAGCGGCATTCAAGCCACTCGACATGTGCTTCTCGGAAAACCTAATCTACCTGCAGACTTTTTAAGCAGCTTAATCATAAGATACTGAGTGCAGCTAATCTAAGCTCTTTTTTCAGTTATCTGTGTATACAACTGTGTTCTACAAGTCCTTCATTATAACACAAAATGTAATGTATGGCTCATAAAACCGTATCATTAGCCGAGTACTGAAGCATACAATACGCATAATTTACAAAAAATTGTGGAAGCTTGCAGAAAATCATACCTTGTAATTAATTTAAACCTGCCCCTTGCTTTCTACCCTTTAATTTCCAGATCACCATGCTCCTCAAAAGTATGCATTTGTTTAAAAAACGATGCATGTATTGAATAGCTAAATAGCAATGCAATAATTATCGCATTATTTCGTACAGCACATAGTTCCAGTATTTTTGATTGAATCGCACTCCAGGGAAAACGCAATGGAAATCTGAAAACAAGTCAAAAACCAATTGTACGTGAATTGTAAGAAAATGGAAACCATGTTCAACTTCAATTCTTTGGCTTTGATTTTCTCTGTGTAACGTAAAGCTTTAGGATCTGGACACAAACCAGGAGTGAATAAGCATGTGAATGCAGGGTGTGCTGAGGCTTTAGGGGAGATCGCTTCCCTGGGGAGATTGCGTCATTGTTTTGTGTGCATGTTCCACACATCATAGCACATGAATGTGCGGTTAGCGGTTAGCCAGGCCTCCAGCACAAGCCATTCTGTGAAGCCGTACCCAGTGGGATATGGTATTGTTGTTTCTGTTCCATTTCTGGCTGTTCCATACCCACATGAAAGGACAACAGCTCATGCCAATCGTATCTGGGACTTTACAAGTGATATAAATTACTTTGTAACTAGATATTTAATTAAGAGATGAGATTGGCATGGTCAAGTGTCAAACTTTCTTTATTCCCGATAATGTTAGAAACAGTCCTAACCTAGGCATTGACCGAAACGTTAAAAGTTGTTTTAAATACTGTATGGTTTTAGATTTGTAAGGTAAGCATTTTGCACAAGGTTCGAGAAGTATCCTTTTTGAAGTATCCCGACTATACTATAATACAGTCATCCCTCGCCACTTCGTGCTTCGACTTTTGCGGCTTCACTCTATCACGTTTTTTTCAAATACAGTACTGTGCTCATCAAAGTACATACAGTACTGTATATTCATTAAAATACATACAGTACTGTATATTCATTAAAGGGGAGATAGAGACAGTGAAAATGATACAGCGCGCACTCAGTTATACCCTCTTCCTATCCCGGCCACTGGCTGGCTCAGCCTCACGCAAGTTTGTGTCTCTCATACACGCTTCTACATCGCTATGCGTCAGAAGCATCTTTGTTTGTGATTTCTGAGAACTTTTTGGTTTTGTGTAAGAACTGTGTGTGTCTAATTAAATGTACAATAATAATAATAATAATATGATATTTGTAACATCAATTATGTCTTATTTCTCTTGTTTTGTCTAATATAATGGGTAATACATGTCTAGAGGGCTCTAATAATGTTAAAAAAAATGTATTTAGAAGGTCATAAATAGGTTTTCTATCCTCTAACTATGAAAATATTCGACTTATAAATAAAGAATCCTACTTTGTGGAAATTCAATTTTTGTGGCAAAGTCTGGAATGGATTAAACGTGATAAATGACTGACGACTGTTTACACTTGGTTTTAAAATGTGTCTTGGGCGATCACATCACAGTTGGACAGCTAGGACACATTGACCTGAACACCTGTGTCTATCATGTATCTTTAAGGTGTCCAGCTGACCAGTTGCATTCTAGAAGGTCAAATGGTCCTGAGCCAGTCATTGTGACGTTCTTGTCGGAGACGTAATGTTACGCTCAGCCCCGCCCTTCGTGTTTTTCCCCTGTTCTGCCCTCAGGCGGGGCTTGATTCGCCACACCTGACCCTTGTTGTTTGCCTCGTGTGAATTCTCCGCTTGTTTCCCTTGATCAGCTGCCTCTTGTTTGCCCCTTAATGTGCTGTCCTATTTCAGTGAGTCCGTGTCCAGTATTGTCAATGCTGTGTACGCTTGCTCTCGCGCTTTCTCCCGTGCTTCCCTCTGTACTCACCAATAAACGCCCCGTTGAAGGGCTTAACCTAGCAGCCTGCTGCCATGGGTCGTTCATCCCGCCGAAAACGTGACACGTAACAGGACACATTCGTTTTTACACTACGAAAGCGGTCAAATCCGTCCCAGACCACTGGCAAGTGATTTGAGTGATCAGATAATAATGTGTCTTGGCGGTCGTTTATATTTGCATTACCACTTCCAAAACACATTTTAAAACTAAGTTTAAACAGGGCCTTAGTCAGCAAAGCATTAAACTATTGTCATGCAGAGATGCAATTCATAAACCCATATACAGTAACACATGAGTTACCTGAATAACATCGATTAATCACTGACCTACAGACCGCAAGGAAGATCATGTCTTGTACTTCTGTGGAATGGAAATCAATTTGATAAGACTTTACTTAAGGCCGTGGTTTTAGCAATTTATAAAAACATTCATAATACATAATAATGCATTCATAAAGAATTATAAACATATACATATTATCAAAAGGCACAACACATTATAGCCATGTGTTTTATGCATTATGAATGCTTTATGAAGCTGCCATCTATAGATACCTTCACAATGCATTATAATGGCCGGCATAAGCATTTTTCTCTGTACCATAACCAATCATAATCAACAAGGCTCTATGTTGCTGTATCCCTTCTTTTGTAGGATGGATGTGTTTTCTTGCCTCTTTCATGTTGTCTGTTGATACATGAAGTGGGGGCCACAATGATCAGAACACCTGACACATCTGAAAATGTTGACATTGTTGCCTTCAAAACAGGATTTCATTTCATAATGTTCATGAAATATGCAGATGGCTGCGCGCAACAAATATCAGATGAAGTGAGACCTACTGTTTTTGTCCACTTTTAACTTTAATATTTGGTATGTCCACCTTTTGCAGCAATTACAGCAGCACATCTCTCTGGCATAGTGTCAGTATATTTCTTGAGAACTCCAACACTAATGGTATCCCATGCCTTCTGCAACTCAAGCCAAAGGCTTTCTTTTAAACGTACAATAGATCTGTTCAGTTTATTTTCCAACTCGTCACAAATGTGCTTGATGGGGTTGTGGTCCGGACTTAGCACAGTGATTCTCCTTATGAAGGCTCTATTCTATTGTTTATAGAGCATAATGATCACTTTGTAGATATTTCATATGTTTTTTGGGTATTTTAATAGCCAATTCAACAAAAACAACTGAAACCTTTTAAATATGCCAAGTGTTCTAATCATTTTGGCCACCACTGTATACTCCCTATACAATCTAAGCTTCAAATTGCTAAATATTTTGGGTTTCCTTAAGATGTGTAATTTGCTAATGATCATAATTATAGTTAATAATAATAATACAAACATATTATAACATATGTCATATATATGTGTGTGTGTGTTTGTGTGTGTGTGTGTGTACTTTAATCAAACCATACTCTACATAAACAAATGCAAGTCAACTTAGTTTTACATTGAGTAGCGTTATGGATGTGTTATTAATGCAGACATGCTTCTAGCCATGGAAGACAAAGAGGCTCACACTGAAAGGCTTGTGCATCATCAGCTTCTCATTGTTGGAAATGAGCTGCGCGGCCGCCTTGTCTCCCGTGCCGTTTCACTTCCTGGTTTGTCCCGCAGCCAGTGTTAATCATCGCAGTAGCATTTCCCCAAAGTGGCACCGTGTCAAAGCCTTTGAATGCCAGCCTGCTTTATTTTTACAATCAACCTGCTTGTCATCTAGGTTTAATAAAAAACGTCCCAAGATGGTCCTATAGCATGATTCATAGCCTCCCTGGCATGTTTCCATCTCCTCAGATCCTCAGATTAAGCAGTAGATTAAAAATGGGGCTTGATTCCTGTAATAAAACACATATGAGCTGCTAGGAGTTTAATAAGAGTCAGAATGGAATTTAAGTCAGCTTCTGTAAATAATCACCATTCCTATGCATTTCGTTTTCATTTCTTTGTCCTTTGAAGAATAATTGTCCCTTACTCAAAGTGGCATGGACCTCTTCATGAAATGACGTGTACAGGTGAAAGATGGCCGATTCAGAGGTCACTTCTGTGCACGCGGAGTTTTCAGTAGACGCTCAAATCAAGTCTCTCAAAGTAGAAATGGCAGCAAGTTTTCAGATCTGCACAGCAATAAAAAAACTATGAAAACATACTTTATGCCACAAACCCTGAGCTGGAGAACTGACTACTCGGTCATTATTAAGTATCATCAGTATAATGTAGCAAATGTTTAACTAAGATGGAACAACAAATGAAACATTTACAAGAAAAGGGGGTCCCGGGAGCATTAACAGGGGTGCATTGTGCTTTTTTATTTTGTTTTGTTCATTGCTCTGCATGAGCCTTAACATGGGAGAGACCTACAGTTTAACAAAGAACAGATGATGCCCAAAAAATCTGCAGTCTTGGCCTTTTTTATATACGCTTTCTAACTGCATTTCCAATATTACGGTAATAATTGGCCATACTGGAAATACAATTCATTGTAGCTGCATAAATGTGGTGAAATATGTTTCTGTTGGGAAATAAAAAACAACAACAAGCCTCAGCACAGGTTAATGAAATAAAAGAGACGACAGACTGAACGGTCATTTGTACCATGCTGTCCCTTAATATAATATGTGTAATGAGCTCCAGGACTGCTGGCTAACTTAGTTACCACGGCAGGCCTCATCCATCTCCTATGCATGATTTAACAAACTGACAACAAACATTTGGAGCGCCATCTACACTCAGCGGTCAGTTTATTGGGTACACCTGCTCGCTAATGCATGAAGCCTGCTTCTCCAAACAGCCAATCATATGACTGCAACTCAATTCATACAGCACACAGACAGGGTTGAAAGATTCTCTTACTGTTCAACCAAGCATTCAAATGACTAATATGCCCGACTTAAGCAATTTGGAAGGCAGTGCGATCATTTACACCAAACACGGTGGTACCTAGCATCTCAGAAATTGCCTTGGTCCTGGATTTTTCATGCACTGAAGTGTCTAATGTTTACAGACTATAATGTAATGAACAACAACATCTAGTATATGGCTAAACAGACCTTGTTAATGAGAGAGGTCAGAGGAAAATGGCCAGGAAGACCAAAAGTGCAAAAAAAAAGCAGCTCAGTACAACAGTGATACACACAATTGCCTTTGTGGATGCACAGCTTGTCAACATCCCAGTTGGCAAGACCGGGCCATGCCTGATACCAGCTAGGCATACCTAACAAAGTGGCCACTGAGTGTATAAGGCTTCAAATTACATTTTTCCCAGTGTACAACTATATGAATGCATAAATATTCAAAGAGGTTTGTCTGACAAGGTAATTGTTATGGAAGATAGTTTGTTTTATGTACTTAAACCTATCAGAGAGAAGAGACACCAACAAAGTGATGCCTGGGTTGCCCAAGTTCATGGAATTTACAGAGTTTATAGAATTTATTTATTAAATATATTTATATTTATATGGTGGTGTTAGTTTCTATTGTCCAAGCATATTGACATTTTGTCAGAGTCATAAAATGTAATAAAAGTAAAAAAAAATGTTCCTGGTATGTACTTATGGGAACAATATATAATTTTGTTTGCAGTATGTATGCTCTCACTAAGTATAAGTTTAATGATACAGGTACAACAGATGGTCAGTAGATTTTTATGTGCTGTTAACGTTCTGTGTAATTATGCAGCATGAATATTGCTCACAATAAAAGGCAACAATGAGCCACTGATTAGTGTTGGTGTTCAACTTTTTCCTCATTCCCGTTTTTAGTTTTATGTGTATTTTACATTGCACTGCATCTTAATCAGGTTTCATGAAAACCAGTGATTGCTCCGGAGTTTTATAAATAGAACACTAATGCGTCAGGAACAAATCTCTTATCCTGTAAACCTCATGGCATCACGTGTGGTGATTTGGCCCTGGCTATTTATAAGCGGAAATCAGATGGGAAATACAAATGCAAATGATATCAAGAATGATTTGCTGTTCCCGTAAATATGCACTGATCCCCCTGGGAAGTTTTCATCCACCCTAATCTGCATGAGAGGTGGGGCTTTCGTACAATTAACTTCTGTATTTCTGGGATCTCTCATCCTCTCCTTTGTTTGGAAATGGTCATTGACAAAATGCATAGGCAGCCGTTTACATATAATAGTATGGTGCATATGGTATTACTTATCATATGTACATATGGTAAATACTATGTTCTCTATATATAATGAACATGAAGGCTAAGTGGGTGAACTGACAAAATAATAGGATTTCCGCTAAAGAATCTGATTACTTATCTGTTTATCCAATTTACCTAATTTTAGAGTATTCAAGTTCAAAATTTTATTTTAATGAGATTTTCATTTGAATTTCTTTACGTAAATAAGAAAAATATTTCATTCCCAACATCTCTACAAGAGTTTATTTGTGGATAGATAACAGTCATTGACTTTATTTAGTCCTTGTCATCTACCAAAATGACATTGTTGTTCACGTCAAAGAAAAATTATGTCTGGGCCAGGTTTTAATACTTATATATTTATTTATCACCTAATTTATTAATGGGTGTTTCCATATCAACTACTGCATGAAATAACTTTTTGTTAGCCGTTATATAAATAAATAAATACAAATAAAATGGCCAATTTATAGTATAGTATATTCTTGAACTGAAGAAAGTTTTTTATACCGTTTTATACTTCATAAACTCCTCCTCTTTATGCGTAGATTTGCCATTTCAATTACAACATATTGCATCTGTAATACGAAGGATCTGTTTTTATTGGATCATTGATTAATTAATAAAAATGGAAATGTCTATACGCATGCAAAAATATCGTAAGGGAATTTGACATGAGCCCTTTAAGATAAGAACGTTCCACCTTGTACAACATTTGAACGAGTTACGAATTATTGCGCCACTGCATTGGTCCGTGTGTTTTGAAGTGCGCGTCCCTCTGCAAGCCCGCACCAGGGCTGAATGAGTGGAGCTGCTGCGTGGGATGTTGGATGAAATGGGAGTGTGGGGGAAGAAGCGCACCATCTGGGGTGGTTCACAGAGTGGAAATACATCAAGGACAGAGGCAGGCGAGTGTAGAGGCGTTATGAGTCGCGCAAGCCTGTCCCAGAACCCCAGAAACGTATTCAGACGTTAGTAGGGAAGAGTCGGCTTCATCATCAGGATCTCTGCTCACAATACAGCTGATGTTAAAAAAGGAAATGATATTTCATATAACCCTTTCTATAAATGTATATATAAAAAAATCATTACTTATCTGGATTTAGTAGGCTACTTGAAATAGACGAAATATCGCATTACAAAAGATTGAGCAAATATGAGAAATTCATGATCATATGTGCTATTTTTATACTACCTGTACAATACCAGAGTACAAATATTAATAATATTTTACTGCCTTATATTAATGGCAACAAAGCTATTCACCATCTTCCTCTGAGGGGGAAGGTACTTTACATGTGTGCCCCTCGATTCAAAAATATTGCTGTTATTTGAATCAGTTTGGAGTTAAACAATCAAAAACACACATGGCCTGTATACTGGGGCTGTCTGGTTGCTGCAGCAAGCGAATCATCTGGCTGCAGCTGAATACACAGAGCATTCCGGCAAGCTCAAGAGGTTAAGTTACTGTTCGACCAAGCATTAGATTGGCTAAAACGCCTGATCGAAGCGATTTTGAAGGTGGTGTGATTTTTCGGTGCCATACGTGATGGCCCCAGCATCTTGGAAACAGCCACTCTCCTGGGATATTCAAGTGCTAGTGTCTCGATTTTACAGACAATGCTATGATGAGCTAAAAACACGCAGTCAATGGCATATCTGACGCCACAAGGGCCAAAATAACAGCTCAGTACAGCAGTGGTGTGTAGGAGAGCTTCTCTGAATTCATATCTTGTCTACCCTTGAAGCAATTCTGGAGGCAAAAATGGGTTTCACTAGCTCGGTATTTCTAATAAAGTTGGCACAGAGTGCATATTTAAATAATTGAACAGTTCACACTCTAACATATATTTATACAAGTTCTCAACATAAACAGGGCTGTGAAAGACATATATTTTGCATTTATCAGTATAGCACATATTTCACGGACTACATTGTATCAGAAATGTGTAGATAATGTCAACTGCTGAGATTATTTAGGTTATAGTTGTGGATTATTTGAAAGTCAAAGTCATACCTCATCCTCATTACGTAAAGGTCTGGTGTCATTTTCTAGAATGTTTTTTTTTTCCTTTTTCTCTAAATAGTAGCAAGTCGGTGCAAACAATAGCCCAATTATTTAAAAATGTCTTAAGAAAATAAATCTTGATTTTTATATGGTATACATATATATTTATACACGCACACGCGGTATATCTGTCACAAATCAAACAGGAAGGAGACAGGGGTAAGCATTAGGGCAAGCCAAATGAGGAATTTATTAAAAGGTAACAGGACCAGGGCAAACAAATAAACCGCGTGGCATCAAAATAAAAGGCACAACTAGTAAACAGGGCATGCAGCAGAGCACACATTACAGTAATGTCAATGACCAGACTGGGGAGCATAAGACTGGGAAGCACTCTTATACAGGGTTGACAATGGGGCAAACCAGAGGCAGCTAGAGTGGTCCACATGAGGGCCTAAACGAGAGGCAAGACAAAACAAGGAACAGGTGTGGTTTGTTAGCCGCACTGGGAAGAGAGTAGGATGGGCAGGAAGGCGGGGCATGACAGTATACTCTATCAGTTTGGAGAACAATATATTTACCCACAATGCCTTTAACAGGAATAATACAGTATAGAAGTAGATAATGCTGTCATTCAAATCACACCAGCTGGTTTCTTGTTTGGCTCAAAATAACAGACATCTCTAGATCAAAAGGAAAACAGAAGTGGGGCTTGCTGAAGTGGGGCTTTACTGGCACATGCAAGTGGTGTCGCTTTCTGATTAAGCTTGACAGAAATGTTTAACTTTACTAAAATGATCAGTATCCTTGCTATAGCACATGTTGTGAAGATCACAGTAGGTGTCGAAGTAGCTTCATGCATCTTTATTTGTTCAGGGGTCTTGTCTCCCATCAGGCATATAAGTCAAAAAAGTGCTTAAAAAGTTATGTGCTTTTGAGTTACACGCATCAATTAACATGTGTTACTGTTACTGAGAACAGCGTTGCATTTCATCAGTGATTTTCATGTGTGAATTATTTTGAATTACTTATTCTAGTTTCCTCCAGGTACTCCGGTTTCCCCCCGCAGTCCAAAAACATGCTGAGGCTAGTTGGAGTTACTAAATTGCCCATAGGTGTGTATGCGCAAGTGAATGATGTATGAGTGTGCCCTGCAATGGGTTGGTCCCCCATCCTGGGTTGTTCCCCTCCTCGTGCCCATAGCTTCCGGGATAGGCTCCGGACCCCCGCCACCCAGAAGAATAAGTGGTTTGGAAAATGGATGGATGGATGGATGGATGGATGGATGGATGACTCATTCTACAGTCTTTGATTAATCAAAGGTTTTCTCAGCTGAATCGAGTTTTCTGTTGGCAGAAAGAGCCTGGGCTGCCAGTTTGACATTGTCACTAAATTTGAGGTAATTTAAGGTAAAATTAAATGGAAGCTATCACAGGCAAAAGACATCTGGCATAAAATTTTGAACCACATTTTGGGTCTGTCTGTAATCATTGCAGTCTTTGTTCAAAGAACGAACATCCTGCAGTTTGTTTTGGGGGCTAATGCTGGGTTTCAAAGATGCCAACTGTGCCAAAAGGAGGCCTCTAACCTTCGCCATATAAAATGTGCACCGTTGCAGGAAGAGGAAGCCATTTGAATTAGCTGGCGAATGGTTATAAAAATTGCAACTTTTGCTGAGCGTGCATAATATCTGAGAGTGAGAGTGGTGAAAAGGAGTGCGATATAAAAGTGTGCTAAGCCACGCTTGCAGCAGAGCTAAGCAGTCTGAAAAAACGCATCTAATGACTGATGTTCCATGCATGCCGAAACCAGCCATGGCTACAAATTAATCAGTAAGAGAAAAACCGGGCTGTACTTTTCAAGCATATTCTATTATACTGTAAATATTTTAAGAATTTGTTGGCACCCCATTCTGGGTTATTCTGTGCCTTGAACCCGTAGCCTCCGGGACAGGCTCTGCACCCCCTGCAGCCCTGAACAGGACAGGCGGTTGGATGGATGTTTTAAGAATTTTTTTAGTAATTACTGGTATCTGTAATTAAAGGTAATACATATGCTGTGAGTTGCTTTGATAAGCATAGAAAGCAAAAGTTGTGTGTGGGGAAAACATTGTTTGTAATAATCAGTTTTTTTAAACTGAATGCTATATTTTCGTAAGCACCAGTATATTTTCGTAAGCACCAGTATATTTTTGTAAGCACCAGTATAGCCACAGGACCAGAGCTTCGCCATTTGTTTACAATAAATTTATTATTACAAAGACAGGACACTATCAGTTTAATTCATTCTCTGATATTAGATCAGATTTTGAGGAGGACAACAATGACATAAAGAAATACTGTAACTAAAGTCCTTTATATTATCCAGCCAGGAGGCAGAACGCGTAAGGCAGAGTATACTCTGGGTGGTACGCCAGTCCATTGCACTTTAATCATTTAGTTCTTTTGTGGTTATGACATAATTCTTGATTTTGATATGGGCAAAGATATGGAGATACACGTATTATTGTAATATCAGGAATAATGAATACAATTTTGCATAGCTCACCTTTACAAAGACGTATAATGAGTAGAAATATTTCAGGGCAGATGGTGGAATCTTTGCTTGAGGCCCCTGAGGGTAGGATGGTGCAATACAATTTGCCTGGGAGGTCACCGATAATAAAATTTGCCGAGCAGATTGCTGAGGATCGATCGCGCGGTCCGGATTAAATTGTTTCGGTTTGGTCCATTAGTCGTGTACCACTGATATTGTCGGTAGGTTTACCTTTACGTGAGTGAAACTACGCAGAACAATTTAGGGGGGTGGTGGATGGTATATTATCGAAAGCATACGTGTATCTGGGGGATGGCAAGGGGTGGCCGTGGTCACCCTAGGCTGAAACCTGGCCACCCCATTAGCCACCCCGGTCATTTGGCATTTTTGTGACATTTTTACATGGCCTGACTTAGCTACTAGAAACTGATTTATCGAACATGTGTTTGTTTGATAATTCCACCACAGTTATAAAGAATTATAAACAATGTAGCGTGTCGGTACTTTAAATATTCCCTTATTTTCTAGATGCTTTAATATTTGTATTTAGATTTAGGTGCATCCCAAAATGACCACTGGTCCCACCATACTGAAAATTTTCTGGCTCTGCCCCTGATCAAATAGATCATATAGTCTTTGCTATATTTCTCCCACAGGTTATTTAAATACTAAAGAGCTTCCTCTATCCATTTTCGTAGGTGACATCAGGGAAAACGTGATTCTGGCAACCAGATGCATTTTAGTGGCAGTGGCATGACGGTAATGTTGCTGAGTTGGAAGGAAAAACCAGTTATTGCTTTATTGACCAGTTACGTCAATTAAGGGAAACGACATGAATAGCACATGGATCACTGCGAACGGTCACGGCCGAGGGGGGGCCATAAAAACATACACAGGCTGATCGTTTCAATTAGTGAATCACGAGAACAGAGACTTATTGCAATTCAGCGTTCAAAACATTTACAGCAGTATGAGGGCTAATGAAGTTTTAAAGAGACCTGCGCTACGTTGGAAACTGTGTTTTGTACTTGCATTTTAGTTTAGTAATAACGATAATAATGTTAGTCCTTCCCATGGATCATTTAAAATGAGGTGATTGGGTGACTGTAGCATTGCATTAGCAACTGCAATGCTTTGTGGCGGATGTCTGTCCTTGTGATTCATTTCTTGCTCTTGACCCTTCTTGGGCAACCGTTGGTCTCATGCCAATAACATTGTATATGGTAACCAGGCTCTACAATTAGCATCTTAATTATTTTGCACGTAATAATCTTTGATGATGGACAGGAGACGCGTGGCTGATAAAGCATGGTAGAGCCGATACAGAACTCCAGCGTCTGATATAATGTCATAAAAAGAAATCTCCCCCACAATAAATCTGCTCATTCTGCGCCCCAACGTATTAATAATAATTCTCAGACAACATAGATCCTGAAGCCGAAGCAGACAGAGATGGCACAGGGAGAGCAGGCCCTTTATCTGGCCCCGCCTACACCTTCTCTGAGCGTGTCTGACATTATCCAGCAGCTTCCCTTCTCACCCTTACACTCCTACCTTCACTCCTTCCAGGCAGCGAGTCTCTGCGTAGGAGTATAGCAGCACCATGTGTCACACTCGCATACACGGCAAAGTTGTTTTTGTTCGAGAAACAGGGAAACAGCCATGATTGTGATTCAGAGCACTGGTGGCTGTTCAAGACAAGATAATTATGTGTGGGACCCATTAATGCACAGCTTGAAGGAAATAAATGCTTCCTATAACTTACAAATGACCAGCTGAATTGAACACCCCAGACCGTCACAGAGTACCACTGCTGTTTCTTTCCATGCCATCGAACTCTTTAGTAACCAAGGCAACTTGCAAAAGGTCAAATTCTGATTAAAGCACATGGTAAAAGGTAGGTATGATATGGCTTTGAGGTATGAGCTGGCTTTGAGGCAGGTTAGAAGTTGGAAACAATGCTGCTCTTTCGTAGTGACTTTTACAAACAAAATGTATTTTTCATTACTGTGCATAGAAATTAAAGGCTTAAGTGAGTGATTTTTAATGTACCTGTATATCAGCTAACAACAGCTAAAGGAGACGTCTGCCCATAGACTGGGGATTTTATGCAGAAGGCAGTCAAATCTGTCGCAGGAATGATAGATAAAGTGCGAAACCTGAAGAGCAGTGATGGCGCCGAGCAGAGAGAAGTAGTTTAGAATGAAGAGGGCATTGAAAATGCAATCAAGATGGCGTGGTGATGGAATTCCACCAAGAAAATGATCCAGCATCAACAGTACAGTGAGAAAAGGAAAAGGGCAGATTGCTGTGGAGGTGCTTCGCTGCCGCTTTGAAATCTAAACTTCTCTCGGTAGACACAGTGCATTCCCCTTTCTTTTATTTCTGGCAGATGTTTACTGCTGAGCGTGTCCAGCACGTTGTTAAGAATTCCTACATATTTGCCTTGGAAAAAGTAGATTAATCACGTTTACCCTGGGGTGTAAGGAAAAAAGGGGGAATTTATACAAGGTTACTTATACACTGCCATTTTAGGACAAGCTGACACACTCCTGTACCGGCAAGCAAGATAATAAAGAAGACAAAATATGACAAAATTACTGGCACCAACACAACAGAAAGACGGGAACAGAGCAGGCCGGAATTCCAACTCTCGCTATAAACAGGGAACCGAAACCTGAACGCGTTCGCGTTGAGGTCACACCTCAGACGTCTCTCAGCAACAAACGAGCAGCACGGCAAAAAAATGCACAGCCCTGTGCAATTGCATAAACGACCCCTCTTGAGAGTGCCAAGGGAATGTTGCGGAATGTTCCCGAAAAGACCGACAAATTGTTTGACCGTTTCTACAAGAAAATGTCAGCCTTTGTGATCTTGGAGCCAGCAGCCGTGTTGTGCTGGAGCTCAGCACACTCTTCTACTTCAAATTGTACTATTGCAAATGGTTCATGGGTATTTGCCTTGATGTTGCAATGAGAGGGATTTGCAGCCTGGGAAAAGTTAGATAGATTACAAATAAACTACGGGGATGTTCACTGAGCTGAAAACGGGCGCGATGGAGCTTGAAAAACCAGCAAACCCTTCGAGGGATTCATCTTCCACCAAATGAGACAATAGTTTAGCTTCATTTCAAGATACATTTTTTACATTTCCTTCACATCCACTGGCCAATTATAGAAGAAGGAGATGAAGGATTACTTATGCCAACCCTCTATCATGGCATAGAAGTCAATGGTGCTTTCGTTCAACTTACGATGGGGGTACTTCTCTTTCAGATTGCCTCTTTGTTTTGATTTTACTGGATGTTTCAGTTAAGTTCAATGAAATGTGCTATCATTGTAAAGCCGACCCCCAGTTACTAAAATGACCATGGTCAATACCTGTTGCCAAGTTTGGTAGCAATGGATGGTTCTTTTTTTGGAAAGTAGGTAATTCTGCATGAACGGAGTAAGAAATCAAAAGTATTTGTAATGTCTACACTTTCACTAGAAAAATGCTCACATCCTATCCACAGTGCTAGCACTAAGCAAAAACAGTAATTCTGCGTTATGGAATCATTTACTACTTATTTTTCCAAATAACACTGTCAAACACATGTAAGAAATGAGGAATAAGGACTTTTTTGTAAGGACTGCTGACATTTTTTTAATCGCTTAAGTTCTAAATCTGATTCAGATTAAAATGTATGTGATTTGTTTTATTTATACTGTATAAGTAATTAAAAAAAAAAAAAACTTTTTATTCATTAAACTGTGTTCTCGTCCAAAATGCTTCTTTTAGGACATAGCAGTTTTTAATTAAACTCAGTAATTGATTTACTTTGATGAAATGATTAAATTAATCCTGTTATTTAAATTATATTAGTGTTAATTCAATAAGTTTAGAAACTACAATTTTCAGTCATATGAAACAAATTTTGCTTATGGTAAAAAGATTAAAGAACATTTGAAACAATATTTTAGGAGAAGCAGAATGAGTCAGCATTGCAACAAGAATATGACTAATCAAAGCTATATTAAGAAAAATCTTCAAAAATGAAATTTCCAGCATGAGGAGTTCTTTTTTTTGCCATTATAGATGTCTTTGGTTTAAAGTATTTGAGAAATTATATCGTAACTAACACGTTTACTTATTTAAGGATAATGTTTGATGACACTATGCTTACAGCTTAATTCTCTTGTTATGTTTTGGTTTTTCTTTTTTTAATTACAGACCAGTTTCACATACAGAAACCAATTTCGAGAGACAGTATGGAATTTCAATTACTTAATTGTTATTCTTAATCCAATTAGTTAAATATTATATATATATATATATATATATATATACATAATGTAATATGTCATTCTGAGAGTGAGGGCGTTGCAGGACAGTGAGATAGATGACCCCATTTAGTGTGTTGGCTACGTCTATCTTTCCCACATTTTCTGTAGCAGGTGTGGAGATGTGTGGCGTGTTGTTGTCATCCGGCTCATGCCCGTGGCAGCCTGAGAAATGTCACAACTCATAAATCCCTGCAAACCAGCTCAACTAGCATTAAAATACCTAACATTTTCCTGTCCTCGACCCGTCTTTTACGATTTATATCTTTTCCCTGATGAAACTACAATTTACTTCATGTGTTTATTTAGTATGTGCTAATCACCCCGTTCAGACCCAATCCCATCTCCCCAAATAAGGATACGTCACCCAAATAAGGATCTAAGCTCTTCCCCAGCTCTGTATCACATGCTTCCTCACTGCATACATCACTATCAGTAGCCAAAACATAGTATGCTGCTTGAGTGATGCCATTTGCCCCCTTTTAACCTTTCTGCAGACTAGCTCACCTCCCTCATCACCCCATGTTAAGGCAAGGCCAGGGGGATAAGCTGTACTAGGGGCTGTAGCCCACGTGAGCAGCGGATTACATATTTATTTGGGGAATTCGGTTCTGAGCTGCCATCTGTCATTTATATCAAGGCAGTGAGCATTTGCAGGAACAGGATATCGCAGCAGCAAATGTAATGGTTGAACTTCTTTAAAAAAGAATACATACAGGAGGACACCATAGGCAAGATCCAAAAGAGGTTATAATGGGGGGTGAGTTAGGTAGTAGTTGCATAGAGCAGTGTTTCTCAAACCAGTCCACCGGGACGCCCAGAAGGTCCACGTTTTTGCTTTCTCCCATTTCCCTGGGAGTCGTAGACTGTCTGGGGGTCCCCGAGGACTGGTTTGAGGAACACTGGCATAGAGGCCCCTTAGCCCCACCTGACCAGTGATCATTGCCGTGATTGCTAGTGACATAATGGTATATTTCAGTGAGGTTCCCATATCGCAGTTTACCATTTCCAGTGCTCACACTAAAGCCATTTCTGTGTAGCGCATTCATCTTTGCTGAGTGTCATCACTGGCAATCATGCTGTTAAGTTTTCCTGTCGCATTCACAGGAGCCAGCTGGAATGCAAAGGCAGCATGCTGGCTGGGGAAAAAATGGTAATTGGCCTTAATTGCAATACAAGGCAGCAATTGCAGCAACAACAACTATGCAGAATTATCAGCTAAAGGGGCACAGCCCGTGTGTTTATGTTACCTGCTTTGTCTACAAAATGTTCTGCGCTGGTTCATTATTCTCTGCAAAATATCACCCTACATATGCTTATGATTACTGTCCCGAATGAAAGCATTAGCAAACCATAATGAAAATGATAAACAAGTACCATATACTGTATAGAAAGCTGCTGAAAAAAATTAAAAGAGTGTATGAAAATAATTAACGAGACATACTGGATAGTTCTGTTAATCCTTGCAATAATTTTATCCTGAGCTGTAATAATACATTAAAGTCACTGTAAAATAGATTCAGATTTATCCCTTTGGTCCAGCAAAGCTTTAAATACAAACACAGAACAGTAATAGGAGGAATAGGTCTTTAATCTGTTTGTGATGTTAATGAAACATCCATTTTCACACAACATCAGGATGCAATATAAAGTCCATATAAAACATCGTTCCCTGAAATAAAGCAATCGTTGGAAAATAGGCATTATTTTCCACTAAATCAATAGAGGAACTAATTAAAAGAACATCTAATCAGTTTGTACAAATGTTTCTCATTTCTGAGATAACAGGCATATCGTGTTACCCAAAAGTAGCCGATAGCAAACACGTTATAACGGACTCAACTAAATTAATAAGCTTCCTTGAATTTTTCTTCATTTGTATTACATTTGTTATAAACTGTATCCATATGTAGCGATAGACAATGGAGCTACACTTCAGCACTGATGCTGTCCCATAGATGCATCCTGTATTAGGGGTGTTTTTTAGCGCAGTATACGAACGGCAAAAAGGCTTGAATATGTATAAAGTTCAACCCAATCCCAAGAAAGAAGAAGAAAGAATTTTTCTCAAATTCTAATCACATTTCCCTGCCCAGGTTAGGAGAATGCCTGATAGCTCAGATAGCATCAACCAGTGGTAAAACCTGCAGGTATTAGCATCCTTTTGAGTCCATTGCACAGGCATGACCCTTTTCATCTTGCAGCTCGGTTTTTTTTGGTCACCACAGGGAGACTCTTCATCAATGTATGTCACTGTCAGGCGAGGGAATCTTTGGAGACTGTCAGCTGCCACGCTGCATTTCAGTTTCAGGCCTATGGAAAAGTAGCAGTGGGTGATCTTATTATCACACCTAAGCTCTGCCCTGTCATTTAAAATAGGTGGTGCTGGATACGACCTATCAGCTGCCTTATTCTCCCACATTTCAATAAAAAGCACTGGATCCCTTTGACGTCCATGTGGTGTCTTAAAATAAATCGGAAAGTTATGATTCAGAAATTGGATCAGAGAGCGAACATCCAACGAGATACCCATAGTCCCTTTCGGCGACCAGCATGACGCCAGCGATCTTATCAGCAGCTCTTACTCCCCAGTAGACAAATAAAACAATTCTGACACACATTGTGTGCTCCTCTTCACTTCGGGGAAATGTTTATAATCACTGGCACAGCGTTACTGCACAATTCTCATATAGCATAAACAACACAAAACAAAGTAAAATGGAAACAAATATTTTAGTACCTCGAAAAGCTTCAATATTATGATATGCTAAGAATTTTCGGTAACACTTTCTATGAATGTCATATCTATAAGAATCTATGAACACATTCATAACTCATTATAATGCATTCATAAAGCCTAATAAACATAGATTTATAAAAAAAAGACATAGCACATTATAGTCATGGTTATTGTGCATTATGAATGCTTTATGAAGCTTTATGTATAATGCACTAAAGATACCTTCATAATGCCATACAAAGCATCCTTGTTTCTTATGCTGACCATTATAATGCATTATGAAGGTAGCTATAGTGGGTTATAGATGAGAGCTTCATTGGAGCTTATGAAGTATTACAACAAAGACTATAAAGCCATATCACTGTCAATAGAAGATGCTTTATTAATTCTCATACCGACCACTATAATGAATTATGAAGGGACCTTCAATGCATAATAGACGACAGCTTCAAGTAAAGTGTTATCGAATTTTCTTTTAGATGGATTAGGGTTCTGTACTATATAAATTGACAAAGGTTTGTGTTATGATTGAAACATTATAGCAGCATCCTCCGTTCAGTGTAGGACTCACTAATGATTTTTTTCTCTCTCGTTCTGGTATTTAATTCTCTCTCCCTCGCACGAGCAGCCTGTGTCTTGGCTCATATGATGTTCTTATGTTACTCGGTAATATTTTGCATACGGCTCCTCGATGAGGATCCAATCTCTGGGCTGAATGGAGTTTTTGTCTGCCGGAGGCTCTCGGCTCCTCCAAACAACCCCGGCCGCCTGAGACTCTCCCCCGATCCCCTCCGCAGCTGCTGCCATACATCATTTCACAAATAATCAAGAAATAGGTGATAGTTTCGAAGCCGGCCCAAAAAAGGCGCGCCTCCATGTACAGAGCCTTGCGGCTTTTGTTTCGGATTTACTCCTATGTAAATTTAATGTATTTTACACTCCTCTGTTTGCACAAGCTATGGACACTGTGAGGAGAAACAGATGTAACATTTCAATAGATTCTTAATCTGAAAAACATGGCAAGTGAAATTTCAAATTTAAAATGGTATACAAATTTAAGTGGTTAATGCTTTGCGTAATATTTTTGCTATACAATCCTGAGTGTACCATACATCTGTCATTGACAGGTAATACAATACACTGGTTTTATAATGATATATATAATGAATTTAAGTAACATACATCAATAAGACACATCTTTATAAGCAATAGTTTACAGAGTACCACCCAAAATGAGTAAAACTCTACAGCCTAGCATTGGTGGGGTTTGTAAGGAGGCCATGGGATGAGGCAGATGCCAAAAGTAATATTATTATGTTACGAAGGATGAATATTAGAATAATATTCTGATGCATTTTTTCTGATATGTAGGGTCGGCATTGATGTTTTGACAATTGAATCTGGAAAGTCTATTGCAATTTAGCTATTCACTGGCTACCAAGATAAGCACATCAAAAGTATTACAGACAAGGGAATGCCATCCTATCCATCATTGCTAGTCTGAATCAATAACTAACTGTGTTTTCAAAACGAGAGTGAATTCTAGATGATTGCGGCAAACTGTTATCATGCTTTCTTTTAAAAAAAAATGTTTTCTCAGTTATCATATAAACTGGTCCCTCACTAATTTTGATTTGCAGTGTTTGTGTGTTCTGGACTCTGTATCAACATTAAAGCACCCCCTGATTTCATACATTTGGGTCTTATTCTATCCTAGTTGCCTTTGCCCATGCTCAAAGAGATTTAGTTCTCCTGACTTAACCTTGTATGGCAACCCCTTTTTTACACCAGGAATCAATTTTCTTGCTTTGCTGAACTTGCTATAATGCAGCAGTGTCCTGAGAAGGCCAGAACTTACCAGTGCAGGTTGCTTACGTTTATGTCAAGATTTTATTATCTGCTTGTCTGACTTTGTGAGACTTTTACATGCTTACAGTTATACCTAATCATGTCAGTGTTTTGACTGCCTCATTTAATAGTTGTTATTGATAAGACATCTACTGTATATAAAACAGACATGTCTCTTAATAGAGCCTGTTTTTACCTCTCTAAGGCTTTGTACTCCTAAATAGATTTTGCTACACAAATGAAAATGTGGGAGTCCATTATTAATTTTCCTTATTTACTCTTTAATGAAACTGAAGAGCATACTAAGCTCATGTTATTATCTATGTCAAAGGATTTGTAATGACTCAAGAAGACACGGGAAAGAAGACCGTCAGCGGTCTGGAGTGTGAGTCTGTGTGTAATTTCCTGTGGCAAGGGGTCATTTTGTTGTCTTGGTAACCCCGTGCCAGACGCCTCCAGCTGCTATCTCAGGCTGAATGATGCCGTACAGTGTAAGTAGTGCCTGGTAATTAAGGCGGGGGTCTTGGTTTGATTTCTATTTATTTATTTAGTTTCCTCCACGTGGTAGTTAAAAACTGGCAGCCGTGGTTGTCCTTGATGAATTCAGCACATTGCGAGATTGGCAGAGGCCCTCGTCCTTTAGCTGGCATTGCTACGCTAAATGAGAGACTGATTCCTCAAGGTCAAAATTATCACTTTCCCTCAAGGTAGCAAGTAGTGCCCAGTTATATTATTTGAGGTCTCGAATTACACCAATGATCGCCATGTGCGTGTATTAAAGCATGACATTGTTTGAAGGCATCGATGCATCTGTTGGGCCATGCATTCAGGCATAATGTGTGGGTAGCATGTGGCTCAGTGGATTAAGTCTCTGTGCCTGAGATTGGAAGGTCGATGATTTAAGTCCAGCCGTGGCAGGTCTGTGGGCCCTTGAGCAAGGCCCTTAACCCCCAGCTCCCTGGGCGCTGCATGAGGTGGCTGCCCTTCACAGCCAAGCTTGCTCTCACGGAGGGCAAGATTGGGGGAGGTGAGAAGAGAATTTGCCCTTGGGGATCAGTAAATTATCAATCATTATTACGCAGTTTGTTATGTTACATTCTGCTGGTATCTTCCAGAAATGCAGTATGTGTAATTTTCAGCCAATATAATTTTACTGATAAACTCTTGAGGTAATTTTTAGGTTAGAATACAGGACTGTGGCTGAAACTTCATGTTCTTTACTGAGCCTCATTTCAGAGATGGATGGTGTCCACATTGGTAAGGATTTCATTGCGGTTGAATCATTCGACAGTATAATGTTTTACACATGGCACTCTAGGCCTGGCTCAGATCTTTTCACAATGGTCCTTTGTAAATAAAGGTTATTTGTTCTGTATTTTCTGATAGTTTTCCCTTCACTGGGTGTATGGCCTTTAGTTAAGACACACTGAGAGACATTTGTTTATTTTGTAAGTCTTATTCTCACCACACCTCCAAAATGAATAAGGTGGAGTTGTTATAAACAAATCCAATGGTCATATTCACGAACGTGAAAATGTATTTATTGTTTGCATGGATTCTTGTGAAATTTGACTATATATTAGCAAGCTTCATTATGATATATAATAATTTATAATTACATAACACTGGGGTATCAAAATCAGTCTCTTAAGCTGGTGCTCTAGATCTCTATTCCTGGATAATTAAATTGTATTGTAACATCTGCAGAACTTCAGTCACGCCAGGATCCCCAAACCCTATACCATATGATAAACACCACTACTACTGATGAGGGAACGAAGCAAAGAAAGTTACTTGTTCATACATGTTAACATCCAAATAGAAAACAAGAAATTCTGAAGGATTCAAAAGGAACATGGTGGCACCGATTAAATAAATAAAATTTCTGTGTTTACTATGCATCATACATATATGAAATATTCCAAATCAAAAATGTATAGAAAGACAAAATGATTGCTGCTTACTGTCTCGGTTTATCTGTTTATACCTGTTTATTATGGGGTAGACAATTCACATTGCAGGCAAATACAGTGGATATAAAATGTGTAGAAAAAAAACGTCCGTAAAAAAACAGATAATGTCCTGGCAGAAAATTACCAGTACATCTGTTTTTTTTAACGGATTTTTTTTGTTAAATTTAGCGGGTGTACTCGCACCCACAATGCAACGCGAAATTCATATTAAAGGGTAAAATACCTGTGAAAAAGTTATACAGAAAGTTCCTTCATATTGACACGGTTCATTGGACCCTATTTTTACGGACTTTTCTTACAGTGTTGTAAAATGCCATGTCTTTGTGAAATATTTTCAAAACTTTTCCCACCTTTAATGTGACCTGTAACCTGTACAATCCAATTAAATAACAAACAAATCTTTTAGGGGGAGAAAAAGGACAATAAGGTGGTTGCATAAGTGTGCGCACCCTTAAACTAATACTTTGTTGGAGCACCTTTTCATTTAATTTCAGCATTCAGTATTTTTGGGTAGGAGTCTATCAGCATGCCACATCTTGACTTGGCAATATTTGCCCACTCTTCCTTGCAAAAGTGCTC
>JAODKM010000040.1:6539488-6576747 GCA_026780845.1 Petrocephalus sullivani | reverse complement strand
CCCCCCCCCCCCCGAAATCGGCCCTTGTGGGTATAAAGTTGGCTTTGGCGGGGGGGGGGGGGGCCGGCCCGGGGGGGGGGCCCGGGCCCCGGGGGGGGGGGGGGGGTTCCGGTTTGTGAATTCTTGGTTAGAAACCAAAACAGCAATTTTTCCTCACTTGCTTATCCTTTCCTATCCCTAGGGGGCCAATAAAAGTTGCTGTTTCATTATCCAGTCCCAGTGTCTAATGGATCTGTTTACCTTTTTGGAGAACATGTTTCTCACAGCAGATTTCTCCCCATACTTCTTTGCAGCCTTTGTCCAGCGACCAAAAGACATACTTGTGATTGTGTTTACAAGCATATGCCCTGTGACTGACCTCCATACCAGCCAGGCTATCCCTGTGCCTCGGGTACCGTTAAATATAACAGTTATCGAAGATGGATGGGTGGCTATCAAGCAGGTTCACGTGCCGTCTAATCCATTTATGCCTCTCATTTACCACTAGACAATAAAAACATGTTAATGTCACTTTGGAGAAAAATGTTAGCCACTAAGTGACATCTTAAAGATTATAGCGATAACTTGAGTATGCTTATTTCTCAAACAACTGCAAACCCCAGGCTGAGTTTAGACCTGATTCTAACTGGCAGTATTCCGGTCTTAGCTACAAAGTCATTTAAACAAGAAACAACTTCATTTGTCCCACTTGGCTTAATGTTCTTTGTACCCGGCTAGCTAGAGGGTTCCATCTTTGTATGGATGACAAAGGGACACTATTGCTGAGGCTGTCAGGAAGCATTAGTGTATTACATGGCCACTGGGAACAATTCGAAACGTGTGCACCTTAAGAATGCTGATATAGACGGGTCAGAAAAGAAACTCCGGAAATCTCTCGACGAACTTTCAAAATAAACTTAAAAGGTATTTGTGAATATAACATTAAAATGGTGCTTTTATTTGAAACATTAGGCATGCTCTACATCTGTCAGCAGAAAGGCTCTATATAAAATAACACATTAGTTCTAGTCATGGATCTCTGGCACCTTTCTTGGTAGAATGATTTAAAGTTTATTTTTGTAGTTTATTTTACAGCTACCTATTTATGTGAAGGCCTTTGAAATCACGTTGGATATCTATTCGCTCCTCTATCCTTAAAATGATATTCAGACTGTTCCATATCTAAAAATGCATTCAATGCTATAATTTCTGGAAGAGCAGGTATGGGAAAATGGAAACACGTGGGTTTATGTGGTAGAACTATATTGAAGTATAAGGCTTTTACACAGATGCAAATAAGATTACGGAGAATTAAGCCTGTAACGTCTCTATAAGCTTAAGGCCCTATATAAAACTGCTGGGCAGGCCTGGTTATTTATAATTATGGCTTGTATGCCTGCCAGTAGAGGGATCAGTCAGTTTTAAAGTGTAGTGATTATTGGGCCATGCCTGGCAGTTACAGATACCGCTCAACTTTCTGATGTTTCATACGGAAAAAAAAATACATATCTGCAAATTACATTGGGGTGTATATCGGAGATGAATCAAAATCAGAACGGCGGCCAGAAGTACCTAGCATTATGTTGTGGGAACATTAATTTAAAGTGCGAGGTAGAACATAAGGGCAACTGCAGGACAATTATTTGGAAATGTCCGCCTGCTACAATGGAAGGCAGTTTAATAGAAAAAGGGCCTGCCGAGATCCGCAAAAGGTGAAATACCATCCATCCATTTTCCGAAACCACTTGTCCTATTCAGGGACACTTAGGGAACAGAGCCTATGGGCCCAAAGCAGGGAACGACCCAGGATGGGGTGCCAGCCCATAGCAGGACACACTCACGCATCATTCACTTATACATGCACACCTATGGGCAATTTGGCTGCGCCAATTAGCCTCAGCAGGTTTTTGAATTGGGAGGGGAAACCGGGGGGAAAGCCCATGACAACACGGGGAGAACATGCAAAATATAAAAACACACATGGCACTATTGCAGAGTCTCAAATCCCTGGGCCCGGACAAGCCGCAAATGCAGGTCTTAGCTTAGTTCATCACAAGCAGCAACGTGCACCACAAGCTACAGCAGACTGAACACGGAGGTTGTTACAAGGCAGTCTGCCTTATTGACCAAACGTGAAGTGCACTGAAAAGTTATGATGAAATAAAAATTGATTGTAGTAAGTGCTGAAATGAGTGTCGGTAGCAGTACCACTTCTCCTGTATTTGAAATAGTGGTCAGAGATTAATCTAAGAAGTCTTTCCATGTGTCAACCAATCAAATGCTCTCAACCTCCTATTGATTAACTAAGGAACTGAAAGACCTGCAGACCCAGTCTATCATGATTGGTCCTAAGTGGAACCTGAAAAACTGGAAAATTACTGTCGCTGATTTAAAATAAAAACCAAATATGTTAGTGAATAGTGTGAAACTATAGGTATACTGTCTAAATTTGAATGCCCTTAATATGCTTCTGTGTTTATCCAGTGATGGGTTGACATCTTGTTTATGGTGTATGGTGCCAGATGACAACAGACAGGATGGATTTTACGTATGTGAGATGGATATTAAGCTACTTTAGTGAAACAATAAAAACATCAATAATTATGTAAATAACAGTATACAAATATTATTTTCTTAAAATTTAAATGAGTTGATGTCTCTACATTTACTCTGTGTACTAACATCTGATTCAGGGTGTTTGTTTTATTTTATTATTGAAATTTTGTGTACAGCGCTTGGTGTGCTACATCAATGCCACAACACTTTGTGAAATTATAAACCACGAAGATGTAGGCTGAATCTTAATCCTGTGAAATTCCAGAGAGTACCATGACACAAACCTTTTCTTTGGTTGCAGTTTTTGGGTAATTCCCGGGATTTTCCTGTTAAAAAAAGCCATCCACTGGGGAGAATTTGGTAGGTTTAAAAATAATGCTGACTAAGACAGAAAGTGGGCACAGAGATAATTTTAGGTGTATCAGAAATTACAGGCATGTAAATATATCTAGATTACTGTGCACACTTTAGCCAAGCACTGTTGATTTATACGTACTGGAAGACAACACGTTATTCATTATTAATGAAATGCAAGCGCTGTAATAGTCTGGCATTGCTCCAGGACGTCTGGAGTATGTTGGCTTTTGTAAAACAGATACAGCCTGGAAGGCCAATGGTGAACGCAGGTCTCTGTGGTACAGGCAATCTGCTCCTATTGCCTCTGAATAAAGCCCAAGCCCTTCGGATTCAGTCACGGCGTCCGCCGCAAACTCATTGACAAAGAAGAATGTAGTACGGGAATGACATAGTCCGAAAGGCAGAAAGCCATGTCATATCCGGGAGGTGCGGAATTATAAACCGGAATACGAACGACCACAAAACACAGTGTAGGCGATGTGCTATGGACGGCAAGCAGGTGTATGGTTACATGCCAAGCCAGAGTATAATTAAACGAAAAGCAGGTGCATAATAAACTCTGTCACTAATAGTTGTACCTTTTTCCAAATGATGCATCATCATAAAGTGATCCTTATTTTATTTCGCTTTTAAGTGTATGCTTCAATAGGAAACGGGCAACGGGTGTAGGCTTTATGATTGTATTTAGTTGCAGCCTATTTTAGTTAGAGTTTTTAAAAGGCACTACCTAAAAAAGAGCAATAAACTTTTATGGGCGGAGGGGGGGGCATCCCCCAAAACATAAGGTTTGTGTGTGCGCGCGTGTATGTATTTTACTACCTTTTCGCCGGGGACAATTATAATCCGGCCACTTTTAGGCTAGGCACCAATGCCTTGTTCCATTTTTTATGGCTCCGTCTCTATATCCTGTTTCTGTTAGATAAAAGGGGGGACAGAAGAACAGCATCTGGCATCTGCAGCACCGGCATGGATCGCGTTAATAGAGCATTCAAATGGCTCCACCTTTTATGTTAATTTCAATGTGGTCTTGAGGCTAGTGGCCGTAATCTTATAGTGAATGGGGGAAGCGAGCGGCTTGTATACAGACTGATCGTATCTGTGCGCCGAGGAGGATCGGGCAGGCATGGATGTGCGATAATGTCTGCGGCGCGGAATAGGGCTCCGCTGCGGCTTTTTCATTAAAAGGAGCAGCGAAAAGGAACTCATCTCCAATCGAGTAATGGGAGGCCAGATAACCAAAAACACCTTGTACGGTGAGGAAAGCGATAAAGGGTCTTGGGGGGCGGGGGGACTTATGCCTATTGCTTCTGCCATATGACGTGATTAGTCACTATAAAATACAGCAGTACAATTTCATTGATAAGCGCGCAAATTCCGGATAGAGAGTAACTGTATCTATGTATGTTAAATCGGTAACTACTATATTCTACGCTATATTCGTATACTGCACAATGTGTATATAATGCATTGTAATGTCCGAAATATCTATCATTAGAAAATGTATAAGCATATATAATATATAATTTTGCGCTTATATTAATATAACATTTCTGTGTCGTTCACTTATACACTAGCCCAAGTACCATTATGTGTACAATGCGGTTCTTTTATTCCTGTGTATTTCAGTCCCTTATGAATCAATGCGATGAAACCGGAAAATCCCCTATGTTACTGTTTACATTGTTTTTTTTTTGTTAACTATGGCAACAGAACAAGGCTGACATGCAACTTATAGCAAATAAGAAATGGATCTAGCTGGAAAGTCCTCGCTGACGGACTCTGCATTGTCGTTTTTTTATTGGCTTTGTAGTTGAGTATGTTTTCCGTATGCGCGTTTATTTATAATAAAACCTAGAATACGATTAACAACACATTGATTTTACGCGTTCACGTTCTGCCTGACATTGGGGAAACTGAGACTTATACTATTATTGCTCATTACATCGACTTTTGTCAAGCAGATGCTTTAAATGTACAAAGTGAGGCGAGCAGGTGTACCACCTAGATATACATTTTATGTTGTACTACTGAATGTTTGATTATGTTATGAAATTGGACTAACATGCTGGCTTCCATATACAGAAGAGGAACTAATTGTTTTCTGAGTATGAGTAACTTTAAAGCTCCTTTGCGTAATGCCTTTTGGCCTATCCTGTTAAGTAATGGGCATCGGTGGAAAGAATAGGATGGCACTTTGACATGATTAAACATTTTCCAGGCACTTTATAACAGTAAAAATCACATTTGGTATGAGTAATTGAGAGCCGAATAACACGTTGTGTAAGTCACAGCACAGCAGTCACATGTCTATTTTGAAGCATGACATGAAAGGGAACCGGCCATCATTGGCTTCTGCAGACTCAAACTGGAATAAACCATCTTTTCAAAGTGTAACCGAAATTGTATTGACCTTCTGGTTATATTTTTATTGACCCATAATCATATAAACAACATCTGAGTGAGCAGTTCCGTGATATTTTTATTTGTGCGTGGCCATCTGGGAATCGATGCCCATTTCCATGAGACTCCTGAGAAGCCAGGAGACTTGGACTGTCTGGACTAATACACTTAGAAGCCAGTCGAATCTGTCTGGAGCTCCTACAGTCAAGACTCCACATATTTCATTACCTAATATAAATTTTTTATCAGCCATGCTGTCCCACTGCTGTTAGATCTAACAATGGTTAAAGTATGAAATGTCTTCTCTGCCTGCAGGAGGTCTACATTCTCTTATGGGGCTGTGTGTATGTTCATTGGGTATCTGTTGGACAGGAAGTCCCTGGAACGTTTGTTAATAGCGGTATCTGCGGGGAGATCAGATGACGCGGCAAAGTCTTTGTTTTTCAGTTCGTTTTAGATGGTATCACTTGCATGACACCCCCCCCCCCCCCCATGTCCCCAGCTGACATACTATCTGGACTTACTGCTGTCTCATAAAAATGTTTTGTTCCTCTTCTGGTCCTTGCAGCCGTAGTTTATAGCCCCCCTAAAACTGTCCGTTGTGTGGCATGTATGTTTCAGGTCATCTGCAGTACCAATATTACCCTCACTTAATCACAGACGGCACCTATATTATGGCAGCTGATTCCAAGTCATTCGTAGGAATGTTATGTTTCTCTTATACTTACATAACTCATATAACTACCCGTACGTTATTTATATGGGAAGACGTGGTGATACACAGACAGCAAAGATGCGAGGTACAACATCATGTCCAGTTTTGCAAGAAGCAAAATCTAAAAATAGGCAGCTCTATATAGGGCCATTCTCGGTATGATCACTTTCTACAATAGTGTTTATATTAAACCATTTAACTGCACACACAACAACAAGGTTTATGCAGTTATTTCACTAAATCCAGCTGCAAGCTGCATCTGGTTTTATAAAAATGCAGTATATATTTGTTTTTATTACTTCTAGCTTATTGTCTCGATTGTACCCTTTACCTGGGTGTCATTCACGCCTTCTTGGAAATGAAAAGCAAATACAGGTAAGTATCTTGTTTGGATGTATGATGGCAGTGAAGCTGCAGTTTTCTGCTTGGTCACATGTCCAGTTTCCATGGCTACCACCCTGCATGTTGGCAGGAGCCAGTATTAACATTGCTCGTTAATAGTTTATAGAAAGTTTGTAGAAATAAGGAATCGTCATTGTCAAAAAGTGAGCAGAAAGTATACCATAACTTCAATCACAATAAGCAATTATTTCATACAGTATATAGTATGCCTTTTAGAATACAGTCTGTGTATGTACCTTGATTGTTTATAATTTTACTCTTGTGGGGTTACCTGAGGCTCAGCCGTATCAACAGTGCATGCTTAATTGGAAAAAAAAATACCTTACTGAAATTTCTTATAAATATATGTACCATCTGTGATTAAGGTCTATGAGGGTGTCACTCTGAAGATGATGCATTATTGTTATTGGTATCCTCTGTCAGAGCCCATTAAAAGCCCCTTCCATAAATGAGTAGAAGAAGATACGGAGTAACTTTAGCCCTTTATAACTTAAGCCCATTGCTGGATAGATACCAGTGTGACGCCAGTCCAGTTAGTGAGCAGTCCTGTTGTGTTTGGCTTTCGCGACAGGGTCCAACTCCAGCAGTAATGAAATATTGTCCACAGACACAATAGGATTGTAAACAAAAGACATGCCTTTATTTAGTGACACTAACATTTTCCTGGTGGTTTTTATTTTTTTTTCTTGTGTACCTAGGTCTGGTGTTATGTCTTTCAACTCAAGTTTCACAGAATGTTCTAAGAAGAAGAAAGCTTGCTTGTTGTCAGAAATCAAAGGGAATTACAGATCTGCCAGTCAGCTAAAATTTATAATAGGTCTTATTTTCCTTGAAAGAAAGTGTTTTTTTAGACTCCTTTCATTTTTATGTTATAAATAAATAATGTTGTAAAGAATAATAAGTAATTGTACATAACCAGAAGCGGCATGGTAGTAGAGTGGTTAGGGTTGTAGTAGGTTAGGGTTGTAGTAGGTTAGGGTTGTAGTAGGGTTGTAGTAGGTTAGGGTTGTTCTTTCATAGCTTCATCGCAGTGTGAATTCTGCCTCCTCTTTGTATGGGTGCAGTTTACATGCTCTCCCTGTGTTAAACGACTTTCCTCCTGTGGCCCATTTGTTTCGTTTGATGTCTCTAAATCAGTCCTCTGGAACCTGCAGACAGTCCATGTTTTTGGTCCAGAAGCAGGGAGGATGCAAAAATGTGGACTGTCTGGCAGGGAACTGGGAGGGAGCAAAAAATGTGGACTGTCTGTGGGTCCCAGAGGAGTGGGTTGGAAAACACTGCTTTAAATTGCCCACAGAATATAATTTATTGTGCTTTGTAATAGATCAGCATCTCAGTCAGGATGCACCCCTGCCCTGTGCTGCCTGGGATAGGTTCCAGGTGACCCTGACCCTGAAAAAGAGCAGCTGTGCATTGCCTAGCAAATTTTTATGACCAATAGAAAACGTCTTGCTCAGATGTTCGATAGAATTCAATATCTGTAGTAAGCTAGCTAAGGTTTTCTATCTTAAACGTTATATAACGTATAAGTATTGATTGTTACCCAGGAAAGATTCAGCTTTGGAAAGCTCACAGGAACAGTTTTATAAATAATATTTAAAGACCCACAAACATTAATAACTCATTTTAAGCTGCCCATGTCATTACACTTCTGCGTCTTTTGCCCGCTATTTTTCTGTTTATGACATCCAGATGGAGATCCGCAGCTGGCCTAGAAGGCCAGGTGTGATCTCTTCAGACAGACTGCTATCCAACGTCAAGTATACGCCAAGCAGGTCTCACGTTAATGGTCAGGGCTAGCTGTGCATGCAAATACTAAAATGTGTTAATATTTCTAATCAAGGAAGTATATATGCCAAAACCTGACCAACAATGTGTACCTCAAGTCAACATTTCCGCTATCAGTCTAGATGGCCACGTAGCTAAATCGGTATGCCGAAATTGGAAGTAATTGTTTAAAAATATAATCATAAATAAATAATGGCAAAACAGGGTGGACATGATTTAGGCATCTTAATATGATTGTTTTATTCACAACGTAGACTTTATGTTGAGTGGTTTTAGCACGGCTCACTGCCAGAGGATACTTTGCTCCCCTGCCTTGTTTGAAAGTTCAACGAATGCCTCAGAAAGGACTTCATTTTCTCATACTCTCTCTAAGCTCCTCTACACTTGATATGTGGCCACAGATTTGATTTGGAAATATGTCTGCATTTGATAAAAGACCTGAGAAAAGCATCCTGGATACGAATGTAATTTGCTCCCTATTTGGCTGCCCTGAGGAAAAAAAAAAACTCTTAGAGCAAATATATTTTTTCTGCTTGGAACAGTACATGTTATGTGAGATTGCGGTGCATGTCTGACCATAGTTTGTGTGTGAGGTCCTGCTGTACCTGTGACTGATGTGTATGCTTGTGATTCGTCAAAGCCACTGTACTGTGCGTGAAAAAAGAATTCAAGGTTGTATTGGATGATCATTTCTATGGGTTTGTGGTTGTTTTTATAGTTTATTTGTCGGGATACCAGACTATTGATGTGGTGTCTAACAGATTTTGTACAATAAAGTTTTTTGTTAAAATTTATTTAAAACAAAGATTTAAATTGAAATATTCCTTCCCATATGGATTGTAGTAATTAATGTAATGCTGGCACCTATTATCTTAAAGTCATTTTATGACTAGTGAACAGAATCCTCACCCTCGGTTGACCCTTAATGCATTAACATAAGAACGTGCCGTTAAACCTGCAGGCAAACCAAAATAAGTCGGATAATGATCCATCTCCAAGGACTCCAGGTCAAAAACTGCCCTGTTCTATGTAAAATCATTTGTGTACCACAAAACTTAAAATTTAAAAACTGCTGAATGCCCCTATCTTTTGTATACAAATATGCATATTTTTACTTTTACGAATTTTGAAACAGAAATGTACGTGTTTTTCTTCTTAACCAACCTAGTAGTACTGTTTGCATTTGTGGGTCAGCTAGTAATTAGAGTTATTGATGAGCAAAAGTTAAGTTGGGAAATCAGAGCAGGGGGATTTTCTCAAATCATTCCTCAGCTGCAATTCCTTCTGCAAGAAAAGAATGTGGGCTTGGTCAGCCAGCACGACCTTCTGCAGGCCACTTCAAATTCCCCCTGATAGCAATATACTTACATTTCCTCCTAAGGAAATCCAGAAGAAAAGACTCATCCTCCCACCTGTTCAGATCGAAACAATTAAAAGGTGTTTGTTTGCGGCAATTTTTGGGCAGTAAGGACCAATGAGTTAGTTACGTTGCCTGGTTATTGTTGGCGAATGGCAAATAATTACACTGAAATCGCACTGAAAAGGAATTTTGTTTTTTGTTCAAGCATATCAGGCATTCCAAATACCTGTCTATAGCTGCATGACTGTGTTGAAGTCATCATTTTAGTCATTATTTCAGTCTTTGGAGCTAGGAAGCAGTAGATTTAAATGAGCTAACATATCATAAATAAATGTGTTACATTGTCTGCTCATAACATGTTTCGGAAGTGTTGACTCTGCCTGTCTCCGGCAATCCCTAGATTCTCTGGGCGGCTCCTTCCCGGCCACCTCTCAGCGATGTCACCACAAGCCCAAGCGCTGTCTGCCCATCCAGCAGTGCGGCGGCTTCCCCATCAGTCCGCTTCTCTTCCACCCCAACGCCAAGGGCTCGCAGATCATCATGGACCTTGCCCAGAAGGCGGTGAAGAGGCAGGCCAGTTTCTGCAATGCCATTACCTTCAGCAACCGGCCTATCGCCCAGTACGAGCAGGTCAGGTTGAAGGTACGTCACCGGAAACCAATAAAGTTAGACCCCATAATGAGATCAGTGTGTAAATCCAGCTATCTGTCCGTTAGTCACCAAAGTGTCCTGGTCATTCCCAACTTGGGCTAAAGGAGCTTTGGTACTTTCCACTTCCATGTCTGTCATGCTGGAAAGCACTGGGTAAACAGTTGGTAAATACCATCTAAGCGGTTTGAGCAAGAATAGCAGCCATTACCCCTGGAATACAAGTTAGGGTGGTTTCACTTGGTACTTAATACATAAGTATTTTATACGTTTCTGCTTGTGTGCAACATTGGTTGTTCAATGAACAGCCTTCAACAAATACATATTAGAGTCTCATATAAGGGCATTGTTTTTCTGCATGTTCTGAAACCAGATCATGTGCTTATTTGTTAGGTTTCCTTCATGTAAATAAAAAGTGTTAAACCATAATAATGAAGTATTCTTGAAGAAATCAAGCAAATCTACTAATTTACAACTTTTACTACTTTGTTTTTTTGTGCCTATTACCTAATTTTGATTTAGTATAGTCATTAATTGTCTAGTTTCCAGTCTCTATGACTGTGATTCCAAATAAAATGAAGACTGAACAGGTTAAAGTTATGAGATCTAAGAGGCCTCAATCAAAAACTGTTTTTGTTATCATGGCTTTGAAATTTTATTTATTAGACCCGGTTTGAACTCCACAAACTGGAAAGATAATCTTGAATTAGAATAAATCTTATTTTTGTAAATGTTACCACTTGAATTAACATAGATTGATATTTTATTAATATTAACCACAAATTGTATTAATATTAACCACAAATTCTGCTATGAAAACAAACTTCCCAGAGGCTACTTATATTTGATTGTTTTTTTTTCCTTAGGTGCACAAAGTCATTGCAACTGTCTCCTAAATCAATTAACAAAATTTTAATTTTTATTTATGGGAAATTACTTCTCCAGTAGCGGCTTGTTGACACTATTAATCATTTGCATTTTGTTAAGCCCGAGACTTAATGGTCTGACTATGTTATACAGCTATTACCGTCATAAAGCAATCATAACACTTTTAACCTGTCACGAAAGAAACGCTGTACACATAATAGTATGTACATTAGCAGCCTTCATTCGGCAGACTGATAGCACGTAAAAAACTGGTTTCAAAAAGAGATGCCTGCAGATGGTTTCAGGACAATTAATGTTCAGTGAAGCTTCGAAGTCCTAACAATTCCCAGGTTTTGTGGAAGGTGACCCGAAATTTTTCTAGCTACATTATATGGCATTGGAAAAGCAAGCATTAAATTAACCAGAAAAAATATCCAAGATTCACTACAAATTGTCACTCAGGAGAAAATGTCGCTCAGAGTTTATCATTTAAGAATTTATGAGGAGTGAAGTCGACATTTTACTGCCGTAGCTATTTAATGTAGCAGTTAGTGTTTACAGAAATGGGATAAAACATTGCAGGTTTACGTCTGCTGTCATAGCCCTGAGCAAGGTCTTGGGAATGTAATAAAAATGTCCAACTGTACTCTTGAGGAAAGTGTGGAGATTCTAAGCTGCGGGGGTTACTTGGGACAAATCGGATATGGGACTCCTGTTCCGCAGATTACGAAGAAGCAGTGCTGCTGGAGTGGCGCTTTACGGCTTGGCTTTACCGTCAAGGACCCATCGCGGATCAACCCAGACAGCCTGCCTAAGTACGCCTGCCCAGACCTGGTGTCCCAGAGTGGCTTCTGGGCCAAGGCTCTGCCTGAGGAGTTCGCCAACGAGGGCAACATCATTGCCTTTTGGGTGGACAAGAAGGGCCGAGTTTTCTACCGCATCAATGACTCCAGTCCCATGCTGTTCTTCAGTGGCGTCAGGACTGTAGAACCTCTGTGGGCCCTGATTGATGTTTACGGTCTGACCAGAGGGGTTCAGCTGCTTGGTGAGTCGAGTGTGACAATGCTTTAAATTATCATTGAGCAATTCAAGGTTCTCCCTAGCCAAATCTATGATCTCGATAAAATAGTACTTTCCCATCAAGAGGACCCGTTATTCAGATGACCGGTGGATTGGCTCCTCTTTATTTCTGAACTATATACTTTATGCTAAAAATAGTTCTCCGTCCAGGTCTTTTAAAAACCATCTATGTATCCAAGTAGGAGAACATAATAACTCTGCCTAATTGGTCATTCATTCAAGTGAGTCATTTGCGGCTGATTCCAATCTCTCTGCGGGGAGTTCTCAATCGGAAAGAACTAGAGTTTGATGCAGAGCGGCGGGGTAATGGGGTTGTGGGTGAGATCTTTTCACATCTGCAGAATTCTAGTGCCAGATAGTTTGAAATTTGCGAACACACACACACACATATATATTAACAATAATGAATTTAATAAAAATGTAGAACACTGGCTTAATGTATAGTATAGTATAGTAGCAATGTATAGTCGACATTTACTTGACAGCACATAATAATAATAATAATAATAATACTAAATTTCCATTTTTAAAACCAAAACAAACTATTCCTTAGATGTTTAATAGCATGCCTCTATTGTATGCCCTCTGTGAACAGTATATCAGTAGTAGAAATGACCTGCACTGTTTTCCAGGAAGAACTCCTGTACTCTCTAGGGAATTCATGCTGTCATCCCATGTGATAAAAATAGAACAGAATCACATGGTTCACAGATAGCTCATTTAACCTAATTTCAAGCCATTCCGACTGACAGCATGCTCCTGTCTGCCTGTGGGATAGTGTACATTTCACGTGAGAGTCGTGCCTCTGCTTACAGCAGTCACAAACGATGCTGACGAGACATGGAGAGTATCTGAACATAGGGATACTTGTGTTACATTTGTCTGCCCAAATTAACTTGCACAAACAACTAAGTTGGGGACTTCCAAATAGGTAGCAATGATTAGTGGCCACTTTGGCCAACTAGATCTTTTACAAAGTTGGTAGCTATACATCATCAGCCTGAAATAAACATAACTTCTTAAAATATTAAATGCCACCCACATAATTTAAATGTCGCATTGAACCCATGCCAGCATTTATTTAAAGCTTGTACATTAGAATTCAAAGACTCTGCTACCAAAATAGATGGATATATATACTTTGATTTGTAGCATGAAAGGCTAAGAGATAATACCATTGACCGTGTTTTTCTTGATTTCCACAATATTTTTCAAGTGCATTTGTTGAATATAGCGCCAGAAACAGAGAAGGAATGCAATATCACAGGTAAAAGCCAGAATAATTCCATTTAATAAGCAAAGAATTTACTTATTAACTTATCCTGGACAAGGTCATACATAGTTAATTAACCTTATTTATTTTGCATCAAAATACACGGCCTTCATCTTAGTTTGTAAAAGTTTTGTCAACAGTTCTCAGAATGTGTGGTTTGTCTTTCCTGTCAATATAGTCAGCTACCCTAATCTTTACTTGTTATCTGTTTCATTATCTTAGAAATGCCATTATTCTAATTTAATTTTCATCTCATGTTCTTGTCAGGACACATTTGCTCTACTAGACTAGTTCAACATTTAAAAGACAAGATGTCATTTAACAACAATAGACCCAGTAACAACAAAGAGCCTCCCTGTCTGGTGGGTTTGGGGATGCCTTTTCAGTGTCTGCATGTCCCCTTGACAGGGTCACGTGACATCCTATCCCAGGCAGCATAGGCTACAAGGCTGAGGTAATCCCCAGACGGGACACCAGTCTATTGCGAGGCACATACTATAGGCTTAACTGTTAGTATGGCTTTAGGAGGTGCTGGGAGATTATGTAAGCGCCACACACATGGGGTTTGAAGTGGCTACAGAGAGACACGAGCTAGCAGTGTGAGCCACCATGCCACCCACACCCTTTTCATAAATTCTAAATTATCACCCATTTGAATTAATACTCTTTCATTACTTATCACGTACGACATGACATAGAATTGCCTTATTTTTATCATTATTATTTTATTTTAATTATTCCCATCTAAAAGATTATTTTGGATATTTATCCATGCACACACATATGTGTGTATTATCCTCATGTGTTGTTTTTGTGCTGCAGTGATATACTGTATAATGACTATATACAACTGAACAAGTCTTCACCAGAAATTGCTCATTTAAATATCGTAAAACTACTACAAAAGCCTCCAAATATCTTGGATTTGTTTCATCCAGCAGAACTGAAAGCAGATTCCCAGCGTAAAGTGAAATATGCCAAAGGTGTAAACGTGGTTTTCAGCAATTATAAGATCGTTTTTAGGCCAGTTTCTCTGAGTTTTCCTTTTCATCATGAGAGACATTTTAGTCTCTGTAATGTACTCCATCTCTTGTCGATTGTCCTGCGTCCAATGTAGCTAGCCAGACACACTCCTAAGTTTTGATATTGGAAGTGGAGGAGAATGATGATTCCTGGATGGTTGTCTTGTTTTTCCTTCTCCATTTTAGTTTTTAGTTCTCCATTTAAGAGAAGTCAGTTGGGTCAGATTAACCCAATGCAGCTTTCAACCCAGGCGACACCGTTCTTTGTCATGTCACCCCTGATATATCGCGGTTTGTCATATTCAAAAGAGAGCCCTTATTACAGTCATGACAAAGTGACAGCATATCGTGAACTTCTGAGTGTATATAATTTAGTAAAAAGATGCATGCGGTGCATTAGCTATTGACTTACAACTGTGCCAGTGTGATGCCAGATATCCTGTCCACTGCAACAGTGTGTGATGGAAGACAGATAAACAGATTTTGATAGCCTAGCTGGATGCTCACTTGATTGCATTCTGATTTAGCGACATGTAAATTCAACTCCAATTTGCTTACATTTATTTTGCTGAAAAAGTTAACGGGAAGTTGGCAGACCTCCAGACTGCAATGAAATAGTATCATTTACAATAGTGTGATGTTTCTCAATAAGTGACACTGTCACGGTTTTGAATTTAAGCTAGCTACCACTAATGGCGAACATCAGATTCAGATATCCTCTCATTTTATTTATTTATTGATTTTCTAGAACATTTCCCAACACTAGGACTAGTATTAAATGCCTAGTCATTTAAAAACCAATACTTTGCAATCACTTTTTATTTTTTTATGTGAACAGTACAGTGTGATGACATTTTAGTGGAATTCAGTATTTTCACAGCAAGCAAGCAGTATATGCAGAGGGAGTGTCCAATGACTGGAAAGAGGAACTACTTTGGGCACAAAGAGGAACTACTTTGGTGAGGAAGTGTCAAACGGTTGTTGTTGGCGGCTATTGTTTTTGTGGCTTTCACTTCTGGTGGCTTATGTTGGTTTAGCCAAATCCCCAAGTGAATGATATCTGAGTTGATAAAAAGACAGCAAATGCCACCATTTTTAGATCAGGTTAAAGCCAGTAGTTAATGTCAGAGCTTTGAAATAAGTGATCTTGTCTTTCCTGTTAGTACTTACAGTATATATAGGTTAGGTGAGTCTTCCTTGTATTTTTTTTTTCCTAGTGCGACATGAATAATGTGCATAATTAGTGCTCAGTGGGAATATTAGGGAGTGCACTTCTTCTCCTGAATCATGTGCATTTCACACTGAGCCTTTTTGTATGGTCATATGGCTCATATTCTGCAAAACAAAATTCTACGGTTCGCGTTGTGTAGCTTGCTATAATAAATGTAATTTGAGTTTGTGCTTTTCCAAAGCTAGATGATAAATTCTATCTGGGGGCTAAAACATATCAGCTCTCTGGAGGTTTGCTTAGACATATAACATTACATTTTGGCTGATTTAGCGATGCATGTCCCAGTTGTGTCTTCAGGCTAATAGGGTCTCCTGCAATATCGGTAATTCCAATGCAACTATTACTCATTGGCATTGAGACATTGAAGTGTTTGATCAATTTTTCATGCAGACATAACAAATCGTGTCATTTCATCTTCCTCAAGGGGAAAGAGAGGATAATGACTTTTAGAGTAATTACATTCCTAATGAATGAGGAGGTGTCCACTATAAGTTTAATGTTTAAAGATTTATTTAAGAGCATTAGTAATGCGTTGTAAGAAAACAAAAGTACATGGAAAATGATCATAAGTAAGGTTAGTATGCAATCAAAACTAATTATGCATTTAACTTATTTTTATTTTGGCTCATTGTGCTCATACAAAATAGCTAGCAGTTCTGGTAAATAGTGAGCTAACTAGAATGTTTTCGCTCATAGTACTATAGGGACACTTGTGTGAGTTGAACTGGAAACTGAATTGTAGATTGGAGTGAAGTTGAAATGAGCAAATTTGCATCGTCTATGTGGGATTCTTTGTCTGTGTGTGATGTGTGGTTTTGATTGATATTAGTGTGAACATATATGACACACACAATTCTGTTGTATATGTGTTATAGACGTCCAGAAAATTTACAGTAGTGTTATTACATAATAAATAGATGTAAATTGAGAAACGAGGAGGGAGCACTTTTCTCATTTTTGTTTATTTTGATTAATGATGGTTTTCGACTGGTCTGAAAGTTTGATTTTGCTAAGAGAAACAATTCCAAACTAAACTATTAATTTGAATGTCATGCTGAGAACGGGAATTTCTAGAAATAATAAACTCAAGCAGACAAGGCTATAAGAATGTGCAAAGCTGTCTACTAAAATCAAATATCAAACCAATGGGAAACTTGTGCCGTGGAAAGTGGCAAAAGTCATTTATGCGTAAATTATAAATATTTGTCAATTTCTCGTTCCGGGTTTTCGCAGAAGTGACTGTGGCTCTCGTCTTTTTCGACTTGCTGAAATGTTTTTCTCGTTGCTGAAGGTCCACCAAAAATTAGAAAATGTAATACTGGCTGCTTTATTTAGAATATGTATTTTTATCCTTGTTTTTACTCTTTTTTGACTGGGAGTGCATTGTACTGACTTTTAATATTTGAGTATAATAATTTCTCCATCGTTGTATGCTTTCTTTGGCAGAAATATGTTTGAATGTTTCAGATCAGGATGAAATTGGGAGCATAGTTTATATTTTATGGCTTTATGATGATAGTTAAGGAGGGTTTGGAAATGCAGATTATGAAATTCTCCATAGGTCTGGATAGTTCATAGGTATTTTACTGAAAGGTAATGACTATACTTCATTGACCCCATCATGAGGAAATTCTCCTTTTGCCTGCCCTGTCTTGCTCTCCATAGGTGAGAGCAAGTTTAGCAGCCACGCATAGGTGGTTAAGGCTCAAGGATCCACACCAAGGCTAGGCTTGAACCAGCAACCTTCGGATCACATGCACAGAGGCTGTGGCCAAAGAGCCGCACACTGACCCCAAAGAGCAACACGATTAATATCAAAATTTATGTCAGAGTTGAGTCTTAAATTACAGAAAACAGAGTAAGCCAATAATTTGATTTGATGGGTTCGCTGCCTGACATGTAGTTATTTTGCGGAAATATTTTTAAATTTGCAAGTATGTAACCATTTGTTCGAAGTTCCCTGTAGACTGAATAATAATCTGTTTAATGAGGAGTTGTTGGGGGGGCTGATGGAAAGTAGAAAAATAGTACCCTTCATTTAATTACACTATGACCAAGTAATTAATTCTCGTAGCCGGCTTCAGCCTACAGAGGATGACCATAGAAGCACAGGAAGGTTTTTGAGCATGAAATGTTGAAACTACCCCAGGGGGGCGTGTGCTATCACTTATTTAAGTGTTTCTTGTGCTTTTGTCATGCCCTCAAGTCCCCTGTCCTTTCCAGCCAGCCTCTGGTGCCCAGGGCGAGCGAAAGGAGGCCTGTATCCAGCTTCGCCTCGAAACTGCTGCCCTTACTCATTATTTTACCAACTGTCCTCATAATTTTAGCTCCCCACAAACTCACAATGGCTCCCAGCCCTTGGCCTTCCCTTGGCCCCCCCCTGCAAAATGTCCCCACCCCCCCTCTGTGCACCTCATGGACTGCGTAGAGGTGAGCCCTAAAAGCCGCGGGCTTACTGCAAATCCCCCCCGCCGCTCAGAAGGGAATGACCTTGCTAAGGTGACACCGCGCGCCGTTAATGCCAGCCAAGCCTGCCGCATCCCCGCCGCGCAGCTCCACGGATTTGATCCAGCGCGGCCAGCGCTAGAGCGTCCACATGACAATACCCAGCATTCAGCCCGCAGGAAACCCTACGCGACAAGAGGAATTGCTTTTTTGCCGTTAGTGTTGGCGTGGCCCAACAGGTGCTAAAACCTTTACTGAATGCATCGAAGTTAAAAAAATAATAATAATAATAATAAATAAATAAATAAAAACTCTTGTTTGCAGCTGCCACATTGGGAAAAACTGTTCTCTCAGCCAGTTAAGAGCCGTACATTCAGGGCCAGGCATTCTCTGTTTAGTGGCTTAGTCATTTCAGAGTAATTAAAACCGTCTACCGCATATAAGCGCGCATCTGAAAGCTGACAGTCAGAAAGAAACCGAAGTTGAATCGTCCGTATGCGAGATGAGCAGGTGTGCCGTAATTGGGCCCCGGCAGCTGGTACGGCCATACATGCCAGTTTTTCAGAAAGTAATCTTGGCACGGACACCCGCTCTCCCCCCGCCCCCCACCCCACCGTACTCTTGACCAACAAAGAACCAGCCATACGAGGAACAAAGGCGCGATTTGCATTTCTTTATCTCGACAGCAATCAGTGACCCTTGGTTTCGTTTCCCAAGATACCGCGCGCGTGAGGGCTATGGTCTTGTTTCGGAAGGGATGAGGATAAAATTAGCACGCAAAAAAAAAAATGTGCATAAACGAATCTTTTGAGATCTCAGTAGGCCAAACCACTGATATTCTCACGGACCATAATCGTGAAATCATGAAATGTATTAGATGGGGGACAATAAATCAGTCCGAGCCCAATTTATTCACAGTGCGGCTGTGCAGTAGCGTAGCGGCAATATATCTGGAAAATGGAGCAGCCGCATCGCCAAAATCAGATAACAGGTGACACGGAAACTTAATTTGCTTGTTTTTACATGTTCTGTTTGCCTGCTTCCAGGACCTTATCTTATTTTGATGTTATGAATAATATATGTGTGAGGGCCGTTTGGTCGCACTGAATTTTAATGTGAGTGGGATTTATTCGTTTTCACAGGATTATTCTAAACTGTAGTGGCAAACTGTGAACAAGCCCAGGGTTTCTTATTTATGGCCCTTTTCCCGGCCGTACCTCAGGGCAGTGTGACCCAGGCGGGAGAATGTTTGATTGAACTGAAGAGAGGGACCAGGCACAAATCTGAGGTGTCATCACTGGCAGGATGAATCCCGGCGTCCTGCCTCTTGCCTCTCAATGTGCTGTGTCTACAAGGGCCTGGCCTGTCTTTGCAGGCCGGTTAATTTAATGCCGTCTTATCCCTGCACTGCCCTCTGCGGACATATGACATCTTACAGTAGAATTTAGCTCTGTCTGGGTCCATGTGATCTCTGCTTTTGGAATCTTCTGGAACATTAGAAGTCGTACGTTTAGAATTTGTAAATTATTGGAGTTATACATTATTATGAATTTATCAAAACATGGCAGTAAGCAACTATTTGTCGCTGACGTATTCTGAAATTCAAATGGAAAGACATTAGTAAAATAGCATGCATTGTAATATTTTCTGTAGTTTGTGTATGTCTGCTTTTTTAAGATACAGACTGTATATCTTAAGTTTGAAGGACAGAAATTAACTGACATTTGAGATATTCTGGAGCAGCAGTTAAGTGTAACATTTATGCGTTACAAAACTTAAAGCTGAAAAAACAGTCTATGAAGTCAACAAAAAGTAGTAAGCTTAAGGTAGGATAAAAATTCTCTGCAGTCAGTGGGTGTGTCTGACCACAGCAGCTCAAGCGTACAGCTCGGCTCAGGTTAAGGATTGCGTAACAGGGGTTACATGCAGATTGGATTCACTTTCATTAGCTTTCATATGACACCTGACCACAATTTGTCAACTCCAGCTTAAGGCAGTTGGAGGAATAAGTGGGAATTTGCTAAGAGTTGGAACTCCTAAAAATATCCTAACGTCAAAGGCTTTTCTTTGTGGATTGGACCCTAATCTCCTTAGTGGGCGACATGAAGATGCTGTGATTATCTGAGGCCCTGACTTACGCACTGGAGACAAGCAGCTACAGCATGGATTTTCCCCACAGCGCAAATCTCTCTGCTGCACACTAATACTCCGATGGCCTGTTTAAATTATTTTCCAGACTTACTAATCCCAGCCCCTTTCCAAACTTAAAATAAAACTTATGTTCAGGACAAGATAAGCTCATATCTACAATTATTTACTTACTCATTACACACATGGAACATAAGACTAGACAAAAGTCCTCGTGTCTCTGTATCATGACAACAGCCGATATTTATACGTCCTTTTTTCAGCCAGGTCTCTAATTCTAGAAGAAATCTTCTGTAATAATCATTACGACGGTATTTGTGTTTTTCCTATTTGTGCATCATTCATCCCGTCATGTCCGTCCATTTTAAATGGCGGCATGTGACTGTTTCCCCTAAAATAGCCCGAAAGTAAACTGGGAGCTTCCTCACAATCCCAGTGTGTGACTAGGTGATAAAATCAGGCATGGGGGAGAGTCGTCAAACTATAATTAACTTTTCACAGAATGATATTGTGTGCATCCCACAAAGGTAGCAGTACCGCGCAAAAATTATTACACTTGCTGATTATTCGCTAGCGTCTACACTCTGTTCTGTTAGGAAAAGCATAACTATCCATAACCCTGGCAGATAAATAAAAACAAATATATAGTATTTGATAACTATATTCACACATAAAGCTGCTTAGAAACCTAGTCTTTATTAAGTTATGTAACAGCATGAGGTGCAAAATTTGTGATATATTCTGTTTTCCCTCTAACACTAGTTACTGGCACAGAAAAGCTGAATATTTGGGGGCCAGCAGGACCTTAATGTGCTTTATGGAAAAAAAAATATATATATTATAATACCGATCAACATTTTAAAATGGAAAGAGACCCGTTGGTAACAAACAAATAAATAAATAGAAAAATAAATAATTCTGAAAAGTATTGAAATTTGTGATTAATTTTGCGGTAAAATTGCGGAGAAAACTGAGACACTGATACAGATTTGAACTTATTTACATAATTAGTAATAAATTCATTAAAAAATTTACTTCTTTTTAAAATTGTGCTATAAAAACATATTGACCCTTCTATTGCTAACATTGTTAATTGCCGTTGCATATTACAGTTGTCACTGTATTTTGAAACGGAACAATATCTACAGTTTTGTATAAAAATGACAAGATAATAGCAAAGAGAAATACTGGATTATCATTCCACCTGGGTGAGCAGTTTATTGGAATTGGATGGATTTTGTAAAGCAGACATTTCACATTTTATCGAAAATGAAGAAATAGGCATAAGGCAAGATGCAATCCAATATGGGAAATAGGTGAAGTTTAGAGCCGCCTAGACGGCAAATCTCTGGAAAGTGTAAAAACACCAGACAGTGCTGGGGAAAAAGCACGAATCTGGGTCTGGATGAGCGAGATGAGTCACCACTCTGCATCACATCTACAGACAAATGTAAAGGCTGAAAGCTAAATGTTTCTCTAAAACTGCAGCTCACAGCCTATAAAAGGAGTGGGCATTGTGCTTTAACTGTGTATTTTAAGGTAAGCAGTTAACTGGTGACCAGAGTTGTCTGTTTACCTTAAAAGGACTTGTCTTTCTGTGGTCTGTGTGCAAGAGCTGGGGTGTGAAACTTTGTATTTCACGCAGTGGAAGAGAAGAACGCCAAGACAATAGCTGCACTTCTGTGGGACGTCAGTTGCCCTTTGTCTTCCTAAACAACCCTCTTGGATGTTAGGCTAATTTTATCCCACTACGTAGCAGCGGAGGTTGAAATTAGAGATGTTGCCTATCTGGATGTCCGAAGATTCACAGATGATTCTAAAATTAGCTTATTCTCTTGAAGAGCTATCGTTTTCCGCAGCGGAGCTGTCTGCGGGGTGTGTGTAATATCGTGCTCACACACCACTACACATGATTAGTCAGAGGGGGCTTGGTTTTTGGGCAGATAAAAATGGCGAAGTGAAACAGGAGCCCATGGAACCCTGGGAATGTGTATCCCATCCATATTTAAACAGTAGTAACACTTACTTTAGGTGTGTGCAATGTACACACTCGCACTACCTCTGGGAGGTACGTCATGTTCATTTATACCATGCATTTAGTGAAAGATTTTTGTCCAAAATGACATACATTTTTGAGGAAGCAGGGTGGGCCAGTGCCTGGAGCAATGGGGGGGTTACTGTCACGATCATAAGCACGGTGTCCTAACCATGTTGTTCCAACTCAACCAAAGTAAAATGTAATATTTTCAAATTAAAGCAGTGGTCCTTCAAAACTCCATAAAAATCATGTGAAATATATGTGGAAAATACAAACGCACATGCATATTTCAGTGATTTCCGTAAAATAAATTTACTGTGTGGCAGTGTCATGCAGTTTCCTGTATACGCTACCCATTTGTAGCACAGAGGGATTATGGGAAATGTAGTAATAGAAACCCCATTTTAAGATTTGCTACAGACAGAATTTTGAATAGAATTAAGCTCCACTCCCGGAGACAGCAAAATCATGTCACATGATATTGTGCCTTCCATCCACAGACGCTGAGAGAGTGTCATGAAATTGTGTCCCTCGACCGTAAACGCTGAAAACATGTCACATGATATGAGCCTCCCACAGGGGCCGAAGTGGCATCATATGGGAAATGTCTCTCCCACAGGCGACAAAATCATGTCACATGACATTTCGTCTCGCGCTGAGGGTGAAGTGGGGTCACATGGTGTTGCATCTCTCTCCAAGACGGTGAAATCATGCTTCATGAAATCATGTCTCTCTCCCGTAGACAGTGAAATAGTGCCTCCCGACTGCCTACGCCCACGCTCTTTCACCACGGTACGCAGGTCCTCCCTGCGAAGGGAGGCAGATGAGTCACGGCTCTCTGTCAGCCTCTGCGACCTCAACCTCCAGGAAGAACAGCTGCATCTCCCATCCACGGCCTGCCCCATCCCACAGAACTCACTCAACTCACAGCAGTCGCACCTGTTGCCGCCGCACCTGGACAGCGACATCCACTTCCACCAGCTGCGTGGCGCGCACATCAAGACGCTGGACGAGCAGACGGTGGCCCGCTCAGAGCACGCCCGCGAGGAGAGGACGCTGGTCTTCACCAGCCGGCCGCTGTACACCGGCGAGACCATCTTCATCAAGGTCACCAAATCCAACCCCGCCCGCTCAGGGTCGCTCTCCTACGGCGTGACCTCCTGTGACCCCAGCGTCCTGCGGCCCAGCGACCTGCCCTACAACCCAGAATCCCTTGTAGACCGGAAGGAATTCTGGGCCGTCTGCAGGGTCCCGTCGCCATTGCAGAGCAGCGACATCTTGGGGTTCTTGGTCAACCAAGAAGGGGAAGTCATTCTAAGCCACAATGGCACCAACGCGGGGATGCAGGTGTGTGTGGATAACTCCCGACCTCTCTGGATGTTCTTCGGTTTACATGGCGCAGTCACACAGTTAAAGATACTGGGTAAGTCCCTGTGGATCAACTCTACTTTTGCTAATGACTTTCAATTAATATATATGAAACCAGTAATCAATCTGAATTTTCAGCCTCAGGTTGGGTAAGTACAATGGAAAAGTTTTTTTCTAAATCTGGCGATGTATTCAAGTATATGCCTGTTGTAGAGTTAACATCTAAGAAAGCCTAGGCCTTAAAGCTAGTGGTGATCTCTCATGGGAAGCACGAGTTTGAGAGGTTATGTGGATGGACAGGCTTCTTCTAAATTTCTGCTTTTAGCAATGATGAATTGATAATTGATGAGATATGTCCTTCACGTCAGTCCGTTTTGCTGTGTTTTAATCTCCTTTCGAGAAGTGCAGAGATGCAGAGGCCAAGATTTAGTTACGTAAGATTCAGATTTATGACATTCATTTCATATTTCTTCCTGAATAAATTATACTTTGCAGCTTACTTTGCCCATCCCACACCCCTGTTTAAAACACCGCATCTGCACTGCAGTACCTGAAGTTAGACTAGCAGAATTAGCTGGTTAGTATGAAGCTTCTGTATTTACTAACTGATTTCAGCTGTTCACTTCAGCTGCGGAACTGACATATTTTACTGGTCAAGTGGCCACCAAGTTAAGACATGATCACAATGCCATAATGATTAGTGGTAAACTGTGATCGTATTTGAAGATATAGATCATATGTAATACAGAGAGTGCTGTTTTAGGATCAATACTCCAATTGAGCATAATGTCTTCATCCAGCTATCCGTTTTCCATAATCGCTAATATAGCACAGGGTTGCATTCACCCTGGATCCTGTCCCAGGAAGCTGGGGGCACCCTCGATAGGGTACCGGTCCATATCGTCAAAAACTAAGGGTGATTTCAAGACTGGGAAGAAACCCGACTAGCCAGAGGAGACCCACACAGACATAGGGACCGGCGTGAAACAACAGGACCACCCACTGAGCTTCCACAGCACCTAGGCGTCAGAAAAACCAGGAGGTGCCTTGAATGCCACACTCCAGAGACCCAGATCTTTAAACATCCGAGATAGCTGAAGGAATGTCAAGTTTGCGCGAGTGACAACAGTCGGCATTCGGCTCTTTAGCACCTTCAGTGGGTTCCAGTCCTGTCGCTGGGCATTTCAGGAAGACAGAGGAGAATGGCAGGGCGGTTGTATCCGTCATGTCCCTGCCTCGGCTACTGATAAGTGCTCTCTGAATACATTACTTGCAATACCCACTTCATGTTTCAAACACGGCAGCTAGGGCATGGTTCGGTACCCTTAGTTAAGCAGTGGAATACCCTGTCTAGTGCTTCCATTTGAGTACCGTTCGATGTTGGCATTTCAGATCATTTTATAAAGACTCTGACAGCCTAGTTGTGGTGCCCTGTTTCCAAATGACTGCAGCATTATTACTGTCAGATGACAGCTGACGCGCTAACATCAGGTCCGGAGACAACTGCAAGCCCGTGATGGGTAATTAGTAGCATTGAATATACTTGGCCTGTTTGGCATTTTGCCTCAGTGTTTACTTGATATCCCATAAGCTAACGTGAATATTTCAGTGGAGCAGAAAGTGTGCCTGTTTTCAGAATAACGGCCGGGGAAAGTACTGCTTGTACTTGGCATGTCGTATTGGATCCGTAAAAAAAAGGGTCCTTGCTAAATGTAAATAAACATGAGTGTAGCGGGATTCGACATTTAGGGGAGATGTGTAAAAGGAAAGTTCGATTGTAGATTTGTAGTAAGAAATGTGGCATTCATTTGTACAAATGCCATGAGTAATTTAGTATGAACCAATCCGCCCAGGACACTTCTTTGTCGTCTTTGGCTGGTCCGCATTGCCGAGCTGCTATTCACTCAAAATGTTCAAATGAGGCCATCCTCCTGTGATACCTACAGTAGGGTAAAATTTATAACCTGACCTCTTTCCCTGTCTCACTCTTTTAGTGGATTAGATAAGTGGTTATTTAATGAGTGTGATTTCGGGAGCAGACCAGCTGCTCCTGCAGCTAGGGGTACGGTCCCCTTACCCACCCACGCAGCCACGTACCCACGGTGTGTAATCACCGCGCAGGGCAAAAATCAGCAAACGGTGCAGCAAATGACTCCGCCGTCAGCGAGGCGCGGAATTAAGCAGGCGGGAGCCAGCTGGACGCCCTGCGAAAGATGGAGCGGTTTGGGGCGCTGGGCCCTGATCGATTCCAGCCCCGCGAAAGTTCTCTCAGCGCTCGGCTAGACTTACGTTGAACGTCGCAGCTGAACGTTGCCACTCCCGGCCAGAGCTACGCATGATAAATGACCTTAAGCGTAACATATGGAACGCGGTAAAACTGAGAATAGGAGATTACAGTTGGAAATGGTAAATAAATGACGGACGGCCGCGTGGCTCTCACGGCCCCCCTTTCATTCATCAGCCTCCAATCCGAGTCTTTATGTCAACAGTAGAGCTGGCACGCTTAGCTATTATTGAGAGCAAGGTTTGTAGGACTCAAGCAACAATCCTTTTAGCATTTTCCTTGAGGTTTCTGCTGCGGGAGTTTGCAGCCTTAATCTTGCGTCTTTTAAATGCAGGCTGAGAAGTTTGCTCGGAGAATGTGGTTGAAGTTGGTGGGGGGGGGGGGGTGTCGTTACGGGCACCTCTCCCAGTACATTATGTATTCCATTAAAATGTCATTCCGTGCACGCTCGGCCGAACACCTCGCCTCCCACAGCCACTCGGAGTCTTAATGTTCTTCCTGCTGGCATACTTGGACTCTCTCTCTCCCTAGCGGTCTCTCCCTGGGCTCCACGGTGCCACCGTGACGTCTCTCGTCACCCCCTCAGTGCGCCGACGTCACGAGAGTGAGAAGCTGTGACGAACTAAGACTGACTCACGGCCGCCTTCCCTTTCTTGTCTTTTTTTCGTTCCCCGACTGCTTTTAATTACGCGTACAGAACTCCGTATGATGCAAGTTTCTCCTCCACATGTCATATTTTTTGAGGTTTTCATTAGAAACAAAGTCTGTGCAGTTTCGGAAAGCACACGGACAGCAAAATCAGTCGTGCTCTTCCACCTCTTAATGGGGTCCGTAAATCCTGAGGGGTGTGGAGTGCAGGGGGGGCTTTTAATTGGAAGAATGCAGGACTGTACTTCAGTAAATATGATTCAGTTGAATATATAAACAGGTGCGTAATACATTGAAAGCTGCCAAAGTGTCAGCGGTCTGCTAAATTGGGCTGGATGTCTTCTGCAGACCTTTTTCATCAGAGCGGGTTAATTACCGAGTGGAATCTGTGCTCTCAACAGCCACGTTACTATGAGAGTAACCATTATAGGTGGAGAGATGAATTATGCGTCCAAAACAAGATGAACAATACTAACATACTCACCCATCAACAGAGTTGTTATTTTTTACAACTATTCAAAATAGGTGATAAGCTAAAGACTTACAGTGTACCCATGAAACATTTCCCCCATGTTGAATTGTAACACAAAATGGGAATCATTGGCTTTTCTTGTCTTAGAACAAAAAAAAGACATCAATATTAAAAAAATTATGTTGACATAGCTAAATAACGTAACAAACCATCCTCAGAAGTCACATAAATATTTTAAACACGCTCCCCAGTGTTATGCTGTAGTTTTTCATGTGGTTCCAGATTAAATACTCCTGGGGAGGCCTGCAGTCCTGTAGTCTGCAGCTTACCATTTAACCTATAACTATAATATATACACACACATACATATATACATACACACATATTTTCCCACAAAAATATAAAAATATTCTGGGAAGGCAGATAAGAATGGGATTATGAGTATGACAGTCTGTCTTCAGTATCTGAATGATTGTGTATTTTAATAAGAAAGGAAGTCGGTAAGGAGGCCACCAAGTGGCGTTTTGTAACACTAAAGGCCTCGGACTCCCATAGCTGAGGTGGGAATGTCAGGCACGGAATACCAATAGCCTGGGTCCTTCATAAATCCCAACCGCATTGGAGGTGGCCAAGAAGAAAGGCCGTTGTCGGACATATGAGCTCTCAGCCAGTGTTTGCGAAAAAGGCATGCGGTCCACCCTCGGGCCAGTAGATTTTTCACTATCTGATTAAACCGAAATTGCACTTTTTGGCTGAATGCTAAGTGCTATGTGGGCTGCAAGGCTAATACTAAGCGTTATCTCAAGAACGTTATCCCTACAGTGCGACACGGTGGCCGAATAATGGTATAGGGATGCTTTGCCGCTCCAGGGGCTGGAACGCTTCTGATAACAGAGAGCAGAATCGGCAGAGCAAGCTACAGAGAAATCTACTGCGGTCTGCAGCAGCCCAGGGACCTCGATACTTCACCTTGCCTCACCGGGACTCTTTTGAGAGGCTATTTTCGGTTTTAATCCTATGCATTCGTCGTATCGCTTAATTCCAGCCACAGAATGGCATGGAGTCATATTTAGATCGATGATTCATAGTCCTTGAAATGGTTCTGCCGTGTTAAGGAGAGCTGAATTTGCATGGGTGTGTGCAGGAACGTCTACATCTGTGCTTGTCTGTGTGGAGGTGCTGGCGATGTGCTTCGTACCCCCAGGTAGGGTTACAGTTTCAGACCACTGCAGTGAGCCGGGCGCAGTAATGGCACAGTCTCACAGTCGCTCTTACCACAGCGGGATGATTCAGGAGGGGGCATTTTATCTAATATTTACATTTTTTTTTGCTGGGGAGGGTGGGGGGGGAGTTACAGATCCTTGCCTGTGGGTTTTTAATCCAAGAGTGAAGCAAGGGAACTTTTCTGCTGCAGGAGAAGCACAGAGCTGCTCCAGGCCTGGCTGCGGCACGTCGGGGGAGAGGGTGTGTCTGAGCTGGCAGGCTCCAGATTTTTCTGCATGAGGAATGACATGCAAGAGCCGCTGGGAGTACTGTGGGCGGCATTCTGCCTTGACGGGGGTCCAGCCGGATGACAGACACCCCCCCTGACTAATAACAGACTACCCTGCTGAGGCACCACAACTTTTTGTTTTGGGGCAATTAAAAAAAAAAAAAACACAGTCCCAGCAACTCCAGGCTTCCGCTTAGACTGAAAGCTAGTTCCATAAGCAACAGGTTGGTTCCATAAATTCTGGTATAGCACACTGACCTGGTTTACTGGTAGCAAAGAAGCCATCATTGTGAAAATCTTATAAATTACTGGCAACTCCAGATTATGTTAAGAATATCTATAGGATCTATAGTGCTCCTTCTCCCGTGTAATTGAAGCCGGGTTTTTGCATCTAAAACTTAGTGCACATTTTTTCTTCATAACCACTGTGCTACTGGTTGCCAAATTATGTAATTATGTCTGACAGGAGTGTATACCTTTATGTGCATTAGTATCTATACCTGTAGTTGTATAGTATTTTGAATTGCAGTGGAAATTATAAGAAAAGTTGAATTCTGTTAAATGTCAGTTTAACACACAATTGTGTCAAATGCTCATGTTAATGCATTTTGAACCAGTCCATGCTTAATCTGATAGAGAGAGGATGCTGATAGAGAGAGGTATCAGTCTTTTTTCAGGGTTCTCCGTGATATTTAGTACACCTGAAGGCTATTTAATATTGTCAGTGACTGCTAATGTATTCCAAATGTTTTCAGCTGCTTGTCATTTTAAATTCTTAAGACATAATTACCCACATATTTCATACAAGTTTGTAAAGTAATAAACATCTTCTTAATGACAGTAAACAACATCTGCAACTGTTTTGTTACAGTGAATGCAACTGTTGGCTTAGATAAAATGAATTTCTTTGTATATTTTTCATATAGATTTTTCTATATATATATATATATATATATATACATATACATATATATGAATTAATTAATTAATTAATGATATACATACACACACACACACACTCACATGCTGAATCTATGCACCATATTTTCTGTATAGTAGTACCACAGTACCAGAAGCATAGTGAGGATTTTCAGGTTCTTAGAAAAATTCTTAGGGACCTTCATAAATGTTCGGTGGAAATCCTGCAGCTTTGAAGCTCATGGCCATATATGTCCTGTATATATTAAATCCCCCCTTTGGAAAGATGCCTTAGATTTGTTCTTGTTTATCTTTCATCATTGTTTACATTTGACTCACATCCCAGCTGTGACGTTTCTCTCAGCCCTCTACCTAGAACCTTACTGGAAGGAGAAGAAGGACTAGCCGGTGCCCTTCATGACACCCCTAATAGGAAACAGTTGTGGTTTAACATCAAACAGATTATATCTGTGCTGATTTTCGGTCAGAGATTTACGCTTAAAGTGCAAGAATTTAAGATGATTTTTTTATTAGTATTTTGGTTTTTAATGGTCCAATCTATATTTCCAGGCTCGACTCACCTAGCAAATCCCAGAGGACCGTCTGCCCCCAGCTCTCCCTCATCCATCCCGAACACCCCCACTGGCCTGTGTGGGGGCAGCTCGGACCCCACCCTCAACAGCAGCTGCCCCGGAGCATTCTGTGGCTCCGCTGGAGGTCAGTGCTCAAGCAGATAGCAGCTAGTGGAAGGAATGTGCAAACAGACGAATCTGCAGCTGCTAGCAATGTTTGCAATGTATTTTCATGCTGTTCCCAGTTATATCTCCTTAGCTATCATGCCTCTCTTACCCAGATCATATCTAGGGCAATAGTCCATTTGTTTGATAATAAAGTGTCTCTTAATGTACATTGTTTAGCTATCATGTTTCCTCAAGCTGTGCGGACCACCACACACCCATGCATCTTCTCACACTCCTAGGTACGACTCCAAGCTCACCTATCAGTCTCCCAAAGTCCCCCACCTTCCCGTCAGGCTCTGGCTCCTGGAGTGACGAGTGCTCGATCTGCTACGAGAACATAGTCGACACGGTGATCTACGCCTGTGGGCATATGTGTCTCTGCTATACCTGCGGACTCAAGCTGAAGAAAATGGCCAATGCCTGCTGCCCCATATGCAGGAGGACCATTAAGGACATTATTAAGACTTACCGCAGCACGTAAGCCTGGCTGGGGTGCTGGGGTCACTTGACCATACTGTCGAAATATACACAAAGGAAAGAGGGCACTATTACATGTTCAGGTAAATATTTCTTTGGTGCACCTTGGTACTGTACGCCTACGTGGGGAGCTGTTGACGGGAGGTTTGCTGGCACGCCGTGTTCCACTGAGTTTTTACACAAGCCTAGGTAAAGCTCTGGCAGTAAATGGGAATTTCGTTTCTCCTCTGAAAACAGTGTACCTTCATCAGGAATTTAGGAAGTTTCAAAGACCTGCAACAATCAAGTCCAACAGTAGAGAAGGCTGTTTTTGAAGCACCTGCGTAAGTTACGCTGCGGTGCAAGTCTCTCTCAGATGGAAATAAGGTATTTTCTACACATTCTATATTTCTCAGAATGGATGGAGGAGAGATGATAGAAAAAAATATATATATATTTTTTAACAATGTGTGACTTTTCTTCCGAATCTGTACAAGTACAATTAAAACACCCCTGTGTTACATGAAGAAAATGATTTAAAAATAATCCCCAACTTTTGGCACAACTTTTGTCTGTGCCTCGGGGAAAAGAAAAATAATGGTACGGATGAGAAATGATATACCGAGAACCGCATCGGCAGTTACTGAGCTCCAGACAAGCGAGGCCTCTCGTTATGCAGGTGCGTCTCTTTTAAACGGAATTGACACGATATCCTAATGTGTTACTTACGCATTTTGTTGTGCATAGCAAACAATAATGGGCGGGTGTTTCTTTGTGTGTTCCGCTTCCTGGCTCAGTGCCATCGAGTTAGTCCGTACCTGCAAACGGCTGTAGTGCATAGTGCTGTGATGGTTACATGCTCAGCTGGTCGCTTATTCTGTAGTGTTCGATGTATCACGTGGAAGACACTGATGCCCTGTCTGCCATTACAAAGTGGGGGGGGGGCGTGTCCAGGAATAAATCGGTACGAATATGTAGCTATACAGAATGTAATTGCAGGTTGCAGTCTCGATGCAGACATTTCCAATGTACCTTATGCTTCTGGGCACTTTTGGGGGACTATTTGTAAACATACTAGGACTGGGTGCTTTGCGACCAACAAAAAAGCATTTCACTGGAGTCACTACGAAGAAAATGGAGAGCGCCTCCCGCGATGAGCCGCTACACTGTGAAACACGGATATTACGCTGATTAATTTAAATCTAGTGATATCCTACTCAAACGGTAGTTGAACCTGTGTGCGTAATTTACAGGGAATGTATTCATGGGCATGGCACTGACAGGAGCCATACCAGGCAGCCTCAAGCCTTAAGTAACGGAAGAGGCCATTTCGTCAAACGGGGGTTTAATTATCTGTAAATTTCTTTTTTTTTTCTTTTTATTTAATGAGCCCTTGCAAATACCAAAAATGTCACGGTCCGGTATAATAACTGCACAGACGAACTGAACAGCTATAGAGCGCGGAGGGGCCATGCAGTAACTGACACAGGATCCTTTTTAATGTGCTATTAATCTTTAACGTGCTATTAATGCCGTGTTTCCCAATCTGGTTCCTCTGGGATCCACAGACAGTGTTCTTGCTTACCTGGGAACGTGCAAAAGCGTGGGCTGTCTGGCAGGGAGCTCGGAGGGAACAAAAACAGGGATTGTGTGGTAGGGAGCAAAAACATGGACTGTCTAGCAGGGAGCTCGGAGGGAGCAAAAATGGGGATTGTCTGGTAAGGAGAAAAAACATGGACTGTCTAGCAGGGAGCTCGGAGAGAGCAAAAATGGGGATTGTCTGGTAGGGAGCAAAAACTTGGTCTGTCTAGCAGGGAGCTCAGAGGGAACAAAAATGGGGATTGTCTGGTAAGGAGCAAAAACGTGGACTGTCTAGCAGTGACCTCGGCGGGAGCAAAAACGGGGATTGTCTGGTAGGGAGCAAAAACTTGGATTGTCTAGCAGGGAGCTCATAGGGAGCAAAAATGCAGACCGGCTGTGGATCCCTGAGGACCAGGTTGGGAACCATTGCTCTAACAGATACACCTTTGCTATTCTTTTATGGCAGGTGTTGGCAGCCTATGTAACATTTTAATTTAAGGAGAGGCTTTGTGTTGCATCCCTGATTTCACACATTTATAATATAATGAGCACTTTGAATGTTGTGTCTCAGAGGGTATTTTAAATAACTTAAACAATTGGATAGGTACAATGCGTTTTTTGTTTTTATCTGGGCAGCATTACTTCAACAAGGGGCAATCAAATATCTCTTAGTGTCATAGTGCATATCATTGCTTTTCATAGTATTGAAAACTATATATGTATATGTATGTGTGTGTGCATACACGTGTGTATATATATATATATATATATATATATACATATATAAAATATGTGCTAATATACAGGCAGCAATGTGTCAGCTGCAGTCAGTTATTGCTTAGTTGTGAATTCTGGAACTGTCAGAATCTGGAACAGAAAGACGACTTGTCACTTTTCAAAGGTAGTTGATTGCTTGTTTTGGTGAATCGCTTGTCACGACGAGAGTATTCTGTGTAGTTCATCGCAGTGAATTCTCTCAAATTACACGTTACAAAAACAATCCATTTATTTTCGGCCTTTTTGGAGTAAACTAACACATGACAAGACTGGCTTTTTCCTTCAACTAACACCTTTCTTTCAGTAGGAGAACAGTGTGGGATAAAATCTCTCTTAACATGTTAAGCTGACAAATTGTGATAAAAAGCACAGGAAATTGCATCGCAAAAGTAGATCTAGTCTAACACTCAGAAAAGACGCCATTTCTGCTGTAGGCTATTACCAAGGAAACAAGGATTCATATAGACTAAATTAAAGAGGGGCATACATTCTGCTTATTTCCTTTATTCAGGTTACTTCCTTTTATAACGATAATGTTGGGAAAAAATAGCTATAGCGCATAAATGTCATTAGCTGTCTTTCTGTAACAAGTGTAGTTGTGAAACAAGCAATATTTTTCTAAAAAAAAATAAAAAATTATACAATACATGAGCTCTTTGGATGCCTCTACAGAAACCATAACCGCTGCAATTAACTCTCTACGATACACTGTCAAGAGTACGTAGTGCAGACCATTTTAAAAGGGATACCTAGATGAAGTTCGTAAAATATATAGGTAAGTGTCGAGGCTTGAATTTTTGCTGCTAAAGTGTTTTTTTTTACGTTTCCATTTGAGCTATATCGTAAAATTCACCTCCGTACACCCCTGGGCAAAGAAGTAGGCTAGGGCTTAATGTGTAATTTGGGTTCGGCCCGTTTTGTTTCACCCAGGTGTACATTTTCATGTGTCGTACATGCTTTTGCTTGAAGTGTTTGTTTACGATAGAATGTTAATTTATGTTATTTTAGAAAACCCAACCCCTAATAAATAGGTACAGTATGATAGCAATATGTATTGCCATTTGTTTTAAGTTTGTATATAATTTAAGAAAGCTTGCTTAGGCTACAATTATACGTTGAATTCAGGCACAGTTCATTCAAGCTATAAACTAATAGTCTAACTACTAACACCTACTGTATATATAACGGTAAGAAGTACTGTTAAAGATATACTTAAGGGTACATTTGTAAATGTACATTTTAAGTATACTTATCTGTTTGGATAGTGCTCTAAAGCAGGAAAGCAGAAGTGCAGGATTTTTAATGATAGAGTCATTTTCCATCCAGTTGCCCTTGCAATTATAAAATATTGCAACTGTTGTGAAGGACACAAGTGAATTATTAGTGTATTCGAACATACTTTCCTAAAACATTATACTTTCAGTCCACTCAACTTTTTTAGTATCTATGTACCAAAAGTTTAATAACTATAATGCTTAATGTCACTTTATTAAAATCCAGATTGTACATTACAAATTATTAAACACGATGTACCCCTGTGGCTGGAATTATATCATACAGTTTTAATGGTAGTTTTATATTCAGGAGTTTTTGACCAAATTTGTCACTACTGACATAATAAACTTCCTTTCTATGAAATGCATTAAGGGTGTGCATTGAATTTAAGGTTCTTATCATCAAACTGACAATCAGACTCAGTGAATGCAACATTTAAAGCAATTAAGACTTTGACCCATTTGCAAAGGCATGGAAGGCAAATGGTTGTCCTTAATGACCATGTGGGCCAGGTATGTTTCTCCTTCCACTGACCTTCCAGGTACATGGAAGCTTAGCACGGTAGGCGACCTGGCGTCCCGCGAGTTCCCAAGTCCCCCAAAACCCTAAGTAAAATTACAAATCTGATCTCACTGATAATTGCTTTCTCCATAAGTGCACTTGCAGCATTTACCCCAAAATGCCCCATTTTTGAACGAAATAAAGGGATTCAGCAACATAAAACAACTTTGTTTTGTCACACGACACAAAATGAAGCTGTCATTTCTTATAGAAGTTCAGTAGAAGGTCATTATTTCATTATACACTGAAGTCAATCCTTTGGTATCCTTTACTTCGGTGATATTGTGAAGCCAATTTCTGCTTTTGTTCCGCATCATTAACACGTGTCCTTTCCTATGAAACCAACGGAAACTCCATGGTGGACACGGAAAGCCCCGCAACGCTGCAAAACATCGAGAGCTTGACAGATTCCCATTTATTCTTTCATATCCTCCTGCTCACTCGCTCCCTCTGTTTATAGTAGACTCAGTCAGGGAGCAGCCAGACAAAAACAGGAAAATCCAATCACTCCTAAACCTGCATTTGAGAGGAGAGCAAGAAAACAGGATGTTTATATCCCAAAAAGTGAAAGTCAGGCTGAAATGAAGACGTTGACATTGAATTTGTATTGTGACTCAGATATTGAAATTACTGGTAAACTTGTGTTTATTTAAAACTAGCTTCAGGTGGTCAATCTGTATTTTTTTTGTTCACTATGTGAGTCAGATGATTGTGACTGTCAATAAAATTTCCAGATGTGTTTCTGCTATAATTCTCTACCTTGATTGTTATTCTGTACTTGAAACTTCCACTCGTGTAGTAAAAATTGAAAATTTGCCATATTTGTTCATAATTATTAATGTGCACACAGTAATACGATTACCAATGATACAAAAGCAAATACTGCTTGCAAAATTATATTTAAAACTGAACACTAGCTCAATAATATGCCAGTAATCCTCTGTAGCTCAACACAGACAATTTATTTTGTTGACAATTATTCTAAATGATCTTTGTACAATATGGAGGGATATTCAATCCAACATACTAATGCTGTTGTATGACTAAAACAGGTTTGCTGATACATCTTCACACTTACATATGATAGCACTTTCAGGACCAGCTTGGAAGCTTTGATAAGCAGCACCGCCTTCTGACTTGTAACAAGTCACTTTCATTTATAGCTACCTGCAACATAAGACTGCATGACAAGACAGCACTAACTACTAACACATTTCCCAGTAATTTCTCTTTCCACTCACATGTATCAGAAGAATAACAATTCCTAAAATCATTATATGCATTTTTTTTTATCCAGTCCAGTATCAATATAAAATTATCCACTTCCTAATTCAGAAAGCTATTCACCTACAAACACTACATCCATCTTCCAGCTGATTATCCAGTACCGCGTGTGCTGAAGCCTATCCTAGGAGACGCAGGGAACAGGACAGGCCAAATGGGATGCCAGTCTGTTGGACACTATGGGCAATTTAGAGACACGAATAAACGTAACTGCCTTTCAGCTGTGGGAGGAAGCCAGAGTTCCCTTAGTGTGGGCAGAACATGCAAAGTTGACAAAGACACTATGGGGCGGTGAGTGCTATCCTCGGAGCTACCGTGTCACCACAGCACAGCACAGCACAGCACTGTGGGAAATCTTCCGATCAATACTTCACCCATGTCAAGTGATAAACGGTTATTAAACGGATAAACGATTTCCAGCAGTGCCTAATGTGTAAACATTGATAGGCTGTATGGCTAAAAATAGAAAGAGGAATAAAATTAACATTATAATTTATCAATAAATAAAACTACTTGCGCATGCCTATAAATGCTACCCAAATAGGCCCTATACTGTACTAAAGCGAAAATCTAACGCAATTGTTGACTTCAGAAGGTCATTGACTACCACCTAGTGGCCATACACTGTATCTTGTTGGCAATCGACAAATAGCGTCCCTGTGGAAGGGAATGCGGACCAGCAAATACTATTATAGCCTGTTTTGTAATGCACTGTATACTTTTGTGAAAACGAAATGCAGGCAATAAAAATAAAAAGTCTCCCTTTTTAAATAGCCTAATGTAAGACACTGTCTATTAACATTCAAGGAACATTTTCATATCACTGTGTTCAAAGCACTGTATGTCAATGTCATCTGCCAAATATCAATTCCGGGAAGACTGCTGTTAAAAACGAAAAATAATAGCAAAAGAAATAGAAATAGAATTCTAGCAGACAACACTCCGAATCAACAGAGTACTTGCGTCATTTCGTTTTGGCTTCCTGAGCATCAACCAGCCCCCCCCCCACTGCTATCACTTTGTAGAAGATAAAAGCCGCAAAAGATGACAAACAGTGCAGGGGGTTGAACACCATAAATATTCGCCTGCCACCC
>JAODKM010000040.1:6524882-6539388 GCA_026780845.1 Petrocephalus sullivani | reverse complement strand
CCCCCGCAAAAGGGTGTGTAGATTCTACGATTTATATATAATAACCATATATATAAGACCATATATATATAACCATATATATGTATATGTATAAATATAAACCATATATATAAACATATATAAACCATACGTAACAATAGGACCCATATACCCATACCCATATGTCCATGTTCCTGAATGGATTCTGCTTGCAGTGTGGGGAAGGCGGTCTTCCTGATGTGTTACATAATCTAGTCATCCACTCAAGATTGCACACTATGTTCAGTATAATTTGCTGCAATCATTTTTTTCTTCTGCGCTTCTGACAGCGTGTAATTACAACCGCTTCCCTGTAGCTTACAGGACATACTGCCCGTAGGTCTCCAACTGACGAGACGGAATTTACAGGCACTCTTTGTTCTTATGTGCATGTTAGAAAAAAAGACAAAGGAGTTACAATACACAAAGATAATACATTTTATAGTGTTTTTCTTTAGGGCAATGCAAGATACAATGTAAACATGAACAAGATACAAAAAAAATGATCAAAAACAAAACAGATTTTTGAAATAAACTGTAAACGGCAGCATCCCTGTTTAAGAAAATATGTACATTTTAAGGGTGTGATCAATTTGATTATAAGTCCAGATCCCAAAATCAAACTCGACTGCAAGTACATCTGGCCCAGTACCAAATACATTCCAACAACCCCCCTTCACAAACTTGATCCGGTTACGCTTCAGATGGACTCACAGATCCCCGTGTACATTTTCTCTAAACAGGAGCCGCCCAGAGTTTATAAAAATATTGCATAAGCACACCGAGAAAAAAATACAAACAAGATTGTTAGCGCCACATTTGGTCCGAGTTGTTTAATATGGGATGATGTCATGTAGCTGTTAGACTGCGAGAAGGCAAAAACATTTTCTTGATTTGTTGATCTGACTTTGCTAAGCCCAGAATCTGGTTTTGACTTTGGTTTAGTTTCTTAAACAGGTTTCTGCCAGTTTCATCCCACCAATCCCACCCAAGTCAACTGTAAACCTACAACTCAACATCCACAGCATATTTTTTCACCAAAATTAAGCTGTAATTCTCTTTGGGGTTAATTATTTGAAATTTCCATCAGATTCCTTCAGCTGTACTGAGTATCTCTGATCTATAAAAGGCCTTTTTTCATTTTTTGTCCTGCAACCTATTGGAGTAAATTATGTGGCAAATGTGTGGGTTAGTGGCAGACTTTAAAAGCACAGATGTAAAAGCCAGCCCACCTTACGCCCTTCTGCAGCTTCTGAAGCAGTATTATTATTAGACAATGTTTCCTATGTTAAATATAGCTTTATGAGGCTGGCAACACAGCCGGCTCGTTCTTAGCCCAGCAGCAGCGCACTTTGTAAGCCCGCATTCCGCTCGCGGAATCCTTTCGACGATTCCTCTAGCCCGTCTCAAAGACACATTAAAAGACTTACAGAGACTCCCGTAGACATCGACCTCAGCAACACACACATAGACATGCAACTACTTTTCCTCATGCCGTTCAATGACAATTGTTTTTTTTTTTTTTTACCATTTTCCCCTCCATTTTACTGGGAAACCAAAAATGAGTTCATAGAGTTCAAGTTGGAGATTATTTAAAAACCAGTAAACTATTCAAAAAAATCATAGAAATCTATCCGAAGATTAGTCTCAGCAGTTTGTCATATAGCTGCTCTTTATAATACAAAGCTTTCATTTTAGTATGACAAGTGTCAAAATATTGATTCCCAAGACCATTCAACAATGTTGAATCAAAGCAATCACTGGCATGTTTACATAAAATGAGGAAAAAATGAGTTAGTGATAGCATTCCTTCAATGTGAATTAGCAGGCTCATCAACCTCAGCCTCACACCTTGCATAGTTTTGTTTATGACGAAGCCCTGCTTGCATCACAATATATTTCCTCCAGTCCCGCACACCATCAAAACTCCGCCTCTCCGACATCGCGCCTCCCCCTCTTCATTCCACGGCAGCGCACGAACCATCACCACACACTCTCTGACCTCTCTAACCTCTGTCTCATACACTGACTTGCAAATCGCTTGCTGTGTTAAGGCGCAGAGACCCTGCTGTAAGCAGTGTGAAGCCAGGATTTAGCAGAAGGGCACGTGTAGCAGGTTAAAAACATTAAACGTTAAAACCGAGAGGGGGGATTGCTTAAAAGAATAGATGGGGTCAATAGATTTTGGAAGGAAAGGCTCAGGCCGACATACAATTCTGTGTTCATTCTCAAACTGCCAAGCTTGCTGAACATCTTTCTTAGGTGGTCTCTTCAATATGTTGAGAAAGACTTAACATAGCAGACACCACTTTACTTGGTTGACTTCCCAAATGTAGACTGACAACCTATTTCCATCCACATAAACTAGCCACCCCATTGTTTAAACATATACCTGTAAGGCCATGGAGCCACAGACCCTCATAAAACTAAACCAGAGTCAAAACCCACAGTCAAAGGTCTGAGCTTAACCAAAGATCTGGGGGAAAAAAAAGAAAAAATACGTTAAAAAGTCAAATGAAAACAAAAAACTCAAACATTGACTTGTATAGTCAGGGATGCCAATGCCGGGCACGTTCTAAACGTGAAAACTGTGACATCATCATTTGTAAAGCTGGATGAAAAAGTTCCAGGGGAGACACCTTCAATGATATGTCGAATGAAATTTCAATCGGCCTTCCTGGATATACTGCAACATGCTGACCTCTGATTCAACTCCCTTTACCATGGCAACAGAAGAAGAAAGCTAGAGAAAGATTGGAACACACACTTCATAGAAAATCTCCTCACAGATCACTATGATAATGTTGTGGTAATATCACGGAATGATGGAAACAATGCAAAAGGCCTTAACTTGGTTTAACAAGATTGTAGAAAATGTATGAAGTATCAATACAACTCAGGCCTTTAATTAACAACATGTAACTCATGGTTCCCAAGACAGCTGCAAGGGTAACCTCAAATAAATCTTAGGGTCAGTCAATATATTTTTTCATTCAGTCCCAAGATATTTCTAAGCTCTGTGATTTATGAGACAAACATCGGAGACCATTTGTATGCATTAATATTAAATGTAAAATTGTACGCATCAAGGCCTAAAGGAAGACATTGAGTCATTATAATCACATATCAAAATATGACACAATGGAAATTGAGTGTTTCAGGTCAAACATTAATAACGTTTTAAATTACAAATACATTGATATTCCCCGTGTTCATCTCAGACGCTAGGGGATCTTGATGTTGGAAAGTTTAGCCTTTGCATTTCAATAAGGAAGTTTTGGTAAGTAGCCTTTCTATTGCACATGTCTTCATTAATTGTGGATTATGCAAAATACATAGGGGAAAGAGCAGTAGGATATTATATAGAAGAAAGGCTATCAAAAATGTAAAGAAAAACATAAAATACTACATCACAAACTATTAAGCAAAAACTAACAGAACTATTTAAAATTCCCTTGTGATTTTAGAGAAGCAAAAGCAGTGATACTTTTATTTATGCAACAAAAGCAATTACCATTACCATTTTATTATCACAATTACCATTAATATGTGCTGTACTAAACATTTGAGTGATTTAACACATTTACATAATGCCTTCGTCAAGGGGAATACGGGGAGAGAATAAGTAATGTGTTTTTTTTTTTTACAAATAATTCATACTTTACAGCTAGAACTGCAATTTTAAGTCAATATTGTGTAATCTTTACATTAAGATTGCATATGTGCATCTGTTTAGGTAACAACAAACCAAGCTAAATTGTCTTTCACTATTTCCTGTATTTATGCTATGCTTCAATGCCTATTTTTTTTACGTCAAATGGACATATGGAAGGGAAGATGTTGAGACGCTGAACTGTATTTTAGGATGGTCTTTTTGAATATTATTTAATGTTTACAGCTGTCGGGTTTTAAATATTGCTGGTAGAGAATCAGAATGATTGTCTCACCATAACTTGCCAAAACACATCATTGGAAATAAATAAATACTTAATCAGGCATTAAATAAAGCCCAATAATGACAGAGGAAGTGTCCATTAACGCTAAAGTTGCAGTATACAGCATTACAATAGTAATTTGATATTTTAGAAAGTGGAAAATGATGTTGCCAAATAAAAAAAGATTAAAAATAGCTGCATTATTATAAGATATTTTTTAACGACCAGTTAATTTGATAAGAGATTTTAGTTTTGTTTTTCCCAAGGGTAGAAATTGACAAAAAAATAAAAAGCAGTGAGGTAACAGCTGTCATTCACAAGAGGCTGCAGTATATTTTTTGCAAATAGTTAAAGCTCATGGAAAAAAAAAGAATCGAAGTGAAAGACCATCGCTTGCTCCAACCCAACGACCCCGTCTGCTGCAGTATGCTGCAGAATGAAATACAATAATAATCCCTGAATTATATGAGGATGCCAGAGTGGTTGACCAGCCTGGCAACAGGATTAATTTTAGTCCTAAACAATGACCAAATAACTGCCCAATTAATATGTCAGGAAAAAGGGACATTGTATCTCAGCCCAAAAGAAAATGCCTGTATTGTACTGTACTAAAAACAGACAAACTACTCTTGTGAGAGACAGTGTTACACATTCTGTGTATTACAGGTAAAAAAAAGTATTTAAATTATTATAAATAAAAAAATCTATTAAATAAATATTGTGCTGATTGTGACAAATTATTATACTGCATCTTTAAGTAATGCACTCCAGATTTTGAAACATTCTAAAGTGCATTAATTTACAAAAATGAGCCACTTCATTCATCATTATTGTACGCGTATAATCACACAACAAATCTACTGTCTGCAATTAAGGATAAAAACTGCTATCTAGCAGGCACTGTACTTTTTCTAATACTATATTTAACACTGTCCAGCAGAAATTAAGTGAAAAGTTAGTGCTTAACCCAGATGCAGAGCTCACACTATTCATTAGAAAAATATTTCAGCAGTCTTGAACATCAGCCATTTGAAGTAGTATCTCCTTCAGCACCCTGGCAACTGATTTTGCAACTTGGGCAACTTGTGCATTATTGGGGATTTTATTATACCAGTCATCTATTGTTTTAAAAATTAATTAATTTGATTAACTGGTTAATTAAACCATTATGAGTTTTCTTTTATCAAATAGCCAATCTTATGCCACACTTTAAACATCTGCAGTTGTGAAAGAAATAATCATTGCTCATCAATATTACATTTTCTGGCCACTTTGACATTTACTCGTCTGGTAGCATAAATAATAAGGGCTTCCAGATACTGATACTGCATACTCAGAACATACTTTTCCATTTCGTTTGGGTACTCCAATGAGTATACTGTATTTCATGTAAACACCAATTAAATACTAAAGCTACACAAAAGTTTTTTTTTTCTTTCCATTGTTGGTTCAATCACATTTTGGGGTTTACACTATGTAGCTACTTCCCTGGGATTGCTGTAATTCCAGTACAGTTTTGTGTTCTTTGTAAACTATTTCCTATTCCACTGCAACAGCAGTGTTAACCAAACACATAGAGCAGCAATATATACAAAATATGTTTTTTTTTCTACTTACTGGTAAAAATAAAAAAGAAACTTTTTTCATTTCATGACCCAATCTCTGTTCAGCATATACTGATACTAGTGGGGCAGTTCTGTTCATTTTGAAAAGCATTCGAGAAGCAACTTAATCTTTACTTTTCTTTGTTATTGACATGAGATGAATTTATTTCAAGTTTGCAGATAACATATTGTGTTATCAATCATCGATTCTAACTTGTGGAGGCTCTAATGAATGACCCGTTAAAATTCAAAAACATGGCGTAAACGTTAGGAAACTGCTCGTTAGACAGATTTCCAAATACAAATGGTCACAGCAGAAAATCTGCCCAAGGACCAAAACAACTTCAAATTTCAGGCTGACAGTGTGTTCTGTATGTCACAAGACTAAGGCAGAAATACATCTCTAAGGAAAACATACGACACTTAAAAACAAACAATACATTTCCAAAACAATGAACAAAGCTAAATAGATGTCACTGAGACACCATACCCTTTTGTAAATCATTACGCTCCTGTTATGTTCTTATTTAGATTTTGCGGTTTTGAGAACTCAAGTGTGACCCAATTCCATGTTAAATTTCCTTGGACTGAGAACTTATTTTTAATTAATGTTTAATTTCTTTGGGTTCCAAAAGAAACGAATTTGGTAGTCTTCTAAGCTCTTAGGCCTTTGGCACAGTATTGAATTTGGTATTTTTGAATAGTGATTAATATTCAGTTGACTCTTCAGTATACTGTATGTATTGAACATAATCAACAAAGGCACCCATTCGGCAACCTGAAAAACACATGAACTGTGCATGACACAATCCTGCAAGACTCCATTATCAACCCCTCTGAAAAAAGGTGCAACTGCCTTCTTTTTAATTTCAAAATCGACTACAACATCCTCTCAATGCACTGAGATTCCGGAGTGGCCACTCCTGCCTTCAGTTACTTGTTCAAACCAACAACACGCCCATGGAAACGTTTCAGTCTTTGTGTGTACATTTAGTAAACCAGCACTAAAAGTGTCTCTTTTAAGATGATATTGTCCCCACCCCTTCCCCAACTGTCTTTAAAAAGACTTTACAATATTTCAAACATGTTTACGTAACATTACTTCTTTCTTTCCAAATAGTTGGATGGCACCCAGCCCTTTTGAGGCCGTCCACCATCAAGGACCTGGCAGTACCACCACCCATTTGGATTCCGTTCCAGAACTTCCAAACTGGTTCCTTCTGAAAACCCCATTGTTTCATCATCGCCACGGTAATCAGCTATGGAGGTGTAAACTTCTTTGAGGTTGTTGTGTATGAGGTGGGATTTCTCAATAGGTTTGGGTTTCACGGTGGACACCGGGATGCCATTCTTTTGGGTGACCCTGCTTAGCGTTTCTGTGCTGCCCATACTGGTCGTGTCCGGCTGCTTAAGCTTGGCATCAGCCATCTGGGGACGGACGACGCTGAAGGACGAGTTGCGGCGTACGGTCGTGCCTGACTTCACCTGGTCAGTGGAGTTGAGGGACTCATTCCTCCTGAGGGACCCTGTATGGATGTTGGTGTCCTTGACAGGTGCAGGCACAAAGACAGATTGAGGCCGCACTGCAACCTGCCGGACCCCGTTCCTCATCTTCACTGAGCCGTTAACAAGGCCGGTGGGTTTTCCGAAGCCCCCGGGCGGCTTTGATGGAATGGGTGGAGTGGTCCGCCTCATATTCTGGTTGATGTTGTTCAGGGCTTGGACCCTTTGTTCATTTTTCTCCAGGCTATTGGACTTGCTCATGCTCCCCTGCTTCGTAGGGGTGCCGTCTGACTCCGAACCAGCCGTGTCAGACTGCGGCCGAAGCGGCTCCAGGTAATATGTGGGAGCCCAACCCTCTGTATCCCCACATCTGATATACCACCAGCCACTTTCTTGCTTCTCTAGGACCTCTACCTCCACTCCTGCGGGGAAGCTGATTTCAGAATCTTGCACTTTCTCGTAGCTGTCAGTGGTCCGGTAGAAGGAGGTCTCGAAATCGGAGTCACCTCTGCTTCCTTTGGAATAAATGCTGGACAAATCAGAGGTGCTCCGTGAGGACACAGAGTCCTCCGAAGAGATGACAGAGGCAGTTTCTGAGTCCTCACCTCTGGAGGCCTTTAGACCATGCTTCAGTTGGCCAGTTGGCCGAAGCTGGCGTCGGAGGGTGCTGATGTCCATTTTCTCTGGGCTCTGAGGCTCTGATTTGGCCAGAAGAGGTTTGGGTCTCACCACAGGCTTGGGCTTGGTGGAAGGACTCTGGCCTATTTTTGGTTCAACATCTTTCTTGCTCTCTGTGTGCTTGGAGGGTCCTCGGCTGGATTCATCGAAAGAGGACCTGGTGCTGGCCTCCTCGGCTTTGGTTAGGGACTGACTTCTGCTCATTTCAGGCTGTGGTTTCTTAGGTGCTTTTCCAGAACCCAGGGACATCCGAGAGCCTGTGACTTTGCGGGCTGCACAGAAGGAGTTAGTCTTTGCTGAATCAGAATCGCCACTGGACTCTTTGCTGGAGCTGGGGTCCTCGCTTTGAGGCCTAAACCCATCATTCTCATAAATAGTCTCCTCCTCTTTTGTAATTTCCTCTGTGAACTCCCCTACCTTGAAGGACGCACTCTGCAGAAGAGATACAGAGGAATTCTTGGCAAATGGCTGGAAGATTTTCTCTGAAGGGTCATCAATTTTGAAATCCAGAGAAGACCCTTCTTTCAGGAAGTCTAGTTCTGCTTCCAAATCGAGTCCAATAGCAGGAACATCATACTCGGGCTCCTCGTATACGGGCTTACTGGGAGAGTCGGAGGCTTTCATTGCTGGGCTGCTGGGTGAAGCTCCCTCTTCAGAGTCCTGCTTTTTGATTGGAGGAGCAGGGGGTGGGACTTTGGGCCTGGTGAGAGTGCTGGTTCGCCGGCTAAGGTTGGGTTTCTTCCTTTTATCAATGTAGGAGCAGGGGGCCCAGCCTTCCATTTCTCCGATCTGTACATACCACCACCCACCGGAGTTCTTCTCTATGACCTGCCCATGGAAATATTCATGATTAAATACTATGTGAACATTAGTTCATTTTCTTTTCAGATTTAACACTAGCATCTCAGGAAAAAAATGGCATGTAACTAATTATTTGGCAACACTATGAATGCCATGTCTATAAGAATCTATGAACACATGTATAACGCATTATAATGCATTCATAATGAATTCTAAACATGGCTATAAATATTGTGCATGATGGATGACAGCTTAAAGCTAAGTTTTACTGGTTTTTCTTAGGCGTCTCGAAAAAAAAATTGACATATAACAAACTATTCTGATTTACAATTTAATCATATTTAGTGGTACTAGAACCAAAGTTGTGGCCAAAATTTGTAATTTAATATTTTTTATATCCATTCGTTTGTCCTGCTTCATTTCCCATATGCATTTTTTTTCTGCGCTTATATGAATTCCGGTGTTCAGCTGTGTCCATCTAGCTATGTCTATGTCACTGGGCTTTCTCACATGCTTACAAAAAGCTTGACTGCTCAATTGTTAAACCCGTTTTCTTAGTGGCAAATGAATAAAATTCAAACTGAGGGAAAAAAAAAACACCATAAACAAACATGTGTGGTGCAGACTATGTGGTTAGCTAACAATCAGCTAGCTGGGCTGTATATTATTTGTGTCAAAATAGTTTGTGAAAGGATAACTCATTATGTGACTGTATTAAATAAATCACTTTTATGTAGACTGCACCCAAACTGTGAAAAAAATTCTAGATTACAGTCCAAATGCGTATCGTAATATAAGAAGCAGATACACTGCCCGGCCAAAAAAAAGGTTGCCATTAAAATTTCAATCAGCAAATACTTGAAAGCCAATAACTGGATCCTTATTATAGCTCAGTAACAAGAAGACTTTACGCAGTGGTCCAACTCACCTATGAAACAATGCATGGACCAATGTGCACCATAATAAAAGCTAAGGGTTGTCCAAAAAATATTAAAATTAAATATTATTAAACTTTTTTTTTTGGCCCGGCAATGCAAAAATTTCATGTGAAGGGAAATTCATGTCCTCATTATGAAAAGGCTTAAGCTTATCATGGCCTGGTAAACAGCACTGTGTCACTTACATCAGCCTTTTGTCCTCCACGGAAACTGATGCCATCAGATATACAGGACTGGAACTCCGCAATGGTGTAGTACTCAGCTTCAACAGTAGGGGGCTCTGGTGGTTTTGGTAACTGAAATCCCTTCAGAACAATTTAAATGGAATTTACACAAGCATATCATCACATATGTTTTACTTTTATTTCAGTATTATCCTACCAAAGAGAAAAATAAATAAGTCACTGACCAGGCTCGTTTCTCTTCGTGGAGGTGGTTTTTGTCTGAGGTTTGGAGATCCTTAAAAAATGCAAATATAAACGTGCTCACAGCAAATCATCCCAATAAACACACCAGTCAAAAATGTGTTGCTTTACTGAATCACTACAAAAACTAACAAATTACTACTACTGCTAAAAACAACAACAATAATAATATACATTAATGAGATTTTCAGATTTATAATGACACCTCCTAAAAACTCAAGATTTTGAAATGTAGCCCAGTGTCATAAATAAGGAGAGGTGGAAATTTCAGGTCCACAAAGTATAAATCCAGACCAATATTTTGTTTCAACTAACCAATTAAGTATTCTGTCACTGAAACAAAATCTCGGTCTGGATTTATACTTGGTGGGCCTGACCTTTCCACCTCTGTAATTAAGACATCGTGCATTAATAAGATAATGCATCTGCGAGCCCTGTGGTTTGCTAACGATGCTCACCGATCTCCACTCTGTGAGGAGCGATGCGGGCTATAGCTGGGGAGCCCGGCTCTGCTTTTGGCTGGGTGTCCAGCAGGGCGGCGCCACCACTGCTGCCAGCGCTTGCGGAGTCCTCACAAGGAATGGGGAGGCTGATCTCCTTTTTGGTGATGTGCGGCTCCTCGGGCTCCTGCTCCGTCTGCACGTCCTTCTCGCTCACCGCCTTTTTGTTCAAGAGGTTGCTAATCTCCATGATGTTGCCGATAATCTCCACGGGGCCCGTCAGGGTCTTTTTGCGAGGGGAGAGGTCATCTTTCAGCTTCTTGAGATAGGAAGCCGGGGCCCATCCTTCCTTGCCTTGGTACCTAAGAGGGCGAGCATTCATTCACTCAGTGCTCAACAAGCAGCATAAAAACTTTTATCTTTGGCTCAAAGACATTAAATGTGCCTCAGATGTCTTTCTGCATTGCAGGGGGTGGTTGGGTTTGCAAGCTTAAAAACTGCAAATTGAAGAAAGGAACAAAACTAAGGATAATGGACTCTAGCTCAATGTGGAAATGCCCCCGAGGAGCAAGTAAACAGAAGACAAAAGCCAAAGATTAAACAGGAACTGCAGACCCTGAAATTTAGGAGTGTACGAGATAGCACATCAATTAGAGCCACAACAGGACATGTATTTACATTGCAGAAACGAAAACTTCAGCACTGCCAAATGAGTCAGAAGTACCATTAAACATTTTACAATAATTTCTGGCAGGGAAATGGCTTTGAAAATGATTTCTGCTTAACCCACTAGCAAATCAATAATAAGCAACACTCGAACAGTAATAAATCTATTCAATAATCAAAAAATTAAAATAAAATCAATAAAAATAAAAAAAATGTCCGACCACCTCTGCAAGGTTCCTATTGGTTGGCTTCATAGTACATTCCAGGACAAGAGCTGATATATAGGGGCCCTCACCTGATATACCACCAACCTTCTAGGTTCTTCTGGATGACCTCCACGGTAACCCCTTTTTCGAACCCAATCTCATCCTTTCCTTGGCTGTTGTAGGGCTGCACTGTGACATACTTCTCCTCTAAGTAGAGAGAAAAAACGGAAGTGAGCGCCGAAATCTCATCCCATTATCCCGTGCCAGCGCCTAGACCACGACCAAGTGGGATTGTTCTTTGATATTCAAAGTAGATCCAGCTACTTGTTTTCCTGGTGTCCTTAACAGAGCATAGTTGTCTGGGAACATCTTATTAGGGGGCTCCCTGAATTCACCCAAAATCTGCAGCTATAACAAGATACTTGGGGGGGAAAAAAACAGAAGGAAATCTTCACAAGAGCACTGCGGGGCTGCTCTTCGCGCGATAAGGTTTGAGGAGCACTCAGATCGGCCCTGTGGCCTGATCCAGGCAATGCTGCCAGGAAGCCGATAAGCAAATTCCAAAAGACTCCCAGCGGAGTGGTGGGGGGGGGCGGTGGTGTCAGGGTGGCTAATCATCGCAGACTTTCATGGCAGGAGGCAGATTCCAATCAGACTGTACAGAAATAGATGTTGAAATTAATTAAATAATACAAAAAAACGCGCGTTTTTCTACTTCCGTTATACTTGTCAAATAGCAGGTCCAGCGCGGGCCCGTGGGCTGATAGCACAACCCTTTTTTTTCTGAGCACTGAGCAGAGCGGCGGGCTCTATTTGCAGTACTAGAAAGGGCCAGCAGGGAGGCGTGTCCCGTTGGCTATCAGACCAGACAAGCTGGCGTCAATCATCCAGGGCTGCGGAACACGACGAGGGCCCCTGGGGATCGGGACTCCTTCTGGGCCAGAAAGCAGGCGAGCGTGCTCTCCGCCGGCCGCTGAAAGCGACACAACAGGAACTAAAGTGGGGGGAGGGGGGAGTCCATTTCATTACTGCGACCCTCACCGAGTCGAAAACATGACTTCAGCATGATCTAATAGTACTATCGAAGCCCAGTCCACACTTCCATTCCTCTGAAACAAAGTGACCAAACCCGAGACACCCTGTAGTGAGTCAAACAGTGCAACATGCAAAATATCTGCCTGTGGAAGTGGGCTTTGGTTATTAAAAGAAAAAAAGACCTACTTCATCACCTCATCAAATGAAGTGCTCTTAAAAATATCAGTGCAACAAATCTTTTCAGTTCTTGGCTGGATCCATTATAAGACTATAAATGACATACTGGAAATGGAAAAAAGCCAGCACTGTATTAAAAAAAAAAAAACATTCTTGGCTATATCATTGTCTTCTTGGCCAATTCACTCTAAGAATGTGTCCTCTAACTTCCTTTCACAAGATCGGATCAGGGAAAGATTTCCATAAAAGAGTGTCACCATTTTTTATACGTGAAAAAAGCAGGGCGCATGTGATGTAGGCCTCGTGTCGTCAAGGAAACACCTTTACGATTTAGGATTTCGGAAGATAACGCAGATCCATGTATATCACTTTTCTCCCCAAGTGGTGTGCTGCAACTCAACTGAAAAAGCACGTCTAAAGGCAAATAATTCGCAAAAACGAACAGAAACAAAAGTGCTGGACTTCGTTACTGGCGAAAAGATGCTCTATCCTCTTCTATCCCTCTTATTGCATGAATTTTCATTTGCAGCTACAAGACAGATCTTCCGGCTCTGCTTTTCATCACGTTGTGCTTTGGCTTGATGCTGCACGCACATTTCTGTTAGCGCTTAGCGCTGCAGAGAAACGCACACGTCTGTTACGGCCCAGCACTTCAAATCAAGGACTTCCTTCCCTCAAAGGTTAAATGACAGCATGGGGTCACGACAGGCACATGATGGTCGCTGGATGACAGCTCGCTTCTCATTAGTAATGCCATCCCGTCCGTTCCAGGGAAAATTCTAGATATTTTTATTTTCCTTTACTCTAAGCAAACATGCACTGGTTGACATCTCTGGTGCTGCCCTACTCACCACATAGCAAAAAAACAAAAACGGAGGGAAAAACTCCCCGACCCCCACCCCCCACTCTAAACATTTTTCCAACAGTCAGCAGTATTTTCATGCTGGGATTATTTTCAATGGTGGAAAAATCCTCTCCCCTCCAGTAGACATTAGCTAGCCTGCACTGTGTAACTTGCCAGCAGAAACCTTGGTCTGGACTTCAGCACATTTCTCTTACTCTTCTCTCTCACAACTGCACCCTGCATCTCGGGTAAAAAGGAGTGTACTTGTTAACCTTGCCTTTCTCCGTCAGTCGGGAGTCTCGATCGCTTTAGCCTTAGGCGCCCACTCGCTAATCCCACCTCAAATCTCTTTTTCTCCTTTAAGTTCAAAGGCAGTCTTTCCCTCCTTTTCTGCGAAAGTTTCATCCTGCCTGAAACCCTGGCAATCCTGACTTTCCATGCATGGCCCTAACATTCCCCATATCAGATGCACTCCAAAAAAAATAAAAAATAATAATAATAATAATGGATTTCAGATAAAAAGATCTAAAGTACCGTACCTTATTATCTTACTATTGTCCTCCCATCTGCAGTAAAAATGTACATGTTATGGACATATGTCACACAAACAGGGCTGGCTCTACCTTTTCAGGGGTTTGAGGCAAAGTTTAACATGGGAGCCTCCCCCCCCCCACCAAGAAAACTGATCATGTCACTTACTCCATAATGCAGGTAATTCAGGGGCCCCCTGCCAGTAGCTAGAGCTCACTGAATTTTTGCCCGCGTATAAACATTTCAATTTGACGTATATGGTTTTATTTAAATTTTTAAATCATTTTAAATTGAATGTGAAACATATTTATAAATTATATGTGCTATACATACAAATATATGTGTCATATATACACACAGAATATATATGTATGTATATATATATACACACACACAGTATATATGTTTTATTTTCCATAACTTTGGCTGGGTCTCCTTGTGCCAACGGGTCCTTAGTCTGCTGCCTAGTTTGCATGTGCCTGGTTCTGGCCCTGCACACCAATACTTATTTCCCCAAAAAGAACAATTTCAAAGAAATTCTGAAGGAAATACCCATCACTCCACCCCGTGAGCAGAATATGAAAGTAAAGTCGGTGAAATAAAACACTCACCACATCCAGTAAAACTAATGCAAGCTAATCCAGTTAGAGTTACACCCTGCCCCTGCATTCCCCCTTCCCCTCCCCCCCCCCCCCCCCCCCCCCC
>JAODKM010000040.1:6494971-6524782 GCA_026780845.1 Petrocephalus sullivani | reverse complement strand
AAGCTTTTAAAGCTTTTTTTTTTTTTACCATCCCGGCCCCCACGCTATTGTACCCGTGCTCTCCCACCCCCTGTTCCCTCCACCCTGCCCCGCCCCACCACCTGAGGTCAGCCAAATCCATCTTCCCGGGGATATACCTCCTCCTACTCCCTGTTTAATCAGATACCAGTCTGACACACTTAGGTCACGGCGAGCGTATGAAGCGGCTGAGAGGTTATGGCTATGTTAGGTTTATCGTCCAGGTTACATGACAACACCCAACAACAGAAAATGCAGTTAGACTGGGATTTGTTTCTTTGCTGGTAACCCGAGCTGGACGAGATCTATATCTGTGCCAATTCATTCAAGCGATTTACGCTGCTCAGTGCAGAAAATCGCATTAGTCTTACCAGTATAATGCACAGAATTAATCTCCAGAAATGTTGTTTACAAATCGGAAATATAATTTGTTCAATTCTGTTCATTCATTCTCTTCTGTATTATTATTATTATACTTTTTACAGTCCATAATATTTTATTTTTATTTATTTTATATTAAAAATGGTATTAAATATAAAAGTAATTTATTCTACATTTCTATTTTCAATTATAGAACTTAAACTATTTGTTTGGGTTCAGAATATTATAAACTAAACTATGAGGAATTCATTCTAACCATTGTAATAAATACATCCCAGCATAGTGGCTAGCATGCAAAAGCTAAGAATATTCATGCTGTACTGCATGCGACTGCAGAAAGCAACACCCTGAGTTTCTTATCACCTCGACTCTGCTGTCGGTTGACAAAGCCGCCCAGCGTCCATCGCCGGTCCAGCCTCTTCAGGTGAGCCTTCCGCCTCTTAGTGACTGATGAGCATGGATCATGAAAGCGAAAAGAGACATGGACGTAAAACCAAAAGGACAGACAAAAAACATGTGCAAACTAAAGAGGTGTTATTAGTCACATGGACGCTTTGCGTGGATGACAGGCACAGTAATGTTAAAATTTCCAGGGCGTTGTTAGTGTAAGACGAATGAGGAACATGATGGGATGGCCATTGCGCAGTCTTAAATGGCTCAGCCTTTGACAAAATGAACACAGGAGATTAAACTGGTGATTAACATTAGCTTGGAGACTCATAATGAATGCTTAGTACCTAGATGGCACATTGTAGAAGTTAATATAAAGTACAGCAACACAAATGTGATATCTTCACCTGAGAGGTAATCCTGAAGAAGAATGAGTATGCTGCAGGTAGCTTGTCAAGTGCAGGCATTAGTATAACAAACGATAACGATGGAGTTAGTCACTATTCCTTCGGCCCTCAGTCGAAGTATTGGATGTACGCTTTCAAAGGAGGATGGAAACGATGAAATGGAATTGAAGCTTCATGAATGACTATGAATGATTATGTATTAACTGGACTCCTAACAAAACAAAGTACAGATCTGTTCCCTAAAAATTTGTAGGTAAGTTGGAAAAATGTTTTCACGAACGTTACAAAGTAATATGTATGCTGTTATCATGAACCACCACATTTAAACCAAATTCTGATATGCTTTATATCATGATGATTTGACAGGATTAATGGTAGTGATTTCGTAAGTACAAATTGTCCGTAAGTCGGAAATTCTTAACTGCCGATACTCTTTAATCGTCATGAAGTGAAAATCTTTAACATGCAGTCCATAATATCTGCTGCAGTCCGGGAAACTGGTGTCAGAGAAATAAATGAATAAAATAAAATAAAATAAGATCGCCTCTGCCTGCCTTTAGCACGTCAGCCAGGTGCCATGTTTGAAAAGACTGAAGAATGTCTGGATATATGCTCCAGGGCACAAGCTCAGATCCCACTGTACACCACTCTGCAAAAAGCTATCTTTAGCTCAGCGACAGGAAGGAATTGCCCATGGCTTATGTTAGCTGTACATCGCGATGAAAGGACCACTGACAGATGTACGAATGAGTGTGACAGTTAAAAAGAAAGTTCCTGCTCATCAGAGCAGGCGTCCTTGACAGTCCTCGACAAAGCGGTGTGGACGGCCCCTCCAGGTCCTGTATATTTGTGCTCAGTATCGCATTTCAGTAACGGGGCATATCACCTCTTTCACACTGGATGCCTGGAATTCCTTAGCCGCTGACATGTAAATCAGAGCAAGTCTGTAAGTTCCCGGTTTCTGGAACTATGGTGCCTATTCTTTCATCATGAAGCAGCATATTACCAGGCTCTGTCCACAAACGACCTTATTCGAAGGACACCTTTCAGGTGTTAAAACTGCATACAGCAGCGCAGCAGCTAAGCTTTATTTGCAAGCTCTCCTTAAAACCTCGGAATATTATTATCCTTAATAATGTGTGCTGAGAGAACATTTAAAAAATCTATCTGTAATGGAGGGAGACAGAGTAACCCTCTTTTCAGTTCTTTTCCCCTCATTTGACTCCATAATTGCTATATCAGATAGGTGACCCACAGAGGAAAATGTTATTTAATGGAAAAAACAGAGGCGGCTTCGCTTACAGTGGATTATATTACACTGCGAACACTAATAAGCGGTGCCTCTGCCCACCACTGCAAATATTAACAGAAACACACAGAGAGGATTATGGGAAGCTGGAGCTGGCAGCTTGCAAAGGGCAGTGAATGCAGCACAGTCAGGGAGGGTTCTCTCTTTCCTCCATGGGGTCTTTAGTGGTACGGTAAAAAAAAAAAAAAACAGAACGGCTACCAACCTGTAATGATTTTCTATTGAGGGGCACCTATAATATACAGCCAGTGAACCACTTCTGCTGTAGTTAATACTTCAGATAGATCCACTGAAAACACCCTAAGGTCAGGTGAAACATGTGAAGTCTTACTCCTGTGACTCCCTAAGCCACTTTCATTATGTGGGGTTTACCTCCTAGGTGAGGCTCCATGCCCCTACCCTACAGTCTTCTGCTTGCAGGCCATGCAGAGAAAGGGTAGTCTCAGTAATCACCAATCCATTTGAAGAAATAGTATTAAAGAATCATATCTTATCTATCCACTCAGTTTTACTAGAGGAAAACCGAAAGGCTTAAGGTCAGAAAGGAAAGAGCATATATAAAGTTTAATTGCAGGATCAACAACTGTAATCCATGCACACGTAAAAAAAATGGAAATTGAAGGCATGTGTCTTTAAAAACTCGTTTAAAAGCAAAAAAACAAATGCCAAGCTGGAAAATTACGCTATCCTCATGGGGCATTCCCGGAATTTGTTTGGCGTCCAGCATCTATGAACATCTACAGTGAATACCAAAGTCAACACGGACGAAGTGTAACTTCAAGACGCACTAGATACGCTGCAAACAGATTCTTTTCTGTTCTATGATAATAAATACATCTTTTTTAAGTATGCTGCAATTCCTCAAAGACTGCAAGTAGGTCACAAAGCGCAAAGCCCATCTATGATCATTCTGATTATGATATAGGGGTGTTTCTAGAATGTGACATTTCTTGGACTTCTCTGTGGTGAAATGGAAACCTCTGACGTCCCACTTGAGACATTAGAGGGTGTTATAATAAAATAAATTGGATCTGAACACCCTGATGTCATGCTGTCATTAACTGTGTTTACAGGCATTATCTTGTGTGTATGTTTTATGTAAAATCTCAAAAGCAAACAATGAAACCAAACTAGATCAAGTCCTTATAAGGACAGAATGCAATTAATTGATTATTTATTTTTAAGATTATATTCATATATCTTAGAAGCTATATCACAAAAGTCAATGAAAAATTATGAGTACATTAATTATGTAATTGATCAGTAGTTTCATTGCTCTGAGACTATGGGTGTTTTTAATGTGTCAGCCACAGCATGTAATTCATTCTAATTCACAGAGACATTTTAAGCCAGATGTCATGGTTTGTAGCTGTTTTTAGGCTCTCTGACATTTCATACTTGTTATTATGAAACCAATGACTCTTATCAAGTCTTACATACGAAACATAATTTAAAATGAAATCAAACTGTCCATCACAAGCAGCATGAAAAATACCTGAAAGTTTTGCAGTCCCCCACCTTGAAGTATCATCTGGTTCCTACCTTCTCCAGTCCTGGAGGTGCTCAGGTCCAGATCATCACGGGTGCCACTATGGGAGTCCAGATACGTGGCAGGAACCCAGCCCTGCTCCTCTGCAGTGCTGACAAACCACCACCCTGACCGAAAAGAATACACATGGATCTCCATCAGAGACAAATTGCTAGGTCTTTAGCCTCAGCGCTGATTATAACCTATGCAGCATGGAGTGAATTGCCAGGTGTAAATAATGCCTTTTTCCATGTTCATGACCATTGTCAGTAACTCTGTACATTAACTGTATCTTCATAATGCATTCACAGAACATTCAGTGTACCTTCATAATGAATTCATAGAACATTTATAAGTAGGATGCACATTTAACATCCTAACATATCTTAACAGCTGTAATATACATTTATAACAAATATTATACAACTATATGATTATAATGTTTGTTATTATCATATAATGTTTGTCAGTAATGTATATTTAAGCTGTTACGGTATCTTAGGATATTAAGGCATACTTCCCTGTTCTATAAATGCATGACGAAGATGTAATGAATGTTCTATTAATGCATAATGAATGTATTATGAAGGTGAAGTTAATGTAAAGCATTCCTCCATATCCTATTCTTGTAAAACAATTTGAAGCTTCTCAAAAGGGGTTCAACAATGTGTTCACACGTTTAATTGATGAAAATTAAGCATACATATCATACCAAAAAAGCAAGAACTTTCATATTTAAAGAATGTGTGACATCATGCTTTTTACCAAAGTCAACATATTAAGCCAGGAACTCCAAATTTAAAATGTCACATGTGTTCAAATGTATGAATTCACACATGATATAGTCTCTTCTATATACAGGAGGTCTGGAGCATTACATACCCCATAAAGTACTCCTTGCAAGTGCATCCCTGCCTTGTGCATGTAATCCCTACTTTGAGTCTGAAGTATTGACATTAAGTGTGAATGCAATTAACTTGGCAGAAGTGTCCCCAGATCACAACAGAGAGATGAAGAGCATGAGAAATTAAACGCTCTCTGCCGAAAGGCTTTTCAGGAACAACAATTCTTATAAATGCAATAATTGAGACGTTTCGTTCCAAATGAAGGGCAAAAGAAATTAAAAAAAGAGAAGGAATTGATGCTGCTGTTGTCGGCGTTACATCCATTTAAAAGCACGAGGACGCCAACGCTGATATTAACCTTCGGATTCACAAGAACATGTCCATAATTTGGAAAAAACACCATCATCCTGGCAACTAATTTGAAGCAGACTGGAAAAAAAGAGAAAAATATTCCATAGAATTATTAGGATGTAGAGAAAGCAGAGAAATAGAAGCTCCGCAATCAGTGTGCTCAGACAGGTGTGATCTTTGCCAGTTCCCTGGATGAATAGGAGAAGTGTGATAGACTTACAGTACTGCTGACTGGAGTCGAGGCCATCGAGGCTGACTGTACTCACGCCATGGATAACAAACGTTTAACTGATTATGCTGCCTTTTAGAAAGACCCTGCGCACATCTGAACGCGACAGCCAGTGCTGCCTTGCGACGCTGGAAAAAATGAGCTCACTGTCACCGAGGCATGGATTAAAGCGAGGCTTACGGCATTAGCAGCAGAAGAAGAGCGAGGGACTGCTGCATCTGACGTAGCTATGAAAACTGGGCTGGTCGACGTCGACCCCGACTGATAAACTTATTTAGCTAATAAAAATCATCATGAGACTAAAGCACAAGCCTTCAACGTTACCTCCTGTACTGTAGGTCTGTCCTGCTTCATTCTCAGTGTTTTCTGTGGTTCAGTTCCTGTTTTGTTTATTATAGCGCACAGTTTGCTGTGTACAATACAAATAAGAAGATGTTGCTTTGGCGAGACAGCTGACAGAAGACAACTTATATAGAGCCGATGATTAAAATCAGCGGTAACACTTTACTTTACTAAAGTGTTACCAAATCAGCAAAAAATATGGGTATAATTACTGATGTTCTTTACAGAGTGCACATATTCAAACCACCAAAAATACCAGCAAATTCAACAAAACTAGCATATTTTATGATGAAACTGATAATTTTGGCGAAAGAAATGACAGGGTACACAAACAGGCAAATGAAATTAAATTATCCCATAAATCAAACTCAGTCATTTCAACAGAAACAAGATAACACCTCTTTGAATCAGGGACATTGAGTTAATGAGGCTTGAATCTTCCATCAAATATAAAGAAGACTTTCACCAATTTTTCACTTTTAATTTTATGTCGCATAGATTTACTATACGTCAAAGCCAAAGAAAAGATCTGTGTGATACATTATTTGTCTAATATTTACTTCTAGTCAAATTACTTATTATACATCAGTCTATTGGTGAAAAAATACATTCTATCCATATTAATGAGGTCTTTTTGATTACATCACAGCAGAATAAATGGAAATGGGGCAAAATATGAAAAATTATGGCAAATATGGGCACTGGCATTTACACGTTTATTAAATTCCTTTAGAATATATTGTTCACTGACATTTTCTAAAGCTACAAAGTTACAACATTACAAAACTACAAAATAACTAGTAACTGTTTACGTAACACTGCGACTCATTTTCAAGCATTTTTCTGAAAATAAATTTCCAAAGATTCACCGGTAAATTGCCAACACAGATGAAGCGCCGATACGAATCGCAACGCTGGGCAAACCGTCCAGTTTAGGGCACCTCCAAGTCGGACACAAGCGGCACATTCATAACCATGCCACCCTGAAAACGGCCTACCGTAGGACTGGGGCCGTACCCTCTCAATCCCCCCTCTCACACTGAATAGGAAACTGTCTACATCACAGCACCATCAGCCGGGCACCGTCTGGCCTGCACACAGAGTTGATTCAATCAAACACAAACCAACAGGGAATAGCTACCATCCCATTTGCTTCTACTTTCACATAGGTGCCTTCATTACTTTCCGGGACGTAAAGAGCTAAAGCAAGTTCTGTAAAGTACACTGGAATTCACTTTCATAACATCTGAAGGAGGGCAGTACTCATGGCTAAGCTGGTAGCACCGTTTGTGTGACTGCAACATACCTTCAGGGTTGGGGGGGTTCGAATTCTGCCCCTGATCTGCATGTGAGGATTTGCACCTTTGAGATTTTCTTATACTTCTATTATTTCGCAGACACATTTTATCCAAAAGCACTGTGCAATTGTGAGATCAGGGCCAGGCAATCCCTGGAGCATTCCGAGACAAAGGCTTCGCTCATGGGCCCAACCATTGAGATTTGAACCGGTGACCTTCCCCTCACAGGCACGGCTTAACCCTCCTGCCACTGCGTGGGTTTTTTCAGGCAATTTCCTTCTTAACTACAAAGAGATCCATTTAGGCTAACTGACATCTCTAATTTGTCCATACTGTACTAGTATGTGTGTGTGTGTGTGGACATATTTATACAGTATTACGTTGTGGGGATCCAATGTCCCCAAAGTGTAATAAAAACCAGTTATTTTCTACCTTGTGGGGACATTTTTTTGGTCCCCATAAGGATAACCTCAATTTTATGAAAATCTTTTGATTAAAAATGCCAAAAGTCTTATATTTTGTTTGGTTATTTGGTTACTTATGGTTAAGGTTAGGGCTGGGTAGAGGTTAAGGGTGTTATAGTTGGGGTCAGGGCTATGCCCATAGGAATGAATGGAGTGTCCCCATAAAGATAGGAATACATGGTGTGTGTGTGTGTGTGTGTGTGTGACCTCTGTGTGTCCACATCCGGAGTGTACCCCAGCTTTGTAGTACCTCGGATGGACTCCACAACCCTGAGAAAAATAAGCAGTTAGATGATGGATAGATGGATGGATGGATGGATGGATGGATCAATGGAAAACCCAAAGCATGCTTCTAAAATAGAATACATTTTTTTTTTACTTTAAGAGTCAACAAACCCAAAAAAAACACAACCTAAACTGCAGATAATACAAAAATCTATACTGTTGCTGAGATAGATCCCTATTTATTGCAGGTAACTTCAGAACGAGCTCACAAATACCAATAGGATTTATGGAAGACTTCAGCATAACAGCAGTGTGTGGCTCTGTGGGTTCAGACTCTCTAGCATGATAAAAAGATTGCAAGTTCTGATCCCATGACTGGCTGAGTGATGTCACCACTGGGCCCTTGAGCAAGGCCCCTAACCCCAAATGTTCCACGGACTGTCAGACCCGGGTTTTTTTAATTGTACGACGGTTTATATAAAAGAATCTGCTAAATGACTAGATGCAAATAGCCAGCAGTGCCATTTTGCTGGTTGTGTCAATAAGAACCAGGCCACACAGAATCCTTGCTTACAGCACATATGAGGCTGTGACTTTAATGCATGCATTTCTGACTTAAATGCAGAAACCTGCCAGCTCTTTTGGAATGAGATGCTGCAAATGTTTAGACAGAAAGAGAACAGGGGACATTCTGGCACAGGAGGCACGTCCTGTCGTTTCGTCTCCAGACAAAGAGACAACAATCTGTGTTTTCACTGGGACGCTGTCCTGGTGAAGAGTCTAGGAGAGGAGCGCCCCATTCACCAAGTGTATTAATAAATTCCTCTCAAAGACTTCAGTACTGCATAAAGAATATGTTCCAGTGCTAGCCAAATCACTCATAGATTTCCTGAGTTATAAAGCGAATTTACCGCACTAAAGCAAAGGTAAACTCAGTGAGAAGTATACTTTGGTTAAAACGTTAAAAAAGAAAGCTAGTTACACAAAGTTCCCCAGAACGTGGGAGGGGGTAATGTGTGACACCTTCGTTATGGATCATAATGATAATCATCGTCTTTGCTGGCATCCCATCCAAAATCAAACTAAGGAATGTTTACACAAGAATGTGTAGCTTGCATGTTGATAAAAGCTCTGCTATATATAGAAAAATAACCATCATTGCAACTTCATCTATTTTTGCAAGCCCCACATTATCGAGCAGCACAAAAATAATAAAATGCTAATAAGACAGCAGTATGGTGGACGGGCACGCTACAGCCGATCAGCTTTTCATACGACGTGGACCTGTGAACATGCCCACATTTCCTGGAAGCCTACTTCTCACTTTTGCAGAGAGCCACCAGTGGAAAAATGCGTCACTCTCAGCTGCGGACACCAAGGCAGTAGCAACAACTACAACAAACCCCACGAAGGGGGGGAAAAAAGGATGGAAAAATAGATTCCTAGTTCATCTAGACTGGGAACTTTTTCAAAGGACCACCAGTGACCAGAACAGTGTCACTGATGGCTGGAACCCCATTTGACAATTTCCAGAGTTGAGCTAACTAAAGCTTCAAAAGATGCAATAAAACATATTTTTTTCTGAATGCACCCACTACATCAGTGTTCATTTCCTGGCTAAATCCTACATTATTTAATACAGGTGCGGCTTCCAAGGGAATTCTGGGAAAAAGATTTTATTCAACAGCAATTGAAACACACCTCCCACCTGTATTGCATATCGCTCCAAACATAAAGCTGGCAATAAATTAATAAACAAATTAATAAAAACTCTAAATGCATTTACGTCTTCAAGAAGTATGGAAAAATATCCTAATAGTTATAGTACTTCGGCTGTGAGCAATACTTAAAGTTCAAGCAAGGGGTTATGACTTGATAGTGATGTATGCCAAATATATGAAATATAATAAATGTCAGAACAGCAAATAAAAATTATTCTAAGGATACAACCTTCAAATTGATCCCCTCAATTAAAATATATACATGTATATATACAGTGGTTTACACTCATAAATTACAGTTCAACAACATGGCTGTCACTTTGCTCCTGGGGGATATTAATCCATAGCTCCAGCCATTCCTAGACAGTTCTGGATACCCAAACTAAAGTATCCATTAGTTATGCAACTGCCCTATAAATCCAATTTGAAGGTACAGTAATGCGATAAAATATGACCGACTGGGGAACGGTTTGTGTCATTATGCAGTCATAGCTAAATACCAACCTGATGGCCCAAGAGCATCTTCCAAGTTTTCCAAAGTGGAATTTTTGCGACAAAGTTTGTGGTGAAAATCACAGTGTGAAAACAACTGACGCGACAATGACTGAAAATGCCTGCGGATGTCTGTGCGCGGTGGTGTGTGGCTAGTCAATACTAGCTAATGTACAGCTATCAATGTAAAGGCTGATAATTTCCACATATCTGTTCTTTAGTGCTACAGCCCTAAACATGGATGGCACTGTGAACTTAAATGCACACTGAATAATTAAAAAAGTTGGGTGGAAAGTACATTAAAATATTTTAATTACCAAAAAAAAAACTCCCAGATCCAAAGAACTGTGTGTAGCACAATGCTAACATTTCCTTAGGTCATTCTCTATAAATGGGACAGCTGTTTCTGTTTCATAAAAGAAAAAGAAAAAGCCAGTTCCCCTCACCCTGCGAGTGAGGAAGTAGGACGATACAAATGAACAACATATGAACGCAAACCATTCAGGCCACGTTACCAGCCACTTTTAATCCTGTTTATAAAGCAGGAACGCTGCGGTAAGATGCTCCAGAATCAACATCAATTTGATTTATGTCATGTCAGCTCGGAGTTTCACAAGAAAACACACACTTCAAACGTACAAACATTCCCATTCATATATAACCAACCTATAAAAGGCCTGTGCTACTGATTGAATTACAGGTGTGTGATTTCTTACTATTATAACGCTTTGTGATTTACAAGATGGGACAAGTAGCAGATATTTCTGAAAAATGTCAAGAATTTTAAATCTCGCAAAGTAACGAAACTTCATAACAATGAAAATACAAAAACGTTCTGGGTATATAAATTCTCGTATATTTGCTAGGCCGCAAGGTATGATCTGAAATATTTTTTAATTGTAACGGGTCGTGCAAAGCAGATACAACAGCAAGTATACATCTGAACATGAGATTTAAGAGCATAATCTGAGGTATAAATATAACAAAAAGATTAGATACATTCTTAAATCCCTACTAAATGAAATATGTGCAGCCAGTGGGGTCATAAACAAAATTAAAATATACGACACTACACTGTGCGTTTATTGCTACGGGCAGAGAGCTCATAACAAGACTATTGCACAAACATGTCATGGTGAAGTGTCAGATTATATATGCACAACATCCATCACTTCTAAGACTATCCGATATTTGAGGAGATTTAGAACGACCAAGGTGTGGTCGTTCTAAAAAAAAATAGCTGAGCTGCAGAAGATACAATACAAAGTGGAATCCAAGGCTGTTTGAAGCAGTTGCTGTGCGTATCGACAAATCCAAAATGCTGTCGCGATTTTTTTTTTGTTTTTCATTTTCATAATGGAAAGCAGACATCATAACAAGGTCCAAGTGAGATTTCGTTGATTCTTTTTGCTCTATGAAGACATCCTCGTTAGGAAAGTAAGCAAAGGGTCAATGTGTAAGAAACCGGGAGAAGCAAACTTACAACAGAACCAAAAAAGGCATGGAACACACAGCGAGGAAGAGTCATATTCTCATCCCATCCAGTCCAATCCAGGAAGCCCAAAGATAATACGGTGAGTGTAGAAAAATACGATGGTCCTCGCTACAGCACACTGTCCCATCGAAAGCTATGAATACAGGTAGTAGGTGTTCGACGTTGCTCAAATCTATGTGGTTATACAGCAAACCAAACGCAATTCCAGGAAGACATACAAAAACCACATGTTCAATGGGTAAAAATATTACAAGCTGAGTGGAATCACGCTGTAGTAGTTACTTAAATTAGAAGCAAACAAGGATATTTTTTTGCAGTCACCAAAAAAGATAAAAATAGACTTATAGCTTAAAAAGAAAGTTACTCCTTGATAGCAGGGGGGTATATTACACAACACAAGTTTCATGAAACACTGTTGACAAAAACATCCATAGTCACCTGACTTGGCGAGACACCAGCTTGGTTGTTCCTCAACTGGTCTTATGTTGAAAGACTTCTTCAAACAAGAACATTCCTGAAGTTCCCAGAGTTTGATTGAACCAGGCTGTTGTTTTTCATAGAGACAGCTTATCCCCATGACTTTAAAACAGCAGGACCATCCTTGCACTGATGACTGGCCCATGCTGATCCATAATGGATCAGAATTCTATACGAGTAAATGTTTCTGCTACATTTTTAATGGATGGCTGTCCCATCAGCATGGACAAAGCTAGCTTACAAGATCACAGAATATGGTGATGGAATAATGTCCCACCAACTGACATGTACAGAGGTTGCAATAAAATACCTATTAATAATTAAATTCAAACTTGTTGCTCATTTTGAGTCATTATTGTGTTCACTATGCCATAGTCCTGGAGTATCCATTAACTTATAATAATGAATTAATCTTTTTTTTTTTACTGCCTCGTTTGGCAAGAAGATTTTTCCATATTTCCTCTAACTGTTGTTACATGTTTGGGAACTTGAAGACCCTTGTTTTTTTTTGGCAAGTACGCACATAAACTTCAGTATCATAATATCGATGCCAAAGAAAGGCTACCTGCTAAAGCACCAAGGCAAATTTGATTTTGAAATATAGAGGCCCTTTTCAAAAAATAACAAATGATCAAGACAGAGGCACAAGTACACACTACCTAGACTGAGGTATCATCTCCAGGTAGTCAAGTGTCCTTAAATGAGTTAGTGTTCCAGTCTACATCCCAGCCTTTTTTAACTTTAAGAGTTTCTGGCACGTAAACATTTTGGCCCCAATAAATGTTATTTTACTAGATGGTAAGTCATGAATCTCAAAAGGAAAATAGGTCCTCTAGCCAACCTCATTCACACTACAACGAATAGGGACACTGCACAAGTCTCATACTCTAAAATGTCAACCAATGGAAAGAAAAGGTAGTTTTTGATTGGGATATTAATGCAATCAAAGTAACCATGTACATCCCCGGGTGTTTAATGGCCATTTTTTACAGACATATGTATAAATTCAGTTCTAGTGAAACTAAGTAAGAACCACCATCCAGATGTCTTTATTAAACAGAGTGTCTATTTACTGAAACAAAGTGGATGATGTTTAAATTTCTGAACTGGACAGACAAACTGGGCATATAAATTGCGTCAGACCATGTGACTTTCCGACCTGTCACCCCAAAAGCTGTTTCAAAGGTGAAGTTGTCCTTTCCTAAGTTGTGGCCCCTGTAAAACAACACTTATTTCCCAAGTTCCCAGACATTATACAACCGATGAAGTGATGCGATGCGATGTGAGGTCACGTGGCCCTCCGGCAAACCCGATGGTAGGGCTGAACGATTTTAAGAAAAAATCGAATTGCTATTTATATATCTCCAAAGATAAGAATGAAAATATGAGTTAAATCCAAAATGTATTTATTCCAACAAAAATGATATAAAGAAGAATCACATATAACAAAAACCGTGATTGTGTCAAGTTAAATAAAACAAAGAAAATAAAACAATTCCAGTAATAAAAACATTTGGGATCTTGTGGCTAACGCTGCTTGGACCCCTAATAATAGGACCTTTCTGTGACCATTACATAGGTAGGTAATTCACTTACGGCTCAGCAGCGGAACCGATATTTTTCTGCACTGCGAATGTAACGTTTTCCTCGGGGTTCACGTGTCTGTTGTTTGTGGGCGTATAAGCAGTCACTTTGAGCCACTTCTGATTGGTGAGTATGATTGGCACGTGAGGAGCACTGCGCTTCTAATTGGTGAGACTGACTGTCACACAAGGAGGATGGAGTGAATTTGCAAAACTACTCTCGCGATACTTTTAAACCCTGGGTCAGACGTGCTGAATAATGCATATCCTAAATTGCAGCTTTTGCGATTTGCCAATCGCATTGTTTAAAATCGCGATTTCGATTTTCGATTTCGTTCAGCCCTACCCGACAGCGTCAATTTACCCCAACTACATAAACCACATGCTTACGTCACAATAGAACGGAATATCCGAGATCTATAAAAGAACACGTTAATCTGAGATGTTACATCAAGTGGATTCATTTTTCTTATAGTACTACTGGTCACCAATATTACCTGATTGTTATTTTGCCTTCATTAAAAGCTTACACAACAATATATTATATATACAAATATATTCGTTACCTAACAACTTACATGTTATGGTTTGCTCGTTATCACCAGTGGATTTCAGGTCAAGCCGCTGAGTAACTTTGCACATGCGTAACAGAATGTGATACTAAACACAAGCCCTGGTGTAGGGGTATGGCTGTCTGGCTAGCTGTCCACAGTACTGTGCACAAAGAATGATTTGTTTGTGCAATGACAGCTGTTTAACATGAGCTGTATAACAGTAGGCAGAACACGCTCAATGTTACGCTGTTTTATTTTCCATTTTCGCAACACTAGAAACAGCATATCCATTTCTGAAACCCTGCATAACTTTTTGTTTAAAGAGGGAAAATATTGTATACTGCACAAAAATAACAAAAGACTGAAGTTATTACATTGGATATCGGCAACTATAAAATGCCGTTTGTTTAAGAGATCAAACTGGCAGGGATAGTAAAGACGTAACGTTAAATCCACAAGACTTTCAATAAATGGCTAAAAATGGAATGACGTCGGGAATATTTAGCATGCACCTGAACCTGTTTGCGTTGGCATTGCGTTGCAAAGTGAGCTCACCACTGTTTCAGCCTATTTCCAGCCCAGGAGGTCCTGCAGCTTAAGAGCTTCTGCAGTGCATGTGCATCATAAATATAAATCCTGGCCACACAACTGCCATTCACATTAGTGGCATTTTCCTCCATTAGGCAAGACGCTCACACCATTGCATTCAAAGGGGAAGAACCTGATGGTAATTGTTTTCTATATTATTTCTTTGCAAATGAAAGAAAAGGTGCCAGATATAAAAGGGTAGAAGACATGCTTTAACTGCTGCATACAAAGCTGTAAATTTATAAAATTTATAAAAATTTATAAAATAAAACTATATGTATAGTCTGTATGGTAACACTTTACATTACCTGCACCTTTACAGAGCATTCACAGTTACATGCTGATTATGAATGTTCTATGAATGGATTATGAAGATGCAGTTAATATAAAGCCTTACCATCTATATATACATAAACACACAACATTTCTTGACATAGAGAAGTTCTTAAATGTAACTGCATCTCTAAAATCAGCATACTTTCCTTTAAAAATGTGGTCATATGCAACAAACCACCACTGGAAACATCAGAGTTAACACTGGTTTTCCATTGACCAGTACACTGGTTAGCGGGAAGAAAACCTCGCCAAAGCCAACAGCAATGAGAACCTCCTTACAGCAGCCGAAATAACTGATGGTGTCCATGTGCCGCATCAGCTCTGCTTTTCGGCTGACATGAAGACCATGAGCATGCTGGGAAATGCGGTCCATTTAGCTGCCCTGAGAGCCATCCCTTAGAGGTGTGTACACACCCACTTACAAGTCAGCTCATAATGAATGACTTTTTCTTTATGATTACATTTGTAAAAGCTGGGAATGTATCTTTCTATACAGCTCCAGAGAAACTAGAGCCCGCATTTAACCTGTCCTAACAAACCATATATAAAAGCACCCATCCTTGATATGAAATGGTGCGCACAATAACATTATACTAGTAAGATCTCCACTGATATACCAAAGTACTGACACTATTAACTTACAGTACAATATAAAAATAGTATTAGATGGAATCTTTTCATTTTTATTCCATAGAACATCATTGCATTACATCTTACAGCATATATAAAATATAGCAATATATAGGACATTTGGTCACTGGAAGAAATCCACAATACCCATAAGTGTTCAGAAGAAAATGGTTTTCTGTCAAGCCTATTTAACCAAGTGTATACTCATGCGAATATACACAATGGGTGATAAATCAATGAACAAGCTGATATATAAACCCATTAATTACTTGCACACTTCCTTTGATGACAGGACTCATGTATCATTGTGCCTAAGTGTTTAAGCCCCACATCTCACAATGCCTTCCTGGCACTGATATCCAGCTATCGTGAAAAGCAAAATAACTCTGCAAAATCCATGAGGTTTCCAGGGACACTTCAAAAAAGACGTGCTACACTGATTCCATAAAGGCCCCAGTGGGATGGCGTTTCACTACCAACCCTTTGCTTACGTTAAACTTTCTCTGAAAAAGAGTCTGAAAGTCAAGCACATAGATCTTTTTTTTTTCTCTTAAATTTAATAAAGGTGCCACAATAAAAACTCTAGAAGTGGAAGAAGGTCTGGATTCCCCTTCTTCCCAGTACAGTGTGCTCATTATGTATGGCCAGGACACGGAGAAACACTAGCGATCGAAATGGTTATTTTAGTCAATACTCAACATCGCTGGCAAAAATGTGCTTTTGTCATTAAAAAAGGACCTTTCTGTTTCTGTATTCAGATGCCCTCTGTCAGAAGCATTACAGAAACGTATGGCAATAACAGAAATTAAACTGAAAGCTCTTTATTCAGATGGGGGGGGGGGGATCAGTTTTGAAAAGAGCGGTAAAAAGAGACGCTATATAGTGATATTAATTTGATCGTAGAATGAAATTAAACTGTCATCCCTTTAAAAAATACATCTTCTGTATTGTTCTGTATAATTAGTACTATGCAAGATATATAGTGATATATATGCAAAAAATACACATACATTCAGTGAGAGCAAAAATTGTAGTCTTTCTCCTTTTGCTTGCCTCTGATTTAAGCAAGAGCTACACTCATCTTTTTCCAGCATCGTATATCAAAAGTCAGTCCAACTGTTTTGTTTCTTTGTTTCAGACTTGTTGCATAAAAAGTCATTTTTAAGGAAAAAGGCGCCCAAGATTTGGCACCCAAGTCCAGTATGACAGTAGCATTCTGAGCAAGAAGCAAACGTCCCACTTTTCTGTCTAAGGAGCCGGGATCATTAATATATGATTCTAGGAGACATTCCTACTGCAAAAGGCAACATTCTGGCCCCAAGCCTGAACCAACAGGGGGGTGAGGAGGGGAAGGGGTAGGGGTGCTGGACAGCCTGGACGGCTGGCCAAAGCGAGCCTCCAGATGGAGCTAGGACACAGTTTGGAGGTTTGGGGGAATAAGGGGGGGGCACAGGGTTTGAGATGGGGGGGGGGGGCAGTAGGCACAATTTTTTAACACAAAGGGGAGGAAAGAACTACAGATTGCAGAGCAAAGAGGTAAAATCAAAAAGGTGATTTTTTTATTTCTTGTAGGGGGGGGCAGACACTTACCACTCTCACTCTTTTCAATCACGTCCACCAGCTCCCCAGCCTGCAGGCTGATCTCAGAGTTCTCCTGCTTCTCATAGTTGGCTACCACTATGTACTGCTCCAGCACCATAGGGTCTGAGTTGTCGATTCCTGGGGAGGGGAAAAAGCAAGCCGTCAGCCAGCTTCCAGGCATGGCCCCCCGCGACCGGCCGCCGGGCACCCGATACGCCATAGGCCAATTCGTCAATGGTCCCCAGCCAATCAGAACTCAACCGCGGCTCAATGCATATTCCCAAAAGTCTGGCCATATAGCTGAATCTTCCTCCAGCCCAGAGTGAAGGGCAGAGTGGCATCTGAGTAAAAAAAGAAAAATTAAAAATGAGACCCGGTTGCGCTTTAGTTCAGGGAAGCGTTCGGATAAAGGTATTCCGTTTGAGTGGCTGGGCCTTCCCCATAGTCGGGCGGGCGGCAGAGAGAGAAGAAGCTGCAGACGGTTGGGATGTGACTCTGTAGTGGAAGAATAGGAACGTTTCCCCTGGAAAATAAACAGTCTGCAAGAAGACTCCTTCTCAGGCTGCAGTTGGGAGGCGAGTGGGGGGCTGCTTACGCCAATCATTAGAGTCCACACTAGTCCTTAAATAGAAACATATGAGTGGGACGGAGTTCGGCAGAGAGGCTGGGCCTATGTTTATATGAAACACAAGAAGAAAGCACTCGCTCGGCTTAGTCAGAGGAACTGCCCCCCCCCCCATATTCTTCGCATTTAACCTCTCAAGTGCCAGTAATGGCTTTATTTATTTATGCAATCCTGATAATATCTGTTTAGCTTAACGCTAATGCTTTAAAAGTATGCACCAATGATCACTAAAGAGGATTTCAAATATTCTCACATTCCTCGATTTATATTAAAAGACTGTTTGACAGTTATATGCAATGTTTTGTAAAACTTTCCCACATAAATGAGGTGCCAGCACTTTATTCCATTAAGATTTTTAAGTTTTTAAGGTGCCCATTTGTAGATGTATGACCAAAAGTTTGCCAACAACAAAATATATATATAAAAAAAACGAACCGTAAAAGTTTATGCCCATATTATGCAATTTATGTTAATGACTGGCACTAGGTGAACAAAACTACCAGGAAGCATTAAATGCTGGAGAGAAATTGCCGTATCAGCGATTAACTGGCTCCGCAGAGAAAGCGAAACGATAGACGCTGGCCAGATACGGCACAAAACATTAGAAAAAGATTCTGCCAAGCCTTTGTTATATTCTTTTTGTTCCTCAGCGAAATCATGCAGACGTTTTTTTATATATATAAACAATACTGGTATAAAATCTCATGTGGCTTTATAATCGTTTAAGGTTTTTCATTATGACGTCATTTGCAGGCTTTTGATTTCACAACTGGAGCTATAATTCCATCTGAGAATTTAAATAACAACAGTAAAAATTCCCTTAAAATGTTTAAAACAAACAATAAAAAATTAGAAAGAGAACAATATATATATAATCCAAATAACAAGTGTGCATATATTTCTTGTTCTGACATATACATTGTTTGTGGGCTTTCCCAGAACCACTTTGAAACCTTAAACACTGGAAAATTTAATTATCCATTATGTCAGATTCAACTCCCACATTTAAAAGCCAAAGAAATGTAAGCCCAGGCTTAGATTCTGCACAGGATGGAAACCAAAATTAAGCACAAATGTAGAAACATGTGGCTGAATGATTAAAAAGGTACCACAAGCTACCACACCAGAAGGCTGTATAATCTCTGCCTTTCCCTTAATTTCCCCCAGGCCATCATTTGGCACTAATATCCAACCATAAAAATACTTACCTGCAAAATTTAAAGATACGGTATAACTGTGGAATTTTGTGTAGCGTCTGTCTGTTCCTGAAGTGGTGATTTGGATAATTATCAATGCTCTTTAAACATCAAAGCTACGTTTTATAGCTTAACGGCAAGTAAGAGAACCGGCGATGAAAAATGATCCAATCAAAAAGGCATCCAAAGTTATCAGCTTCCGGGATAAATAAGCCAGAGTGATTGTTCACACTTTCTGTCACAACTACAGAGCCCAGTTTCAAAGAGTTCTGCAAAAAAGTCCAACTGAACATAAGTACTAGCTAATAGGTGTTCTTGCAAGGTCACCAACATTTAAAAAGCCCTAATATGTGATGCATTTAAGCATCTCAAAACAGCATGAGACTAATGCCTAACTCAGCATTAGGCCTTTAGGTTGCTATTTGCATGCTTGCAAGAGATGCTTCCACAACCAAAAACACAATTCAAAGATGGAAAAGCTATATCAAACTCCAGTTAAACCGATCAATGCCTGCAGCATAGAAAGGGCTAAAAGCTTCGGGAAGAGAAAGATTCAGTACACAGGATCAGCGAGACTAAACAGCTTCCTGTTAATGGAAAAATGTATTTGGACGCCAAGCAAAAATGCTTTCTTACGTCATGCCCAGATCCTGCAGGTGTAGACGTGCCGTTACAGTCTTAGTAATGCTCATATAGCTATAAAAAATGTAGACGATTCATCACATTGAATCAAACAAGGATCTTCCATCCATTCATGTTCTGTAGCCACTTGTTCTACTCATGATCGGGGCGGGTGGGTTCCTGTCCCAGACGCTACAGGAGTAAGACAGGGGAAAACCCCGGACGGGACGCCAACCCATCGCAGAACATGGATCTTGAAGCACTCAACTCTGTTTGGGGATAAACCTCGACGACTAAAATCATTATGTTAATGGATAACCTCTCCATGGGTCTGCGAGCATTTTAACATCACTATGATTGGCGTCCTCAGTACAGATTTGCACAGACTGATGTGGAACCATGAAGACGTTACTATCTTTCAGAGGTACAGGAAGCCCTCCACCCTAAAGTGACCCGTCCTAAAGCCATCTGTCCTAAAGTTAAGGATTCAACTCAAGAGTCTTCTAATATATGGATACCACATACAGAAGTGGATCAATATTGTTCCCTTAGCAATAAATGTGTAATATAGTAATATACAGTAATCATTGCATAACATTTTGTGGAGGGACAATAAGTTATAAAAAATGTATTTCTATTTATTTCTATATATAATATACTATTTATTTCTATCTATAATCTTATAATATAGATCTCCAAATTAGAGAATCTGCTCAGCTCATGCTGTGTGTAAGTTTTCCCGCTGAAAACGCTGAAAGGGCATAAATAGGACTACTGAGTACAGTATCCCCAGCTTCTCCTCGCCTCCCCGGCCAGCCCAGCAAAACGTAAACACGCAGCGCCTGGTGGCCAGACGCTGTAAAATACATTAAATTGACGAGTAGCTTGCAGTTTAATGCACAGCAGATACTGACATACACACAGATAAATAAAATGCAAATGATCCACTGGGGCGGGCTAATGAGCAAGCAAGGCGGGGTAGGACAAGCGCATGCTTTAAGAAGCGCGACAAGACAGCGACAGGCATCACAGACACGCAGTGGCTACCTGGTGCCTCCGTCTTCTGACTGCCCGAGAGGCTGTACATCCATACTGAGCGTCCAAGAGAGAGAGGCAGAAAGGAGAGAGAAGGAGGAAGAGTTATTTAGAGGCAAGAAAGGACATCACTGGGCGAAGAAGGCCGGTCTGCCACAGCGTCAGAGGAACCGAGTCGCATGCACTGCATGCCATGCGTTCTGGCCTTAAGGGTTTACCAGCAAATAACACATATTCCTATATTAAATAAGAACGTCAATGCAAAGACATATATATGAAATCCGGAATGTGAAGAAAAAGACCATCCGCAGTATTGTAATGATGGTGTACGTCATTACATGAAGCAATAGCATCTGGAAAAGAGTCAGCATTTCCAAAACCGTTTCTTTTTTCCTTTTCTTGGAAGACCACGTGCACTCCTGTTTTTATCCAGTGTGGTAATAGTGGATTACCAGTGAGCTACACTGTCCAGAGCTAGCTTTGTATGCTGGGGGCACTCACCCAGGCCCAGAGGGGGAAATGGGCCAACGTCACAACCAGTCAGGAAATTAAATATCATGCATTGGTATGTAGTGAGCCAGGGTATGATGGCGGGGGGGGGGGGGGGGGCAAGGAGCCATATACTGAACAAAGAGAATGCATTGCCCGTTTGAACTCCAACCACCCCCAAAAAGATGTCGACCGTCAGTGTTGAGAAAGTAAGCAAGTGAGGACCTGAAATAAGAGAACTGAACACTAACAGAACACAAAGAAAACAGGTAAATGCTACAGCCTCGCTCTCCCATTGCCCTCGCCAGGGGGCACGTTAACGTTATTCACGCCCTCCCGCTGTTCAGTGGATGGGACACTTTCACTTTCAGGAAGAAGTCACATGACTGCACCGAAAACAGCAAAAAGCCGACAGATATCTGCCTCACCTTCCTGGGTCTGCACTTAAGCCAGATTTCCTGCACAGCTTTTAACATCTGATTGATATTACCCCCAAAACACACCCACACACACACACACACACTCTCTGAATAGCTAATTCCTTCCAGGTGCCACTGCTGTGCCTGACAGTCTTCTCTGTTTTCCTTTCCGTGTTTTACGAGCATGGACGACATTTCTTTGACGACTCTCCAGCACACAGGTCCACATAACCTCACCACCATAGAACCGGCTATAACTTTAAATTATTGTGAATCACCAGGCTATATTTTAACCGAATTCTTGCAGTACATTTTATCGTACTTACCCCCCACCCCCCTCCAAAAAAAACCCATCTGCCCTTCCTCATTAACATCCTCTTAAGAAGGACAACTGGTTAAAATTAAGATCCTTTCTTTAGATGACATGACAACTAATAATGGCTGGCAAAAGGAATAAAAAAGTGCAAAACTGATGTTAATTAAAATATTTGTTATGTAAGTGTGTAAGTCAGGGTTTCCCAACCCGGTCCTCAGGGACCCACAGACAGGCCATGTTTTTGCTCCCTCCCAGCTCCATCCAAATACAGGATGCTGGGAGGGAGCGAAAACATGGACCGGATTAGGAAACATTGGTGTAAGTTAATGATCAGCGGGTAGTAGCTGGCCACTAGCATGATAACTTGGACCTATGACAAAGAATGGTTTCACGTGGGAGATCATGGAGTTAGGACAAAGCCCTTTCACACAGCCCAGTTACTGTTGTCATGCTACACGCTGATCCCATGTTAAATATTTCTCTTCCAAAAGGGTGGGGTATATATTTCGGAAACTTTGACAAGACAAACTTTAAAACTTAAAAAAAAAGGATTAATAATTGATCTCAATAATCTCAATAAAACTTTAATAACTGATCTATTCTCTCTCTTTCGCATACACAATACTGTGCAAAAGTCTTAGGCACTCAAAGAAATTGTTCTTTAAATGATCTTCATCGTTGTGTAAAATCATGATATACTGTATCAGTCAGAGTGTGCAAGCTTAGTCATTTCCAAGCCTCTCCTAAAAGCACAGTTTTTGCAGCAACCATTCAATACACCCATGTATTTTTTGACTTGACCACTATCACACTGTTTGGCTAGTAAATAGCTCATTCAATTATTTAACTAATTAAGTTAACTAATTAATTAATTGAGCTGGTGGTGAAATGTAATCAATGGCTGAGATGGCACTGAGGAGAGGTTTGGGAACTGGAGTGGTGTTCATCTGGCCACCCAATAAGATAACTGTAACTTTTTGGAGAACAGAAGTATTTCTTGTTTAGTTTTAATCATGTTGCTGTTAATATGGATATTTTCCAATGTTAAATTTTGTTTTTTTTTTCTGAGCAAATATACTTTTACTACCCAGTTAATTATCTTTACTTTTTCTTTAACTGGCTAAGACTTTTTCACAGTGCTGTATAATCCACCCAACAAATAATTAAATCTTAAGTGAAGTTGATTAATTGTCATTGTTGACGCACCACAGCACACAACAATGAAATGTGTCCTCTGCATGTAACCCATGTGACATTGTGGCACAGCAGGGGGCAGCTACGCGAGCACCTGGGGAGCAGGGCTTGGGGACAGTACCTTGCTCAGGGTACCTCAGCGGTACTTGTGGGTTGAGGACTCGAACTGGCAATCTTTTGACTACGTGGTTGCATCCCTAACCACTACACCACCTGCCTGCCCCAGAAATCAGCATCTCTTGAAAAAACCAGACATAAGAAACATACCTGGTACATTAAATGTTTGTGGGACAGGAATGTGTGATATCGCAATGTGTGATATCTCAATGTGTGGTATCACAATGTGTGGTATCTCAATGTGTGATATCTCAATGTGTGATATCTCAATGTGTGGTATCTCAATGTGTGATCACAATGTGTGATATCTCAATGTGTGATATCGCAATGTGTGATATCGCAATGTGTGGTATCTCAATGTGTGGTATCTCAATTCGCTTATTTCCCAGCACACATATGCCCAGATGGCATCAACAGGTGGCAATAAATTAGAATGGGTGTGTTGAAAGCCCCAGCCATCCGCTGCATTGCAGGCAATCCCAGCAGGCCTCTGTGCACCACCAAATGCGCAAATGGCATTCAATGCTATGCAGAAGGCTAATGCTACGACCCAACACAATATATCTCACTATTACACCTATAACTGTATGATACTCTGGATATTATGGTATTATGGGCACCCTGAGATATCAGCTAGCTATTACTGCAATTCAAATAAAGATTCTACCAGTTATTACTGTTATGCTTTTGTGTGTGTTCTTAGTAACTGTAAAGTCTGATGTAATCCTATTGCTTAACCGATGGCAAGTATAGGTCAGCCTACACAAACACAGTATATTGCAGTCCATAGCCAGAGGTGTCAATTTAAGGTCCAGAAAGTAAAAATCCAGACCAGGATTTTGTTTCAACCAATCAGTTGAGCAGAGTCACAATCACAGAGTGCTCAAGTAGTTGGTTGAAACAAAGTCCTGGTCTGGATTTTCACTTTCTGAAATTGACACTTCTGGTCATAGCAAACATAGCCAGCCCCTCTGCATTTTCAGCACGGGTTCAACAGTTGTGACCGCAGCTGTCTGATAACATATTTTTTCATTGTAAAGAATCTACCTCCTAGCAAGCCACAGTATCTGATTTCTTCATTCCAGTTGGCATTGCATAAGTGCACCGACTGTTTCGACAGCAGTTAATCAGATCCTCCAAAGCAGAAATGAGGGCCCCCGTTGAACGCACACTGAATTACGTGTGGGGTCACGTGACCACAGTGTTTAAATGCCAGAGGATGAAATGCAGCTGTTCGGCTGTGATCTAATAACATTGCAACGAGGCTCCCTGGGGGCGTGCAGCGATATGGCTGTAACTTTCAACGCGTTATCCACTTTCGCTAGCGTTAATGCCAACCGGATCTTCCGGGTGACCTATAACACCATGAAAGACACCTGGCCAAACCACACGCACCTTTTTCACAGCTACATCAGATTTGTGTTGTGAAAATTGAGAATATTGATAACAAATAAAATGAAGTGTGATGCAGTAGGCGAATGGTAACTGAACATCTGTTTATTAGCACTTTTCTAATTTATTTTTATTATTATTGACTTTAGTTTTATACAGATGGAGCAACTCTAAGACATGCAAAAACGCAGAGTAGCTACGTAACGTGAAATTCATCATCAAAAAATGCAGCTGGGGATTTGTTCACAGTGTCAATTATTTGAAACCATCGCTACATCTGTGCCATGTTCTTCTCAATCTCCTGGATGGCATTAGTCTTAATTGCCCGAAAAAGAACTGTAGTCAGGTGTTCATTGAGTTGGGGCCATGCATAAACACCCCAAACACACTAAGTACTGAAAGAAAGTAGCTATGTTGTTCCGCTAAACGTCGTTCCGCTACACGGTGCTCTGCTAAAAGGAGATCCGCTAAAGGGAGCGCCTTTCTGCCCCCTTCCTATCCCCATCCCCACCTCCAGCTCCCCGACCGCTGCTCACAATTCCCCTGCACCCTCCGCTGACCTTTTCCTCTGTGCTCCTAGCCCCTGTAAACATTATTAGCCCCTCCTACGTCACTCTGAAATTACTTCCACTTGCCACGTAAACATAAGTGCCCAGCATCCTCTGCTTCACATCTGGCCCTCACATGCGCCTGGGCCCGCTCTCGAAGCGGCGCCGGAAAAAACGACCTCTAGCGCTGCCAAAAAGAGCGTAGCAGACCTCTGCTGCTGCAGCAAAATCCGACACACTTTTTCTGCCTTAATCCTTGCTGCTTTTTAGGATGAATCATCGACCCGCTCGTTTTATTTAACGCCACAGAACATCGGTCGCGTAAATATGTGGTCAGATATCCTGCATCTCGGAAAAAAAGGACGACTTAGTTACTAAGTATGTTTAATAAGCATCAAATAGCATAGTGCAGGCTAAAGGAGATCTTTGATTAAATCTGCAGGACACTTAAACAGATTTAAAAACAAAAAAAGCAGAGTGGAAATCATGGAATTAATCTGATAATGTCACACAAAGACTGTCAGAGCTTAATCTTTCTTCCAAAAGAGCCTAATTAAATGAGATAATTCAGAGGTCGAATTTAGCTTATTCTTGTAGAATGGTGTTAATTGGTGTAACAATTTAAACCAGTAATGTTTGTAGAAATGCGTCTCAAAGAATAACTTCAATATTAAGATTTAAGTCAAAACCGTGCGTTTGTTAAGGTTTTAAGAACAAACATCCGAGATTACCATGCCTGATCACTTCCCTGACCTTTATGATTGAAATATGATTGAAAACGAGCAGGCACATTTCAGTGTAACTCAATGACCTTACTGGGGGGACTGCAAAACCAACAGAACTGAGTTACCTAATTACAATGTGGATCATTTCCGCCCACCTTGGGCCAGCCAGCATCCCGCTCATTTGCATTAACGGCAAACTGATGAAATGGCACCACCTGTCGAGGAGCTTGACGCATAAAATGAGGGTAAAATGTAACTCCCTTTAATTTAGGTCCATACTTAAGGGAACATTTTCCTCAGGAAAAACGATGTAAGGAGGGCAAGCAGCTATATACCCCGCTACTTTAAAATATACGTGAATTTCCATCTTCGTCGCATAAAATTTTATAGGCACTCACATGTGCGAAAACAAATTTTTTAAGAGTTTATCAGCCAAGGATTTTAATAATACACTCATCAGGGTGTGACAAAACTATGACGTTAAGTAATAAGTTGAGTATTTAGAAGTAATAAAATGGCTATGATACACATCTAAGGGCGTTTTGGTGTCACATTCCCTTTCAGCTCTTAGTCTGTACTGTACCTCAGTTGTTCAGTATTTGCCCCCAACTACGGTATGACACACTGAAACTGAGCTCCAAGTCCAGTCCGGCGAAGGGACGTGGGCGCTTCACAGCTCTTCCAGATAAAACAGCTGCACCTTTCCACAGCACACGCGCTCTCGAAACCACATAAGCCATTCCTGTGGCAGCTCACGGTGGTGTGGGGGGGGGGGGGGTCGCTCGGGCACGGAAAATAAACGTCATCTATAACGCATTCCCGGTAACGCTCACTTCTGATGCAAAATTGACTTTCACGATGCATCAGCACTAACCCAGACAGGTATTTCAGATTCCAAACTCTGCATGAGAGGAAATATTGCCTGTTGCAAAGGGCCGTATCCTTAATTTTGTTTTGCATGATTAGGCCTTTTGGGGCTATAAGCTATCCATGATGTCATCCATCTCCAGCAGCTCTGCTCTCTGGGCTAGGCCTCAGTACAGTGGGACGGAGTCCGACCGCCCACAAGGCCCAGGCACCATAAGCTTTTTCCCTGTCCGAGAGCCATAACCACACCTAAGGTGGTGCTCCTCTCCACACCGCTGCTAGGGGGCGCTCCTGAGCACCACTCAACCCACATGCCCCCCAAGCCTTACAGTTACCACCAGGGCTGAGCACTGCACAGCCAGCCAGCAACCCTGCAATGACAGCACAAAGGAACTCTAGGGAACCTTCATGTTCACAATCACCATCATCCATTAGTCACTACTGCCCTCCGCTGGATATTACGGATTCTATAAAGGACACTATTGTTTGGGAACAACGTAGTTAAAATGAGCTCAGGTTGGGATGACTGTACTCTGCTTACACTGACTGCTAGATCAGTGACATATGACTCGCCTAATTTTTGCGACATCATTGGCATATTAATATATGATTCATAAATCAATATATGACATCAATATATCATATTTAAATTTTTATTTATGCAAGTGTTTTTTTTATTTTAAAATGTAACAAAAATGATGCAGCTTCACAGCATCAAGGGCACCCTTCACATAGTCCAACAAGAAATTTAGGGCCAATAGCCACACATGGCCTGGTACTTCTGATTAAGGCCACACAAGTAAGTTGCTATTGTATTTAGCAAGGCATTTTTACATTTTTGCTTTGCAGAAAATTCCTGCTTTTTTTCTGCAAAGAAGTCATATGCATCACCATAAACACCCTATACTGTATCAAAACAAAGCTACCCTCTTAGATATTTTTCAGTATATGGAAGTCAACGGAAGTGGCTCTTTTTTATAAAAAAAAAAAATAATAATACATTTTATTCCATAAAAAAGAAGCCATAACTTTTGCTGTGAAGGGCATGACCACTTTTAAACTGAATAAAAGTAAAAAAATTTTCTTAATTACCTAACTTAATTTTGTTAATTACCAATACAGAGAAAATACATTAACTCATAAATAAAAAAAAAAAACATGGTGTTAAGATGGTAAGACTTACATAAGACTTCCCCCACAAAATGTTCCTTGCAGCCAAATGAAATAGTTCACCTCTCCACTAGGCCTACATCCACAGTGTTATCAGAGAAGACGTAGATTAATAAATCCAGAGCTATCTCAGTGGTGAACAATGCAGAGCTGTAATTTCAGTGCTAGCCAACATAACCCTTTCTGCCAAGTTTATAAATACTATGCTTAATGCACTGGCAGCAAAAGTCATCCATTACATTCTCAGTCGCTTAGCAGATGCTGTTATTCAAAACAACTGACACTGTGCCGTTTCACACTTTGCCCCGTTATGCAGATGGATGCTGGTACTGCACATCAGGTAAAGAGACCTTCAAGTGTACAAAACCAGGCACACCCTCCAGAGCCAATAAGCAGTCACATCCAGCTGCATGCCAGATAGGCGTCTCCCGGCTCTGTCCTTCGGCACATACCGGCCCTAGAAACTCTGGGACTAGTTCACATGACCCCTCAGTTCCCAAAAACACATTTATATACTGTGGCATACATGATAACTATTGCTAATAAATAAATAGACGAACATCAATCAGATAGATCAATAGATAGATAGATAGATAGATAGAAAGACAGATAGATAGCATACAGTTAGCACAGCAGGCATCATGTTTCAGGGCCAACTAGGATGACAACAAGGTTCTGATCAAATCGCATCTACTCTACGAGACAGACCTTTAGTCATGCAGCCCAGTGTCTATAATTAGTGACCGGTTCTCTGAACAACAAGGAACTCTAAGGGAACCTCACACTGTCAGAACACCAGCTTCTTCCATGGGCCCCCCAAATGTTCTGCTATGGTGCTGCCATGTTCATCAACTTGCAACAGAAATACTGCACCACCGCGATGCCGCTCGTCACATGCATGCGGCTGCATATTAGCTGGATGACATCTCCATGCAGAGCGTAAACACGGTTCAGAATAAGCTCTCACTGCAATCGCAAGCTCAGGGAGGAAAGGAGCAAAGGTGCAACAGGTGTGGAGCTTGCAGCAGCCGGGGAGGTCGTTGCGGGGAAAGCCGTGCCTTAAATACGAGCGGTTCCCTTACCTGACTTGCGTTTCGAGGTGCCATAGTCCCTGAAAAAAAAGCAACAGCAGAAGGACATGATTAGTCTCGGGCCCATGGGAGGCTACGGTCACGCCGAGCCCTCATAAAATCCCACCCACCCCGCTGGCACGCGAGACAGAGACTGACGGAGGGGATCTGTCACTGTGCGTGTGTGTGTGTGTGTGTGTGTCCGGGAGGGAGAGAACGAGAAAGACAGAGAAGGGAGAGAGAGAGAGAGTGAGAGAGAGAGAGATCGCTAAGCTAGCTGTTACTGCTGCGAGAGGCACTATGAAATCATGTGACACTACAGCACCACAACACTGCTGCAACTCCCCCATCCCTCTCCTGCATATCGGGAGAGAAGTCCCACTTAGCCAAGGGAGGGAATCTGCTAAACTCTTTATACATAATAAATTGTTACTGGATTACACCATCAGTTTGGGAATAAGGAGGTGGATATTGGTGGGCTCTGCTTGGTGCGAGGTGCTCAGGGCTCCAAGGCACAGCGAGGGCTTGGAGAAAGGCGGAAAAGAGGAGCCTGGGATCCCGAGGTAAAGCAGGGCTGTCCCCCCCATAAGGTGCTATATATAGCCAGGACGAAGTGACTGAAAGTGCCTCAGGAGTGATCTCGGGCGACACGAGCCCTCGAAAATGTGGAGCAACTCTCCTGTGGGGGGGGGGGGGGGGCAGCCCACCCCCCCCCCAACCACCCCCCCCCCCCGCTGTGCCCCCCGCAACCCCCGGCCAAGGGGGGGGGGGCAGAGCGCGCTT
>JAODKM010000040.1:6475150-6488481 GCA_026780845.1 Petrocephalus sullivani | reverse complement strand
TAGATAGATAGATAGATAGATAGATAGATAGATCTACTTCATTTCCATCAAGTTTACTTTGTAACTCTTGCTTCTTGGGGCCCTTATAAGAAACTGAGATTTCAACACTGGGACATCGTGGCCAAAGAGAGAGTGTAGCTGCAGAAAATGCCTTTGACAGTTAAACATGCCATTCCAACCATCCCAGCAATGGCTTGAAGATAGAGGTTTGTCTCCATATCAGCCTATTTCCTCACCTCAGATAAATAAACAGCAAATCTGGGGGAGTGGCAGAAATCCTCCGCGTAGGAATCGCGAGGAACGCCGAAGGACAAACACAGTATGAAGTAATCATCAAATTCACACACATGCAGCGAAGCGATTTTCAAAAACACGGCCGAGTTAAAACAATAGTGCAGCTGTCAGCGTCTCCAGCTTCAGTGCATCGCTCCCGATGTCTGTGTGACGGTGTGACATGCGACGTGCATATTCTTTTGTCCACCACCACCCCCTCAGTTGACTTATTTAAAGGAATACTGGGGGCAACGACACATGCAGCGCTCCACCTACAGGGGGCGATACAAAGTCTCGTGCAATCACCTCAGGGCTTGACAGCAGGAAAGAGAGGGGTGCGAATCATAGGGTGTTTCTACATCTATGATCGTGCACTTTTAAAAATGCATAATTAATCCTACAAATGCCGAGCCTGAGCTAAAGCTGATTGCCCTTTTCATAAAGAGCAATGCTCCCTCCATTACAGTCTTTGAGAAAATATATATATAGTATATTAAACATCAAAACTGGGAAGTCTCTGCCATGGTTCCATGGTGTGTGGAGTTTGCATGTTCTCCCCGTGTTATCAAGGGCTTCCCCCCCCCCACAGTCGAAAAACATGCACAGTGGTATGTGTGAGTGTGCCCTACAATGGACTGACATCCCATCCTGGGTGCCAGGATCCTGCCTTGATACAATAGGCTCCAGATCTACCCCTCACCCAAAAAGGACAAGCGGTTATAGAAAATGGATGGATAGATGGTACATCAAAATAAAGACGTAGGCAGTGTTTTCACATGCTTATACAGTACCACCCACCAGAGACTGACAGCCTCATTTTAAAAAAAGAGCGATTTTCTAGTAGTTAATCACGATCTATAAAAAATACACTGGGACCTTTTGGGAGCTGATAAAAAACCGTTGCTTTTAAAAAATTCCAGTCTGTGAAAGAAAACAGAGGCAGTAAATCCAGCATAATAGTCACTGGCATTTCCCAGCTGTGCATTATAGTCAAGTGACACCTGAATAATCCCAACTGACTTCAGGAAGTATGTGCAGTCACCCACCCTCCCCGCGATGTGCACTTCTAGTTTTACAAGGACAGTGTCGTTTGATCTGGCCGAGGTTCAGTGGGATTCTGTGCCAGAGAAGCACTAACCCCACCCCCCCCCAACCCTTAACTTCTCACTGAATTCCTTTCACAGCACCGTCACCCTAAAATCGCTGTGGCGTGTCAGCCGGGCCAGCCTGGGGAATCCCCTCCTTCCACAGCGGATGTCCCGGGGGCCTTGTAGCCATGAAGTCAGAGATAGCAGCTTCTCTGAATGGGGCTTTCTCCTCACAAAAAGATACATGACAGGAAAGCCTTTGTGGTACGGGGGACAAACAACGGCTCACTGTAAATTAGAAGAGGTGTTTCGTCAGTGTCAGGATAGCATGGTTTCTGATACGGCACGTTGAATTCGACCTTATCAATCACACTGAGGGCCAAGTGGGAGGAGCTACGTCGCAGGAAAGCTGTCAATAACATCTTGCGGCTCTAACAGCGGTAAATGATTCCTCGTTTAGCCTGGTTGGGGGTCAGATCTTATCTGTATCCTGTTGTCCACAACACATGCCTGTTGTAAGTGGCACAAAATCCATAATCCACTATGTTCTATATATGACAAATATAGAGGTAGCTAAAGCGATGAAGTGTGGCTCAGCGGGTTAGGCCAGGGACTAACCAGTCACGTAGTGAAGGTTGTTGGTTCGAATCCCATCCTCGCCCGGCAGAGTTGGTTAAACATCCATTGAGCCCTTAGACTCCAAGGATGCAAGATAAATAGCCGAGCCTAAGCTCCGACCCAAAACTTCACTCTGAGCTGTATATAAATATGCAAATGTCTCAAAAGGAGAGAAATGATGAATTCCAATGCACCTGTACTTCTGTACAATAAAGCATGCCTTCATTTCAAATGTTACTCAAAACTGTTCACATTCTGTCAAGATTTACAGACTTATTTACGCATTTTAAGCTTAAGCCTTGTCTATGCTTTTAGATTGATAAAAGCACAATCCACAACATAAATCTAGAAAGGCATGCTGCGTGAACACCATACTGTGATCCGCCCAGCCTTCAAAAGGGGAACACGCATCACTCCATTCCAAGGGCAAAAATCGCGATCTTGACTCATGCATGAACACCCATCGGCGTCACATCTTTACCATTTTTAACCTCGGTTTTTATAGTTTCACTTTGTGGCACTTTTTCCTATGTATGGCAGTTAAAGATTGGACTTCAAACACCTCCCAATACGCCCACCCCCACATCAGATCAGAAAGCCGCAAACCACTACTGACACTATCATGGGTTCTTCACTGCGCTGCGGTTGAGACCTTATTTTCTATTGATGTAGGGAGGCAATGAATAATTACAGGCAGTGTCAAAAAATTAATCAGGAACTGGTCACGTCTCCATTATAACTCACTATATTTCCATTATAAAACTTTAAACATATGGACTTCTTCAGATGGGGAAGCCTTGGATCCGGTTGGACATTTAATGATAACTCAAGTCTTGATTTTGGGTCTTGTCTTGTGAAAGCGTCCGTTGAAGCACTTGTAATTTAGATCGCAAGACAGGGTTTTAAAAAGTGACATTTTAATGTTTATAGTTACCTAGATAAAGATCATTTGGATTTAAATTATTTTTATATAAATACTGTGAAAAAACTAGTGGATAATTAGATATCAGATATAATTAGATATTTATTTATTTTTAGAAGCATATCAGCATATAAAAGGCCATTGACATGAAATGTTAAAAAAAAAACCTTCAAATATAACGTGCTTGAGATGGATATCCGGCTCCTGAATGTTAATCCGTGCCTTCGGAAGCTTAAGGTCGCATCTGGAATAGTGGTGGTTATTTTGGGGTCTGAAAGGACGTCTTTGTCTGGGCTAGGAGGTCTCCCACGAGATTCCAGAACGGGAGCCGGAGCCAAACTTCGGTACCACGCCGTCACCCTGCCGTGAAAGTGCCCCAGTGGGGGGCCTGCGACTGGCGGTGGGCGGAGCCAGGGCACGCTCAGCCTTTTTCCACATTGGGTTTGATGTCCCTAGGCCGAACCGGGATTTTCCTTGGCCGTTTTGAAATTTAATATCAACAAATTACTTCCTTGCTGAAAACAAGGCACAAAAGGAAAGTGTTTCACATGCCTTCTACACCGCAAGTAACTGTTTTGTATTTGACCGTAAAAAACAGTTTTCAAAAAGCGAACGCATCGTGCACTATATGCACATGGCTGTATTCAGCAGGCTAAATGTAACAAACAGCAAAAAAATGACACCAAAGTCTAAAAAAAGTAAAATCCTTTCTATATGTCCCTCTGTGGAATCTGATAACGATACTAACAGACTTCTAAAATACATGTAGCCTAATTCAAAGTCAGTTTGTACACGTGTCGAATGCAATGTATTCAGTTTCAAAGGATCAATAAACACATCGGAGTTACAAGGTAAACCCATCGGATGGTTTTGCGGCCACATCCTCGGAGACGAATTCCACGGATGCGCTCGTCCGATTTGTCCTGTATCGATTGCACCCCTCCCTGACTGGAGATCAATCTTAGGCCTGAAGTCTCTGGAAACTCTAGCCTTCTCCAATCACTAGGCATATCCATGCCAGGGACCTTCAGACAAAGTCTGACAACCTGAGTTCTGGAAATTAACTGCATTGCCAAAAATCACTTTTAAAGAGGCTCCTCCCGGCACAAAGGCAAAATGAAAAACTACACTTGCGTGCCACAAAGTCACTTTTTTTCAGGTATGGACATCCCTCAGTATCTGGGGCAGATTGGTTCCAGTACCCACCAGAGTGCAGTGCAGAGGCTACAACACAGTACACATCAGTTCATCAGCGTGGATTCAATGCAAGACTCAAAGTCAACCTTTACCCGGATTTTTTACAGAGGGCTGCCTGTATATACATTTTTCCTGGACACATGAAGCATAGCTGATCTTAATCTAAAATCCTAGAATGAGCCCTGCTGTTGTACTCTTGAACAGGGTGCTTAGTGTGAACATATACATCGTATATAGGTTAAAAAATATTTTAATTATAGCTTCTGTACAATTTTTAAACAATCAGCAAAATGATAGCACATAATATTACCATTTTCTAACATATGTACCACAACAATATGAAATTATGCAGTATTAATCATAAAAAGAAGGGATATAAAAAATATAAAGTAATCTTATGCTATATTTAGCAATAAGAGTTTACAATTTTCATTAATTTCTATATAAAAAGTAATTTATATAAATATATATTTGGAACTAAAAAAATTTTAACAACACATAATTTCCATATGACTATACCGCCTCCTAGTGGACAGCTTAGGAATCGCAAGTAGCAAGCTGCTTCTCACGTTTTTATATAAATGCTTCGCATTCCGGACAGCGTGCAGTCCTTGCCTCTCTTTAGCAAGATGGGGGGAAATATGTCTTACTCTCTAATGCTCAAAGGAAGTATGCAGTCTGAGAAAAGGTCACAGTTCACAAAAAAATAAAAAAAACTTGGCGACAAGAACAGCACCGACATTATATATAAGCTCCCAGAGGAGAAAACAGAAAGTTCCCTCAGCTTCCTCTGGGTTAATTAAATATGATTCTGTTGCTGTAGAATCGTCGGGTCCTTTTTTCTTTTTTTACATGTGTTGTTATGCTAATTAAGATCTGCTTCGATAACCAAAGGCCTGACTTTTCAATCAGCCCTGTTTTATGTTAACAATTCTTTACCGCACAGGAGATTTCCGTCATTTACACAACAATGCCTTGCAAAGCAACAGATAACTTTGGGAGGAAAACAGCTGTGAGGTGGTTCCACTTTTCTAGCTTCTTATCGCATTGTCCGAAGCGTGAACCGTCGCTCTTATACTTCACGGTAAACCCTAACTGAACATGACAATCTCTGGAACAGAAGATACTACATGACTTTCCCTCACAGTCCTGGAGGTAAGGTACACCCCTGCCACGGATACGCATCCAGACCATGGACAAAAGTGTGCTTACTTCAAAGCCTCTGCCCACCAACACCAAGCCTCACAGCCGGAGCGTAACTGGATTTATCGCTCAGAAAGCATCGGACTCTTCTAGCGTGTGTGCTACAGTGACCCCTGCTGATCGACTCGATTTTCCGCGAATTACCGGGAGCATCCCTGAAAAATGATACAGCTTCACATGTGGAACACATCTCTGGTGGTGACAGGCAGCCTTGAATGTGTCTAGTAAATGACTGGAAAGATCCGCTTATTAAAATAAAATGTAAAAAAAAATTTAATCCAGGGCTTACCAACAAAAAGAAACCAGACATTCCACCTATCTAGGTCAGATTTTGACTGACGTGCACGCCGGTTCAAAACTATGACTTTTTCAATTTTAAGATAAAAACTGTCAGTAACACCTCCTGATTGGCATGTACCCATACGTGAAGAATCGCGATGGGGTGCAAAGTTTGTTCAACCATCCGAGAATGAACTATGCAATGTGCCAAAACCTCCCAGGGTGCAGATCGCAATCTCCCTCCAGGTTTCAGTGTTTTTTATACCTCGTATCGTTGGGTTTGTTCGTTTCTTGCTTTCAATGTTATCATTTAATTAATATATTTATATTAAATTTTGATGTATATATAATATATACAGACACACATACATTTAGATATTATAGATAATACTGAAATTCTCATATCCACCAGACTGCGAATGTGAAAAGGCCAAAACAACCAGCCATAATATATGTATTCCTGCGGGAACAGCAATAAGACAGCAGTCCTCAAGGTGGCGCTGATGTGTTCGCTTGAGGACGTGTTCGTGAAAGTCCTGCCATGAGAGCCAAGGTTAATAATATCTACCAGGCCTCCTGCCGATTGAATCAGAGTGAAACCCTTGCTTCCTTAGTTCAAAGTCTCCATTGTAAATAAACCTCCCAGCCTTTCTGGGACACTTTGCAGGACCTCAGCAGAAAAATTTACAGCACTGGGTAAAGTAATACTCAGGTCAAGATACTCAGAATTTCATCACAACGTTGATCTTCACCAAGTGTCACTTCTACTTTGCCTGTGGTAATAACACTGCTCGATGACTCAGATGTACGGAGGATATACATTTCAGTTTCGTTATCTCTGATGAGTCCGATTAACCGAGATCTGAAATGTGTACCGTTGATGGCAAACCGATGGTGACACTCACTCTTTGGGGGGGTTGAGGTCTTCCTCCTTGGTCTCAAAGAATCGTAGTACATCCTCACTCTGGGAGATCTGCGGAGGCAATCGCACAAGGGCCTGGGGGGGGGGGGTGACAGTGTGGGAAATAAGGTCAGCTGGTCGCTTGTCCCACAATGAAAAAGTGTATGAAGTCATTACCGACCCTCACTGCAAAACAAAAATATATCTGTTTGCTGGATAGCACAGAGGGTTAGGGTTAAAAGGTTGATTGCCTTGGCGATGTGTTCTATATAAAAAAAAGAAAAAAGTATGCTTGAGCCAAAGAAATCCAGTCCTGTAGTGAACTCATTAATTATCCATTTCACATAATAGTGATCAGCCAAAAATCACTGCTTACATCAGCAGCATCATCTTCCCTCCGCTGTTCCCGATGAAGGCCTCGTCCAATATACGTCTTTGATTTAATAAAACATGAGTAATCGAGAAAAAATTGCTAACACAGTACAGTCACATCTCATTTAGATAACAGCTCCAAAGATCCTCATGCATTACAAATAAATGTTCTGATCTGATCAAATAATCTGTCCCATTAACTGCATAATTACATTCTTAGTGATGGTTGCTTTTCCAGATTTATCTGGTAGTCGGTACAGTTTATTGTGTTTATATATTCAACGTGCGTCCCCAGCTACCACACCCCGCTCATCCCCCCCCCGCCCTACAGCACGCCACCATCTTGCAAAGTTACTTCAGCATCTGGCTCATTGCGCTTTTCCAGAGTTTGTTTACATCCGCCAGCTGGGGCAGCATGCGAGGGGGTTTGAGGAGATGGGGGGGGGGGGTGAGGAAACGGCACCGCGGAGTCGGAATTAACCAGAGGAAAACAGATGGTGGACGATAAGACTCGCAGCTCGCCTCGTCGGAGGAAGACGCGTACTCCTTGTATCACTAGAGCAGCTTGAGGTTCTATCAGTGCTCATGCTTTTCATTTGACTATTTCAGGAATAAAAATTATTTCTCTACATTCAGATGTTAAGGAATACATCCATTTATCTGAGGTGTGTATCCAAAGCAAGAGGGAATAATCTTTTTAAATGTGCGTTCTCTGGGACTTGAACCCACAACCTTTGCGTTATTAACCCAATACTCTTCTTGAAGTATGTGGACACAACTGTGCACTATGCACATCTCAGCCAATTCAAGGATTCTATAAATAAAGACCTGTCCTGTGCGTATGCCTTACTCCCTGCATTGAGCATGTTTACAGCCATATCTAAGCACTGTAGTATATTGTTTTGAAAGATTCTGCTTCCATTTTCTTCCTGTTTCCCCGTTTACTTCTCCAAAGGAAGTTAAAGAAGCCGCCGGAGTCTGTGTTTCCTGACGATACCAGCCTGGGCGGAGATATTGCCACCGCTATTACTAATGCATTTAAAACACAACCACTCGCTTATGGCTAAGCTAACGCGGACAGCCAGCCGAGAGTTAAAGGGCTGAAAGGCAGGGTTCCCACCACAAGTGTGTTCATGTCACTGGTTTTAAGCTGTGCCTCTCCCTCAGAACACCGCCAACCCCCACTGGAATTAGAGAAAGGAGCCACATGGGTAACGATGCAGCCACACGGAATCATGTTTCCTTTGCTACTGTGCCAGGCTTGGCCCCCTTTCCAGCTGAATCTAGCCATCACACCTCTTTGGCTGATTTCTTGCTACATGAGTCAGGAAATGGTGAAACGGCACATGGACAAATGGAGGAATTAATTGGTTAGTGCGTGCCAGGCCTTGTCCTAAGAAAAAGCCACGCATAACAGGATTGCAAAATCCGAGAATTATATGTCTGGGTGGTGGCTGCCCCTACCTCGTTACGACATCTTCAAACAGACTATATCTTTTCAAATACAGGGAATGAAACTCAGAAACCACTGCATGTTTGAACTTGATTCTCAATATAGGTGACTGCAAGGGTGCAAGGAGAGAGAGTCAATGCAGTCATTCATCCCGATAAATAAAATACTACATTTACAATAAATTACTATTACACATTGATATAACTAGTGCAAGCCATCTTTTGAAATATAACTTTACAATATAATAAAATTTTACAGAACTATTGGATATGCTTCAATCACATTTTCAACTGACCAGCAGGCGGTGCAACTGAACCCCCAAGAGAATCGCTTGTGATTCCTCAAGTACGCAAAAATTCCTCTGACTTGTGAAGGTAGAAACAGGGCTTTGAATCCTAGTCTAGTGTGCCGTCAGTCACAGTGTGCCTGGTCCCATTAGCTGCTGGCCTGTTTATTGCATTTATTTATGAATGTGAGTAAAGCAGACAGTGATTGCGGGAATGAGGTGATCCCACCCACTGCTACCTGCTGCCCCTTGTGACACCGACCAGTACGCTACTCTGCTGCAAAAAGCAGAGCGGAGCCCTTACCCTGCAGTAGTCATCGATGAACCGCAGCCTCCTCACGGCCACGTCTCGCACGTGACTCCGGCGGAACAGGATTTTTCCTGTGAGATTCAGACAAGAAGACAACACAAGTAGGATGAGTTTCTTTGGGGTGAGGAAGTGGAGATCGGGGCAAGAGTAAGGCATTCATTTGGAAAGAGAAGGAAAAATAGAAGAATAAAGAGCCAAAAATAAAACATCAGCCCAAAAGTTGCAATGACAGAACCATTAGCTGTTACCATGCAGTATATGTGAAGTCTGCGGGTCCACATATTGTATTTTTCCCTTAACAATATATACAATATATTGCATACATTTTGCATTTGCATTTTTTGTATTTTACAAGAGATGGTAAAATTTTCAACTTAGAATAAAAATGGCTGCATTTGAAGTTGATAAAAAAATAATAATAAGTGTCAGCAATCACAGACAGGAGTACCAAACACGCCTTATTTAAGCCTAAACAGCTTTTGCCTATTGTTAGCGAATGACTATATAAATTGTAATGCCCGTAGTCACCACTAGATGTCAGAAAACATGTGTGAACTACATGTCAGCGGCCAGTAGAGTACATTGAAAAATACAAGTCAAGCATTTATAGTACAATGGCACCGTATAATAAAATCTCCGTAGGAAATCACAAAGATACTTTACAAATATGCACATATGAGATCACTAGAGGTATTTCATACAGACTTTAAAAATCCTCCTCAGACTTTCTTTTTAACGATAAGAATCTTTACTGCCACACAACCAGTGTCTTGACAAATCATCATGACAAGAGATAAATAACAATTACATAATAAATGCAATGCAATGTTTGTGATAAATACAATAGTTTGTGCAATTTTAAGTAGTGCAAAGCTATAGTAAGTGTATTTGAATATGCATCAAGTGTATGACTTAATTCAGGGCTGCCTATGACAATATGCCATGAAAAACATCTGTGCAAATTTCCCTCAACCTCAAAATCACCAGAACGTCCTGACATGAAGAATTAGTCATGCTAGGCACTGCATGGGTACGCTGCCGTCTTCCGGAATGCTTGCAGGAAGGTCGCGCCGTGACGAGACTCACCGTGTAAACATGCCAGTGTACACAGCAGATAGAGCCGGCCTCACCAAGGTAACCACTGGCTGATAAAATGATTATATATATATAAAACATCCTTGAGACCAAGGATCGAGATTAGACCGTGGAACGATTACCACAGTGGCCTTTGCAAACAAAACTTAATGAGATTTTTTTTCCTGCGTCTGTTAATATGGCCCTGCATTCAGTTACTAAAAAATTATTTAAAGAAATTACCAATAGCAATGACGCGAATGTGATAATGCTTGTACAAACATTACATATAAAAATAAAACGCATCTCTGTCAGAAAGTTGCTAAGTCATGCTATACAGACACAAAGAATGCATATGTTTTACATCCATGTGTCTTAGATGAAAAAGAAATCTGTGAAAAATATTAATCACACATGCAACTCCGCAGTTTCATCATGCTAGCAAACAGATCCCTTAGGAGCCTTAAATACAGCTGAATAGTTACACATTTTAAGCTGGCATTCTAACACATTCGGACCGCAGTTCTAATTTCCTCGCCCCAGGAAAATATCTAGACTAGAGGGGGAAAGGACAGCTGCTGCGGACGACTGGAGGTGATTAAAGCGGACTTCGACAAAGTGACACAAGTGCAACACGGCAGATTTTAAGGCCTACTGATGGACACTGGACTAAGTGTATTGGTCTCGGTCAGAAGTGAATTAAATTACAATAGATTATGACATTTAATTCTCTTCTCTCACGAGACATGGCTCCATCTTCGTTGATGGATGCGGCGTTAAATTGACAAGGCTGATAGTGGAGCTACTCCCTAGCAGTCGTGCAGGACTTCCTGGATTCATTGTTGGGGAGTAACCATTTACATATAATGGTGTATGTACGAAAATGATAAAAGAAATGTAACTGTAATCCATTACAGTTACTGAGAAGTAAGGGGTGATTACATTAGTCACAATGGGGTTACATCCGACTATATTCTACTGGGTAGAAAATGTAGAACGTAACATTCACTTTGCTGCTTCGCTTGTTTTCACAGTGCAGGAATGCCTTCTTATCGCACATTTCCAAACAATGTAGGTTAGAAAAGCTGTTGGACCTTTTCAATTTTATTGCCCAGTGTAAAAAAATTTTAGAAAAATAATCAAAAGGTAATTTATGTATTAAGTTACATTACTTTAAAGTAATCAAAATACTTATACTAATTATTACATTTTAATGAGGTAATTTGTGATCTGTAACCTATTACATTTCAACAGTAACCTTCCCAACTGTATTTACTGTGCATATGCTTCCATTGCTTACCATACTTGATGCACTATTTCTATCAATCTGTATGTCTATTGGTAGAAACGCATCTGGCAGATAAATAAACCTAAACACGATTGGTTGGGAGGCATGGTGGCTCAGTGAGAAGCTCTGTTGCTGCACACAATTAGAGTTAGAATCCCACCTCTGAGTCAAATGGCTTTCCTCTGGGTACTCCGGTTTCCACCCTCAGTCCAAGGACAGACAGTTAGGCAAGCTGCCATTTCTAAATCGCAAGTGCGTGCCCTGCTATGGAATGGCATCCTGTCCCAAGTGTACCCCGGGCTTGTGCCCTATGATGCCTGGGATAGACTCCAAGCCCGCTGTGATCCTCGGCAGGATAGGCAGCTGGAAGATGTGTAACAATTGTTCAGATTTTTGTTTTAATCCATTGAGGGAATATACGTCTCTTTACTTCAATGACATGTTAAAAGCTGCCCGAGGCCATAGAGTCGAACGTAATTTTGGCTGAACCTATAGATATGGTGCCATTTATCTGCAATGGTAGGCTGCAGGGAGAAGAATGTAAGAGTCAGGGAGCACTTGATAAGCAGCGAGTGTTTACTCTCGCATGAGAGTGGTGCATGTAGCCCTCGAAGACACCGAGAATCTGCCTCCTGTCAAAATAAACAACACTAAGCAGAGCGAAATTCTCCATCGAGCAGGAAGTAGCAGTAGCTACCTCGAAGGGGTGAAGCCGGGAAAGGCAGGAGGCAGATTCTGGCAGGAGATGTCTGCCGTCCCCTAAATGCACCTATTAGTTCCTTTCTGGCCCACCTGCATTCTCTGGTTCCTGTGGAGAACCGCAATGGACATGCTGACCTGACTAGGCAGCAGCTTCAGCAGAAAACAGAGGCATCAATTTCAGGTCCAGAAAATAAAAATCCAGACCAGGATTTTGTTTCAACCAATCAGTTGAGCATAAAGAGAGACAGTCACAGAGTGCTCAACTAGTTGGTTGAAACAAACTCCTGGTCTGGATTTTCACTTTCTGGACCTGAAATTGACCCCTCTGGCAGAGAGCGAGACACCAAAGGGCAAACATAAAAAGCCAGAATGAAAGACACTATCCATACCATCGACACTTCTTAGTCGTTTCCACTAATAAGCAAACCTTCACGTTTTCTATCTAGCGTTCTGCTTGGATACTAACTGACATGTTACCTAAGCATATTATTTAAATTATTATTAGTATTTAAATCTCGCCCCGAGTTGCTGGGCATGTAAGCAGCAGGGAATGGACGGACACTTGCATAAACATGTAGTAGTTTAAGCTTTTAGAATTTAGAGCTTTTTAGACCTATTTTTTGGGTAATGTTGTGCATGCGATAGTGCGTTATTCTGCAATTCTAGAGAACTTCTGGCTGACAAAGAATCCAATTGTATGAGCAGCCTGTTACACTCTAACACGCAGCTTACCAGGTAGGAATGGGATGATGCGCTTTTTCGGGTCTTTCTGCCCAGCCTCCACAGGAAACTTATCCAGAATCTGCATCTGCAACAGACACAGACAGAGTTTAAAGGCCATGAGAAATCGCTCAGTTTCTGCTGAAACCAAAACACAGTCTTGGAGATTGAAAAAACCTAAAAAAAAAAACACTTTTACTACTACAACTACTAGTACATGAGTTGTGTTTTTACACGCAGAAGTCACCGAAACAGTTTCCACTAGAAATATTATTTTAAGTGCCAAAAACCAGCTCCTTTTAAAAGAAGCATCGGATCAAAGTCTTTGAAGGTATTCTAGTCTCATAAAACGATAACTTAAGGAAGTTAAGGTCGATGTGCGTTACGGACAGCAGGGAGACTATCCAGCGACACGCAACATGCACCGGCATGGCGAGGCCTTCCAATGCGCAGCAAGACAAACAAGCAGGGCCTGACCCTAGAACCTACAACATGTCTACTCTCCAGATGTGTTCTCCAAAACGTAGAACCGCTGAGGGCAGCGGCGGCGGCCCACACATCTGGCCCAGACGGGACCGGGTGCGCCTGACTTCAGCAAAGGAACCAGGTGAACAAACAGTGTCGGTCCGCTGCGGGGCCGAGAGC
>JAODKM010000040.1:6449641-6475038 GCA_026780845.1 Petrocephalus sullivani | reverse complement strand
TTTTTTTTTGGATACTAAGAGTGGCCAGATCTTTCACCCAGTGCACTGCTTAGGACCTTTCGATTTCAGTGCTACACAAGGGGGCTCTTTACATTCACAAACATGCCTCTCTTTTGTCTGCACCTTATGTCTTCTTTTACGTCGATTGTAAGAGAAAATTCAATCTTTGCAACCGGCATTGTTTTTGAGACTTGAAGACGTATGCCATTTTAAAGTAAAAATAAACATTAAATAATGATGGGAATGAGATACGTTTTAAAAGCTAATACTCCACTGTCTTATCTGTATACGTATATTCCTTTTGTTACGCTAACATTATTAAAAAGCCAAGGGATTTAATCTGAGAAAAAGCCGTAAATGAAAGTAAATCTTTTCTATATTTCCTCTTCAGGATATGGATAAAGAAAAGATAAATGCATAAGTTGCAAACTAAAACTTTTATTTATAAAGCCCATTATTATGTTTCTTCCTGGTGTAGACCAGCCATCGTTGAGAGCGACAGTCTGCACCATGTCAGGATCCGTCTTTAAGGGACGGTAGCGGCCTCGCTTGAGCCAGCTCTTTTCCTTCAGCAGCGCTGACGGCGTGCCCGTTTCGCACCACGTTATGCTATCCCGGGGGGGGGGGGGGGGGGCTCTCCCACGAACAGGTGGGGCAAGAGCGGGGGAGGGGGAACCCAGCATGGCAAGAGAGCAGGTGGCTGTCTCATTTCCCAAGAGGATACACGCAAAGCTGCCCCCCACCCATGGATAACCAGGTCGGCCCTCACCTCCCACACACTGTCTCAGCAGCTAATGCTATGCAGGACAAGAACCTTCCACCCACAAATCCCCCAGTGATCCACAAAACTGACTGAAGTATTATAATGACCTGTTCCCGACAGCCTGAATCACCTTAGCTCTGGACCTGCCCAAAGCAAAACAGGCTTGTAGCTTTCAAGGTGCACACACTTAGACTTTATGCCATCATTAGCGCATAAAAAAGTCAATCAGCACAGAGGCTGATAAGCAAAGACATACCCCATAAATGAGGGGTTCCCAACCCGTGTTCCGCATACAGATACCAGTCCATGGCCAGTACTCAAAGTCGGGAACCACTACAAATAATCCACAGTAAACTATATATGGCCGCTCCCCAGGTTACGATGGGGTTACGTTCCGATAAATTTATCGTAGGGTGCAAATGCATTTTAATGCAGTACACCTAACCCAACAAATATCTAGCCTAGCCTATTTTAAACATGCTTAGAACACGTACATTAGCCTACAGGTGGGCAAAATAATTATTATAAAATAGGTTTTATGTTAAAGTGTAGAATTGATTGAATAAATATATGATGGGAATACACACCGTAAAGTCAAAATGTCATAACACGGACCGTCGTAATTCGGGGTACAGCCACTTATTTACATTCAGACAACTAATCTAAGACTGAAGTTAAAAAAAACAGAAATACTCAAATTATATTACGGTATTTTAGGAGAGTATACCTGATGGATAACAGCGCTACTGAATTTTCCAAGAAGTGCCGAGAGATTGGAGTAGCATATGGCAGTATTTTTTCATTTATATCTCTTTGAATCACACTTAAATGGTTACCATTACAGTCCATTTCATGGAAAAGCTATACCCATGGAAAGAATTTAAGAATTATTTAATGCTTAATAAAAAGAGGCGTAAAGAGATGTAACTTTATAATTTAATCTATGTGAATTCATATACATATTGAGAAAAAAAATTATGTTTTTAATTCTCTTATTAATATTTAAAATATAAGTCTGCAGAGAAGCAGCTTTTCAAAATACCAGCTTCCTGGAGAAAGGCCAAGCCCTTAAGAGACTGTCACGTACAATATTTCTCACTTCCTGTTACATGTCATGTGACCGTTGCAGTCACACTGCCACCATTGTGGTAGGAGCCCCAGGGGAGGGAGGTACAGCTAGTGCTGGAAGTGTTAATACGTCACCAGTGAGCCCCCCAATCGCACATTCTGCACCGGCCCAGTGCATCGCCGCTCTGCAGCCCCAGAGCCCAACCCGCATCCCGGGCCAGGAAGTACCCGGCTGCCCCTCGGAAACCATATGTCATCAGGCCCAACTCTTCTGCACCAGACAGCCCATGAGCCTGACTCAGCGTGTGCTGTTTCATTAACTTATTAATAACAGGCGAGCATTCACACCTCATTGTGGGGAAGGGAAAAAAACATCTCACAACATCTCACAATGTTTTGGGCAGACTTGCCGCCATTAACAAAAGTTGGGATTACACACAGAAAAAATGCCTTATAAAAAGTCTTTTGCAGAAAAGTAATGATTAATCCCAGACTGAAGCACTTTGAACATCAAGTACCGTTTCCCAGTTACTATTACACAATGTAATGCGGAGTGGACAGCTTGCAAAATCTGAAGATCTTAGTATCAATATTCATAGTAATATTATTTACCAGTGAAAATAATGAAAGAGATGTAAGACAGCAGTATGACTCTGTCAAAACAATTCCGGTCCTGGAGGGCCGTGGTCCAGCATATTTTGGTGATTTCCCTGCTCAGAAACACCTCACCAGTTAATTGTCAGGGTTCACTTAAAGCAGGTGTGGTTTATCACCAAAACGTGCTGGACCACGGCCCTCCAGGACCAGAGCTGCCCACCCCTGATGTAAGAGATACCAGGCTGGTAGTAAGATATTCAAGTCAGTACACATGCTCTTCAGGTCTAGTTGCCTGCATGATTTGACAGCATCATACTGCTTACCCAGAACAAACAAATAATTAAAGACAGGAAACCGATCGTGGTTTCAAAAGCTACCCTTTTCCGAAAATGAAGAGCACATTTCCAAAAGAGCTCACTAATTACACAGAAAGTTTTTGTGAGTTCTGGAAATTTAACGGAAGTTCCTCATTGGTGGTTTCATCTCAACTGGGCGAGTTCAATGACCAATGTTATTTTGAAACAAAACAACAAATTTATGCATGAATCATCAGAATTTTCTGTCTGTGTTTCAAAATCTGAAATATATTCCCAATTAAGTTCTGTCTATCAGTGTGTTGTAATTCTTAAATTAGCATATTTACATAAAATTGAAGATCCTCCAAACTGCTTCCATTTTATAATCCTCAGTCACCCACAGGTCCTTCATACTAAAAAGATAAAATTATGCTGATGAATTTCACTGGTACTAACCAGAACTAACAGTAGGTCATGACCCAAACACCAGGTGTGTGTTCCACAAAGCAAGATTTCATGCTTACCTAGAGAACTTGTCAGGTTTAAGGTAGTCTGGGCTAAATGGACCCTATCTTTTTTCACTTACATTTAGCTTAGACGACTTTAAATCTGACAAGTTATCTGGCTCAGCAAGAAATCCTGCTTCGTGGAACACCCCCCGGGGAATGTTTGTTATTGTCACATAAAGATAATTATTGTCATATAGAGTTTGTTATTAATGTACATTAAAGCTATTAAGGTATGTTTGGAAGTTAAGGTATATTTACATGCTGCTTATGAAGGTTCTAATAATGCATAATGAATGCATTCAGAAGGTTCAAGGCTCGTTTATTGTCATTCTTAATATGTCGTATGTAGAGAACGAAATTTTGAAAGGTGCGGTTGATGTAAAGCATTACCAAATAAAACTGGTATTTGAATTTAACATAATAGGGCATCATGAATGATATACACAAAATCACCCAGCATTACTTTCCAATGTGTACATACGACAAAATCAGACCAAATGCTACGGTCGCATGAAGTGTCTGATGAATTTGTTGGCCCTGGTCCAGGTTGCTATGCAGCAAGTCAGCAACAGGTGCAGCAAAGTGCCTGTGTCTGTTTGCCAGCCACCGTGGTCCAAGGCAGATCTCAACACCTCCATCCCAAGTGGGAGAAACTGTACCCTCAAAGTAGCAACTACAGAGCAGGCCTTGCCTACCCTGAAAGACAAATTTCTTCTTAATCCTCAGGCCACTGTGGCGAGACACCAAAGAGAATCTCCCAAGCGGAGCAGATACCCTCCCCTCCCCCATGCTGATCTGAGTGCGAGGATTATTACCAAGGTCGGTGGTCTTTACTTTCATGCAGCCAAAATTAGTAACTTGGAAAACACCATTTGATCAGTGAAGTCGCAACAATTAAGAAAAATCCGGAGTCTGGTGGCACAAAGCAATTTAATTTTACATCTGTCTGAAACCTCTACATGTCTTCCAAAAGTGAGACAGAATATATACATATTCAGCCATATTTATCAGTGAAGCCTCATTTTATATTATCGACACTGTATTATCATACAGTGTTTGGCAGAGAGAAATAACCGTAATAACCGCAAGACTTTCTTAAATCAGCATGACAGTTTCCCAGGGCCCAACCCTGCGATGTTTCGTGGGAAAGCAAATGCTCATTTGTCTCTTTACAACAATCAGTGAAGTCATTTCAGAGGAGCTGGAACAAAAGATTGTATACTTTCCATCTCAGAGAATGCCTGTATCTTAGAGCAGACACAACTGGTCTGGACAGAGGTGCAAAGGGGCGTATTAAATATATGAAGAGCGGGTGGCATCCGAGTCAAGAAAAACACAACTGAAAGCCACTGTACACTGAATGCTGCTTATTGTATAACACTACAGTTTTAGCAGAGCACTCAGGCACACAGAAGGCGCAGTTGGGCAGGACGACGAGAAGGCGTGCCAAAGCAATGCATCAGAAAACAGGGTTAGAGATAAAAATCAGAAAGTAGGGAGACCTCTTTGGATAAAACTGCAGGCAAAAGGGAATCTGTAATATCAGGATCAGCTGAGAAGATGGCACGGTTGGCCAGAAGAAGAATTGTAAAGGAGGTTGGATGGATGGATGGATACTACAAAGCAGATACTACATCAGACAAATACCACACTAGAAAGAGAGGAGAGAAATGACTGTCATTAACAGTCTATTGCAAAAGCGCCAGCCGAGAGATTATATGCAGAATCAGAATTATCACGGTTTACAGCAGTATTTACTAGAGTAAATAGTGGACGACTTTCAATATAAATTTTGTTGCCCAGTGAATTTAGCCTGCACAGTCTGAATTTTTGAAGCCCGTTTTAATTTTGGATACATCCATACTGTTTATCCCGGGACAGAGAGAGTCTGGAGCCAATCCCACGAAACATAAGGCACCAGGCAGGGGACGCCCTGGACAGGATGTGGTCCATCACAGGGCACATGCACGCTAAAACTGGGCAATTTGGAGACCTAGTTCACCTAACCACATGTCTCTGGACTTTGAGAGGAAACCAGTCGCATGCGGGGGCGAGATTCGAACCCCCAACCCTGGAGATAGAATATTACGGCACTACCTACTGGGCCATCAATAAGAGTTCAGCCGCGGCTTACAAAACGAGGAGTGTGCAGCTTGAGTTAAAGCCCGTCACACCAAATTCGCCAATAAAAACAGTACAGAAATGACGGGGCCAAGAAGGAAGCTGTTTTAGGAGCCCTATATCTGCCTCGATAACACAGAAGATTACACAAAAGCAAACACACTGAGGAAAGGCTTATTTATCCAATGGCAACCACTGGAAATATATTAACACATCAAAGTCCAGAGTGTCGAGGCAGTCTGAACCAGAGGGAGGAGGCGAAATAGTTGGTAGGTGCACACACACACACACACACATGTGCGCGCGCACACCCACAAACTCCCTGCAGGCCACAATGCACTCAGTGACACTAGAATTCACTGACCAAATTTCCCTCAACTTCTTCCTTATTATCACGAGAAGAACAGCTTTGCGTTACACCCATGCTAAACAATTAATAGTCAAATAAAGAAAAAAGATATTCTGTAGAACTATAACGTAATGCCGTGGAAAAGCGCTGAATTCTGATATGAATTTATTTTTACTAAATATAGCACGTTTCTTACTTTAGCTAGCCAAGGCTGTGGGAGCAGCGAGACATTTCTCTGTCTTCGAGCGGCCTTTTTCGGTGAAGCACGCGATTGTGCGGGGAGACAAGACCGGCTGTGTCCGAAATGTGGGTGACCTTCCCCAGACTCTCTACTGGCATAAACGCCGTCACGCTCACAGAGCAGTCCTTTATCCCCAGCGCAAACAACTGAACGTTTTTTTTTTTCTTTATTTTTTAAAGATTCAGTACGGCACTTTAATCACACCATGTCAAGAAGTAAAGGAGCTAAGCTCGGCCTGGAAAAAAAAATGCCATAATGATGCATGCAAGACATGCTACTAGCTAGGAAACTTAAAATTGCTCTTAATTACCCACATTTCAGCTATGTCAGTGAATTATTTTTTTTTCCCAAAAGACAAAACCTAATCCTTGAACATAATAGTGCCAGACTAATTAAATATATTACTGAGAAACAGGATGTGTATGGATGTTAGAGTCATAGAAGCCAGGAGACACATACGCCTGACTCACCCGTTTCTGCTAAAGATGTTTAACCACCTTGGTGTAAATATAACAGTCCAGTTCCACATGGAGGAGGAATCACACATTCCAGAAACACTTCTAAAACATAGTATCATGTAATTATAATGTCTACCACCTCAGCAAAAGCCCTTAGCAGACATTTTCACCCATAATGACATCCCTACAATCACCTGGTTGTCGTTTCCAAGACAGGAAGGCCATGATGTTAAAGCTCAAGAAAGTAGCCAATGACAATGTTACAATGGCACCAAAACACGATGTAAATAAAGACACTATTGCGAAGACAGACGTGCCTACTGAACTGCACTAGGGAATATATTTTTATATTGTATTGTACTAATAGTCGTCTATTGTGTTTATTATTTGTTTATTTTATATATTAATGTTGTATATTAATGTATATCTCTCGCTGCTGAGCTGGGAGCTACCAAACAAATTTCGTTGTATTTTTTGATACAATGACAATAAAGTCTCATGTCATGTTATCCCTTATAAATTAAATTTCGAGAATCTAAAATCAGTTCAAATGAGTCGCAATGAAAAAAAGTAATGAAACAAAGGAAGGACTTTGAGTTCTGAGGGACTGTCTAATTCCTGTCATCCAGCAATTTCACACTCCAGTAGATTCCCTTCTCCACAAGCGTCACCCCTCATTTGTTTTGTCTGCAGCTTTCTGGGCGCCACCTAAGCAGCGGGTTGCCAGGTTCAAAACAGTGAACTCTCAAAGGTAGAACAAGGATATCCAGCAGCCTCAAACAAAACTCCAGAAAGATGGACAGATGATCACAGAAGTGCAAACTCTCTATATGAGTGGGAAAGGATCATTTCGAAGGTCACCCAACAACAAAAATCAATGGACTAGAGATTAACTGGAAAAAGAAAGCATGCTGCTTATTTTATACACTAAAGCATTAAATAAATCCAGTTGACCAAAGTCAAGTAGTCTTTAAATAATTTATCTCTCTGCTTTACACACAGTGGCCATTTCATCATGTACACCTCACTAGTAGTGGGTAAGAACTGCTTTTGTCTCCAGAACTGCTGCAAGAGTAGATGAGTTATGTGTTCAAAGAAGCTCTCCTACACACCACTGAACCTTCTGATCCTGGGCTGCATGCAGCGTGTGTTCAGTTGCAGACACATACACTGCTCCTCCAAAACAGGCAGTTATTTTCATTAACAGAATAACCTTCTGGATCCTCATTGGTCTGGCCGCAAAGTTGGACACTCCACCGAGACCACCTCCAACTGCTGTTGACACCTTGCAATCTGCATCCCAGTCCTCTGTTCTCTTCCTAGACCCATCTGCAAGTTTTGACACAGCGAACCACCAGATCCTCCTTCATCTCCTTCAACTTGGAAATGCTCAAGGACTGCTCTGGTTTCCAATTCAGATCAGGTGACAACTGTTGTGCCTCAAGGTTCAGTTCTTAGCCCCCTCCTCTTCTCCCTACACGGTCCGTCATTCAGTTACACGGCTTCTCCTACCACTACTGAACCTGACCTTCCCTCCAAAGGACGCTACCGTCTCAGATTTAGGCTTTCCTGGCAGACGCCGTGGCCTACATTGCTACACCCAGCTGAACCACTCAAAAGACAGAGCTTCTTCTATTCCCTTCCAGCATTAACTTTCATCTTGACATCACTTGTCAGCTTGAATCATTAACAAAGTGTCCTTCAATGTTTGCTAGGAGCTATGAGAGATGACCATCTAGCACTGAAGCTATCAATGGATCTTTTAGATTTACTTTGTATAACATCAGGAAGATCAAACCTTTTTTTTATCAGAGGATGCAGCTCAATTCCCTGTTCGGGCACTTGTCATCCTACAGCTAGACTATTGTAACTCTTTATTGACAGTGTGATTAGCATGTGTTGCTAATCCACTAAGCAGCATTTGCGGTATTCAATGCAGCAGGACACGTGGCATTCAGTCAACTGGAATGCGCTCATGTTATACTATCCAAATCTCCCTTCACTGGCTCCAGTCAAGTCCATTCTGCTTGCCTTAAGAGCTGTTAATGGAACAGCACCTACCTACATCATGTTGCTCATTAGGACTTACATCACATCTCACTCCCTGCGGTGAGCAAGCCAACATCACCTTGTGATCCCTCCACCATGAGAAAACAAATCTCACACTAAATGTTTTTCCTGTATGGTTCTTCAGCGGTGGAATGAGATACCCATCCATATCTGTTCAGAAGAGCACCTCATGACCTTCAAGAAAATTCTCAAGAGCCACCTCTTCCAAGAACGCCTCAACAAACACATCCTACCACAGACCTGTCCTCTTTCTTCTTCAACCATTTCATTGTCATCATCTCAGCTGGCTACACTAGATGCTCTTTTCTTATATCTCGCATGTTTATTTTGGAACGGAGACCTCGCCGTGTTTTGTTTTTGTCTAGCTCTTTTCTCATATGTGTGGCTCTTGCTCCAACTTCCTGGTCACTCACTGGAAACTCAATCCAGCAGCACTTGTACCCCAGTTGACATCTGGACAGCTATATGTTTGTAATGCACCCTCTCCTTCACATTTACAGTACTTCTTAATCACCATGTACTTCAAGTACTTTTCACAATTAAATTTAAAAATGGCTGCGTCGACTTCTGTCTTAAAAAAACAAAAAAAATAAATTAATTCCAAGGTAAAAACAAAGAATGATTTGTCTTCACTATAATGTCCCAAATTCACATCACAAACTGGATATCAAAATTAAACTAAGGCGAGTTTTACTGTATCCTAGCATCTCAGCCCAGACACAAAGTAGATGTAAAACATGAACTGTACCCTGGCAGACTGGGCTAAAGACATGTCCAACAGAAAAAAAAGACCTCAAAAGTCCTAGCAACCACAGCATTATTTACCAAGCTCCTAGAAATAATCCTGGCCAATTCATTTGTATTTATCAGCCTTTACAGCCATCAGTCTACCCTAACACCTTGGGCCTCAAGTACCATATTCAAAGAATGTTTGAAAGATTCAGGCTCGATGGATCTATTAACAGGAACCATAATGCATGCGAGCATGTTTGTTAATCACTAACAACCACATTTGCATGTATTTAAATGTCAAAAATTTGCCAAAATGCAATGAATCTTTCTTATTATTACAGGAAACACAGCAGGATAAGGCTTAGCTATTTAATCAAAATTAAACAAGATATTTGTAAGAAAAGATATACGTGTACCTCTATATACGTATATATGATATACGTGATACATATATAAGAACAACTTAAGCTTGTTCTTAGTTTTACTGGATTTTGTAAAAATAGATGGAAGACAACGTATGTGATTGGTGCCCGGAAACATTAATTGATTAATTGTACAATCCCTGACTACCCTAATTGGTTGAAAATGAAAAATTGCGTGCATATGCTTATTCAAAACAATTGCACCACTGAAAACACATATTATCATCATCGTCTTCATAAACAAAAAAAAAAAGTGAATACGGGCGCAATGAGGACAATGAGTTTATGCAGATAGCCTTCAAGGGAATCCACAGCGAAGTGGAAACAGCTGAACGCGTTCCATCATCTCCAGAGTAACAATAAAACCCCCTCAGATAACTTATATGTCATTACAAATGAGTCATGATTCAGCAGCTGCACTGCATCTCTATGGAATATTTAGCCGTGCCAGGTCAATACTCGCTCACAGCAAGGGCAGAGCCTTTTAAGCCCGCGTGAGGAGAATTAACTACCAATGACATATTTTCCCATGAAATTTTCTCCGCCTCAGGCTAAGCTATCATTTATTACACTGATAATAAAAGGCCAATGGATATGGATATTGCCCATAAATAATCAAAAGTGTGACATAAATGCCATGTAGTAAATGTGCTTGTATTATTCAAACACAGTAATCTTCCAGCAATGCAGGGAACGAGGAATTGTTTCACAGAACATAGTACTAGTATTATTGCTAGAAGTAGACTGAGGAATCCTATGTGTCTGCTTCTCATTTTTTCCTCTCCCTCATTATTTTTTGGAAGCAATCAGTTAAAGAGTGACATATCCAGTCTAGGCCTCTTTGCTTATCAATGGGAGCTTTCAAGCCCCATTTCCTCCATGTCACTTCCTGTGCGGTACACTGCAACCATTGACTCTCAGCTCTTCCTTAATAGCTGTCCACACACACTAAAATGAGCAGGAAAACCTAAACACACAATTAGCCCATTCCCAACCCACTGAGTGACAGCATCTAAAGAAGACAACTTTAAATAGACCAATAAATGTTCATTGCTGTGATCTGCCCCAATAAAAGACTATATACTAAATTTAAGTGCCGGTGAAATCAAGAGCTTCCTTTGAACTGCAGACCACATGTTAAAGGTTAATTCCAATCCATATGCACTTATATCAGTCAAGCTTTTAAATGATTATTTTGCTATTTATAATGAATAATTCACATACCATGATCATTATTTTCTCTTAATTTTAGTAAATGAGCCTTCTTCAATGTAGGTTCCTTTACGGACTTAGGAGCAAACACAAAGTAGAGTAAATAAAGAGTAAATAATAACAAGTGAAATTACCTGGAGGTCGAAGAATTTACTGTATCTTCGGTAGATGATGTGAGAGGTGGAGTCTGAATATGTTACATTAATTAGATACACCTGGCAAAAGAAAACAAAAACAGATTAGAATGAGGCACAAATTATACATGAGTAGCCTACATCCGCACCCGGAGTAATTCAGAAATAACAGCAGGTTGATGGGCCATCTGACGCCAGAGACTTTGATAGCCAAATGATGTCTGGCATTTGACCTTGCTGGAAAGAGCCACATAGCTGACCTACTGGAAGGGGAAATCCCCCTACAAGAAGGACAAGGACCGACTTTAATGTTTCGTCTTTGGGCGTATTGATAGCAAAGCTTCCAAAAGACACTGATATCTTGGATATCTGTCCTTATAACACAACAGTGCCGAAATAGCAAAATACACCCCCCATCAAAGCATTTCTAACATAGCACACGGCCTACAAGAAATTCCATTTACTCCTTATTCTCTGTGATCATTTGTGGGCACTCCGGACCTGGCATCCAACTACTGTCTTCAGTCGTGATCGCCCATACATACATCTGAGCAGGCAGCTCTCCTGCTTCTCACATGCTCATGTTTTCAAACTGCTGTACCACAGATTAACTGTATAATCACGAGGAAAAAGAAATTGACCAGTATTGCCAGTTTTTAGAAATTGAACACTGAGGGGGAAAAAAAGTTTAAATTGCATAGAGCCCTTCTAATCCAAAAAATAACGGAGCAACTGCTAACCAATCAAAAACATACAGCTGGTCAAATTCTTATTTTTCTTTTCTGGAAAAGTACTAAAATGAATCCCGAATGCACAAGACATGGCATTTCAACCAATAACCATGCTGTACTGATCAAGAGAACTACCACACAAAAAAATCACACAGAAAAGCAATTTAGAAGTCTCCCTAAACAAATCCATTCCATTCTTCCTGATGGATAAATAAGTTTCCCTTGACTTTTGGGACTACCCCAGTGATCAATCATGCATTATAAACACTGCACCTAGTGCCAGAGGGTCCACAATAAATTGAACTTGACTTCAGTATGAAATCTGTGACGATGAGCTGGAAGTTAGAAACAAAGGATCTGCCAGGACAAAGCTTATTGTCAGAGGGCTGTTCCTGCTGGAAGGGGCCCCCGTGATTCCTGGCTGTACTCCAAAGGGGCATTCTCACCCTTGTGTTATTATCGAGCTACTGTGGTCCTCAGTGAAAGTTATTCTTTGAATGTCTTCTAAAGTCAGGGTGCAGAATCAAGCTACAAAGCATGTGACAGTGGACATGAGCTGGATATGCCAGTGTGGGGCTCCTCAGGGGGCACTTACAACTCGGCTGTAATTATTGCGGAATAAAGCTATGGATAAGTATGCTGATTGAAGGATTCAGAGAGGAAGAGAGGAAGAGGAGAGGAGGACAAGAAGGGGAGGAGGATGAGAAGGAGAAGGGAAGGACGACATGAAGATGAGAAGGATGAGAAGGAGAAGGGAAGGACGACATGAAGATGAGAAGGATGAGCAGGAGAAGGGAAGGACGACATGAAGATGAGAAGAAGGGAAGGTAGAGGAGAAGGAGATGAAGAGAAGAAGAAGAGACGAGGAAGAGAGGGCGAAGTAGAAAAAGAGAATAAAAGCCCTATAGCCATCAGATGCTGATTCTAGGATCCAGAGAGGCAAGGAAGAGAAGAGAAGGAGGGGAGAGGAGGATGACAAGTAGGAGAGGCAAAGAAAAGGAACAAAAAGAAAAAGAGCCGTCTAGCTATCAGATCCAGGGGGCCTTGGGTACCCATCCAGAGACAGTGGTAGCAGCAGGCCTTCCTTGAAGCTTTTAGGTTAGTGTGTGGAAAGAGATGCCCCAGACAGAGGCCCCGAGGGCATCCGCACGCCACACCCGGACAGCCGCCTGAGCCAAAACGTACTCATGTCAGACGCGCCTCTGCATGCCCGGGGGGAAGGGGGCGGGCTGGCTACGGCTAGCATGTTATAAAAAGGCCTCTGACCCGAGTGGAACGCTGAGACGTCAACCCCGCCCCCACCCCAACTACTCAGTATCTTAATTCTAATGTGCAGCAAAACCCCAGCATGGAAAATGAGGGCTCTAAGAAAAGGCCCGAGCCGAATGCCAGATGGATATGCACTCACAGCAACCGTGATCGAAAACAGAACCTAGTGAAGCCAGCTCCCAAAATATCGCCCCAGCGCTCTTCAGACCCAAACCTTTAAATAGACTCGCTCCCGTCGGCCCTTTGGTACGTCAGCCTTTCAGAGTGACGGCCGATTCGCATTCGGAGTAATTATTCCGCTTCATTTCGGAGGCTAAATCTACAAGAAAAAGATCGTCGCATTCCTCACGCCGACCAGTAGGAGTCGCATTGCCGCACTGCAGCTCACATGATATATGACTTAAGGGGAAACTGGAAGGAGTGGGCCATGTGACTGCATGCGATTCTGTGAGTAATGTTGAGTATGAGGGTGTGGACAGTTCCCAATTCAGAGCACTGGCCAATGGGGTGTTTTTTGCCAGGTGTATTATAATACAAGCATTCCACTTGTACCACCTGCACTGTACTATACATCTTATTATTTAGTTATATGTTTGTTTATCTATCGTGCTATTGTTATTTTTGCATTTCTGCTGGACGTAAAACACACCCCCCCTCACCCCAGGATAGATCAATATACGTCTACTGTATCATGTTACCTTATATCCAGGCAATGTGGATATGCAGTTTCATTCTGAGGTTGTAGATTAAATAGCAGTGGTGCACGTGTACACTTTTGCAGTAGATCACAGGGTTGGATACAGTAGCTTATAACCACACATCTCACCATATGCCTGAGTTATCATGTACCGAATTTCTTTTCGTGCTCTTCATTGAGCTGTGGTTTAGCTATGTGAATTATTAAACTATTTAATATTTTATTACGTAACAGCCAAGCAGAGAATGAGGGCTTGCTGTTTCACACTAACGATAACACCCAATTGAGATGAATCAACCTCAGTACAAATACACACATGAATTAAAGTGTGATGTTCCTGGGCTTGTAATGTCTTGGAATACAGCGCTAAGACTGCGTGTAAACCCAGTCCAGTCCGGCTTTGAATTTTCGGCAAAAGACTCCATAATGAATCAGGCCAAACTTCGATTAATGGGTGTCAGAAACTGAGGCTCTCCATGCATTTCTTAAATAAATGTTCTTTTCCACTTTAGATCTCCTAGGACGGGGATTAAATAAGCAGTACTTATGAGTGTGTGCATTATAAAGTATTAGTAACCCATTGCTCCTCAATTCCGCATTCTTGAAATCCACACACTATTAAGCACCCTTTAAGACATTTCACTGAAATGTTGGTCTCACTTGGCCAAAACCCGAAATCACTCTTGATTTAGCTTCTTTACTTAATATTACTATATATCTGCTTCCCAAGGATATAATCATCAACAGGCCGCACAACCAAATGGTCTAAATCAGACAATTAGGAAACAAAATCAGTCTTGAAGAACACAGGAGTTTGTAAACATACATAAACTATTGGCAAAATCCTTCAGTAAAGGTATAGTGCCATATTTCCCAAAACCAAGTCTAGTCAGGATATTTAAGTATTTGATCTCATACTATATTTCAGGCAGCTGTTTTAAATTAATTCCTGACCCATGTTCAAGTTTACATTTTATCATGGGATTGTATTTATCTAATTAATTATATATTTTAATCACCAAAATAAACAATTAAAAGTCAGCTGTATACACAGTTCCTTGAAATAATTTCTTATATAACTAATGCATTATTAGTGTTATGAAATATAATTTTAATACATACCTAAATCAAGATCTCAAATTAATCTCAAATCACAAGAATATGGAATATTTAATGATTTCCTATATTTAATGATGTCAGACAGACAGATACAGTAGATAGATGACTAGAGAGACAGAGAGAGGGAGAGAGAGGGACCCTGTGTGGGGTATGGATATAAAAATGTGTAACCCGGCCAAGGACAGAACAAACATCAGAGCAAGCCTGTATTTGCTAAGAGCACCCCATTTAACAAAGTGTCTCCCCTGAGATGTAACCCATCTATCATAAAACATAACAAGATTATGTGAAGATTCCCTCCCTCCAACCCATAGCCTACTCTCCCCTTAATACTGTTAAATGATACCGACTACACAGAAAACATATGCAACGATTTACTATTGTCGTTGACCAAAACATAAACTTAGTTAAAAACAAATATACATTTCAAAATACAATATTTTGACTCTCCAATGGTGAAACGTAAACAAATGAGCAATGGTAACTAGCTTAGTCTAGTTAATGACTTGCTGTACCACTGAAGGATGTCACAGACAGGTCTAACTAGTCCTTTCTTTGGATTTTCCTGAACTGAATATCACTGGGTATTTAATTCACAGAATCTACAGCCAAAAAAGAGTAGACTAATAAAGGCTGAAGAGTGCAAATGGGAAACACATTTTATTTTCGACTAATGGCTCAAAGCTACTTTCTGCTAAACCAACAGACATGGTATAATCTGGTGGAGCAGGCTATTGCATGGCAATACTAATCTATAGAAAACTAACGCCGCATCTCCCGAACGTAGCTGCACATTTCACAAAGCCAACCAGCAAATGCATGGTTAGCAAAATAAATCAAAAGTGTGCATGTCATATCCATTATACTGTAGTTCATTTACTTACATTAAATAAGCACGGAATAATTTTAATTCAGTATAATGCTGTTGCAAGTCCAATTAAACACTCATCTGCCAGTTCCCGCACGCACACAAAAACTCCAGCAATGTTTTCATTGCACTGGTTAGCATCTAATGCTAAATGTCAAAAAGTAGCCACAGCAAATGTTTTCAAACAGATCCAGAAGCCGTACGCTGAAGGAATGTTCCAGTTAGATTCTGGCTTGGGAAAAAAAGATCTGCTTGCACGTTAAAGTTCAGAGCAATAACTCATTTACGACATTACCAAATAACAAACACCCTACAGCCTAAATCAAACACGGCGAGAGGAGCCACAGTTGTTTATTGACATGATTTTCTTTTCCACCATTTTCCCCTAATTAAGCGCTGAGCCTTGTTTCGGCTTTGACTACGCACACTCCTACTGTAGCCAATGCTTTCACAGCTTTGGTCCAAAAATAGTCACGCGTCAACCAAGCGTTTCAGCTTATAAAACAGCCCATCCCACATACAGATATGACAATCTGTGACAAATATATGCACATTGAACCGGGAGAAGAATCAACTTACTGCATGAGCTGGAAATTAATCCTCAGATTGCCTGCTATGCCGACCCGTGGAGAGCCTTAGCGGGACTCTTGGTGGGGCTGAGTGTTTAAGCCAAGCCACTTTGCGTGCTGAAACCCGCCTAAGATCCTATATATAAAGTAATGTATAAACCCAGAGCAACCATATTTTTAACATGGACTATAGTTAACCATTTCAGGCCCAAAATGCATTGCTGGAACAGCCCATCCTACACGCTGCCCAAAAAAATGATTATAGAGAATAAACCAAAAACGTTAATTATTCCATCCATTATTCCATATGTTTTAGGAAACCCAAACTTTAGACTCTGAATTCTGGGGAGGTTTCATTTCGGGAAATACTTTTGTTCAAACTAAGCCACAACGTAATGGCCTCTCAGTGTAGTTGGAAGCAATCTGTTTACAACAAAGACAGCAAGCGGTTTTTATAGGACTGCCTTGGCCAAGTGACGTCATAACACCTGACAGGCACATTCCCAGTGACCCGCTTCGCCACATCAATTAAGAAAACACGCAAGAGTAAAAAGACCACACAACAGGTATTTCTGAAGACATGCGAGTCAGGCTGAGCCAAGTACATGCTGCTATTATGAAAACCCACTGCCCCGGTCCTGCTCCCTTCCTTTGTGATCATTTACAGTTTGCGCCCAACCAATTACCCTACCCCCCCCCCGCACTCTCCTACGACAGGGACAGGAAATGTTGCCTCGCAAACAGCATCTTCCTGTGGGGAATAAAAAAAGAAAAAGTGTCGATTCAGCAAACGTTTCCTCTCTGTACCCGTCCGCTTTTCCATGTACAACCAATGTGGCCCTTTTTTTTTTTTTTAATCATACACCACCATATTTATAACTATATTCACTTTTCAATCACTGCAGGGACAGCTACCAAAGTAGAAAATCAGAATATTGCTATTAGACAATATAACAGCTACTTTACCGTCATACACAACATACGCCGGTTTGTGTGCATCAGAACAAAATTACGTTGCATTGACTCACCATCGGCCTAGTAGAGTATGTTAATAAAAATCTTAAAATTTTAAAAATAAAAAATCTAAGATTAAAAATAGAATATAAAACAGAAATAGCATACAATAAAAATAAGATATATTAACAGCAGTGTAGTGTAAGGACCAGTGTACATCACCGTTTCAGACATATTGCACTTCCTGAATATATTTGTCAATTTAAAAAAAACTGTTTCAGGAAAGTGACCTGTGCTTGTATGGCGGGGTGTGGAGGGTCCATATTAAATGTATAGACTGGACAACTGCAATAAACACTGAAAGTCATTGACATCTACACATGGCAACTTATATGCCAAACATCCAAGAAAGTTGTTCCTATCAGATAATTAAATCATATTTTTCCAAACTGAAATATTGACTTGGATTGAGTCTCCAGGAGACTGTTCTGCAACAACAAATCAACGAATAACATGACATCTCTCTCTCACCAGAGCAACTGAGAATGTTTATCTGGGCAAGGAGAACTGCTACAAGCATCAACCCTTATTAATTTGGACAAGTTTCTTTTCTCCTCATGTTTAGCAATACACTCTTGCTGGCTAACAATTCCAATGAGGACTGCAACGCTGTCAAAACAATAGTGTGGTACAATAACATGCGAGAGAAAGGTGCAAGTAGGCTAGCTAAAACAAGCCAAGCTCACAATACCTCTTCACCAGATCATGTACAGGATTATCAACAAGTTCCACCCTGAGGTTACCCTACCCAATAAAAGTCCAAACAAAGTTCCGAGCTAGCAGCACTTTCTCACCAGCAGTCACGGGTGAGTCCGTGTAGAGTGAGCACAATGACCTCACTAAGGACGTCAGCACCAGTCCTGACTCAGTTACCCTGCACAGCTTTTCCTGTGGGCTCCATCCTTCACCCAGGGAACAATGCCCAGCCAGTAATTAGCCCTCACATGGACATCCTTCTGCGACCAGTCGCTGCTTGACAAAAGATACATCACGTTTAGAACTATTTCCAAAAAAACCAACTGAGAAACGTACACCAGCCTTCAGCTTTGGTGATTAAGGAAAAGCAGAAGCCAACGATAGCTGAATCATTTCTTAGAAATAATGGTAAATGCAAGGATCTTGCCAAGAGAAGCAATTCACGACGTTCGCTAATGACAGTTGCCACATTAAAGTTCACGTTCTACAGAAACACTTGTCACCTTTACACTAATCCACCGCATCCAAGAAAGTGCTGTTTAGTACATTATCTGCTTGCTGCCAGATTACCCCCCCCCACCCCCAATTTACAACTACTTTGTATGTTTTGCTCTTGTGATTTTTTTCCATACAGTAAGTACTTCCAGCTGTTTTACAAAAAGTTTAATATCGTAAATGAAGTACTTTGAATGTTTCGGGTCCCATAGATAGAGGGAATGACATTTTCCCACATTTACTGAAATACATTCAGATTAATAATAATTTTAGGAGTGTGATCCAAATCTTCCTCTGGGAAAGACAGTGGATTCCCATGTTATTTATAGTTTGTTTATAATGATCTGTCATTTAATTTCTGAGTAAATATATCATTTTAACTGACATTCTTGATATTTCACATTTTCGTGCAATCATTATTATCACAGTGACTCAACAATTCTAATTTTTCAAATAAGACATTATCAAAAAAGCCATTTAAACAGTGAAAGCAATTGATCACGTTAAAAAGGACTTGGGGGGGGAAGCACATGAAAGAAGCCCTGGGATATTGCTTGGTATAAGTAATCAATCAATGTCACAATCAAGTCGACCGGGACATGGGATAGCATGGAGATTTCAATATATTAATGCGTCGGAGAAATATAATTTTGCAAAAACGTATCTCGACCCTCCCGACTGCATTAATCGGATGCCCTTGGAAACAGGTCTGAGCAAAAAGATAGGTTGTGTGATGGGACTATCTTCAGGTGGTGTTTGCTTCTGGGTAATTGCTCAGGGCTTGTGCCGAATAGCGTTTAATAAACGCGGGCTAATAAACGCACTGATGGGATTCCTGGCCCACTTTATTTTGCTAGCACCTCGGTTACAAGAGACGGTGTTATTTCTCTATTATTATAATAATGCCGGCAGGACAGGTCGCAGCATGCAAATTGCAGAAATCGACACATCTTTCACAAACGGTTACACAAGTCCTATTAATGCTTGCGTTTATAAAACCATGCACAATCTATCGATAACGAGTCTTTTAATTGCTGGTAGTTTCACATTTCAAAGTGGTTTTCAGATTGCTCGTTGTTTTGGCGCTTCTAAGTAAATACCGAGCATATATTTTCCGGATAAACATGGACTGCATATCAGTTCAGGCTTATATATAGAATTAGCAAGTGAAGATGCATTTTATTTTGCGGTGCCTGGAAAATCCCCCGCTTCATGAAAAGTTGCAGAACATGCAGCAGTTGCTTGGGACCGAGCACAAAGAGCGGTTATTTGACTAACAAAAAAAAAAGATCCACGACTGGAAGTAGCAGAAATGCACCGCCGCGGCCAGACATACTCACGTAATGCTTAGACGGACTGCGCCTCTTCGCTACATCCACAACTTTCACATCAACCACCGTCCGAAACTGCATCTTTTTTCCAGTGAGCACGGGGAGATCAAACGCTTAAAAAACCGGGGTTTATTTACTCCAGCTCCAGGAGAGACGGCAGATGAGATCCTGCAATCAGAATGTTTCTGAGCCGGAGATGAAGCGAGGGCGTCCGCCTAGGAGTTTCCTCTAGCTGTAACTATGTAACTACACCCTGAGGATGTTCGCCTTCATACCCCAGGCACGATCTCCCTCCTGATCCAGCCTTACTCATCCAGCAACATGCATGCAGATCCACAACCGGAGGTGGTGTCCAGATCCCCCCCCAGCCTTTAACTCATTGACCCCTTTTTGTGCTGATGACACTCTCTTGCCCCCTAATGTGTGCTGCTTCCCAGGGAATAATGCCGGCTTGCGCGGCGCCCTAATGCCCGGAGCGCGGATTGAGTGTTTGGGGCATGGCTGATGTCTTTGTGGAGCAGGAAGCAGCCCGGGCAATGGGATGGGCTTACCGTTAGCCCACACGGAGCCCTTTGGCCCGGCGAGATCACAGGCACCGCGGCAACCAGCGGGCTGGGACGGCGCTGGGCGCTGAGGAGAGTCCTCCACTCCCCTGATATTTTTATTTGCAACGGAAATTTTAAAAATTCCAAAGTAAAATGTGAATGTTTATTATTCACATTTGTTTAATTTACGTTTTTGGCAACTTTGGCGTTTGAAAAGTATTTTTCGGCCCTTTTTACGCTATAAGTTAATATGCTGTTGATCCTGCATAGGACAAGCGAGTATGGAGAATGGATAGATCATTTGATTCCATCGGATATCGACGAAATTGTTAGTTATAAAGACACTTTCAAGCTTTCCATTAAGGTGGCGTCATTGGTTTTATTAATAAAAAGGCATCTTTGCTATCACACAAAGGTTACAAAATTGCATCTGCTAGACAGAACATTTGAGTTATAATACAGACATTATTGTTAAGCTAGCAAAACAAGAGATTCTATTCTGTCATTAAACCATTATTTTTATGAGTCGAAACTATATCAGAAAATAAGTGCGGACTGAGGTGTGATGTACGGTTTATAAACTCCCCATCTACTCTCAGCTTAACCGGTCTGCGTAGGTTTGCTGAATTACGCCCTCTACCGATGAGGAAGGAGAATCGACGAGGTTTGTTTTCAGTAAAATATTTCTAAAGGTGAATATTAAAAAACTGAAATGTTTTTGAACTGGACAGCACCAGTAGACGATTACTCCAATTATATCATGATTTATTTGTAAATTAAGGTAATACCCTAAATATAAAATCCATCCATCTTATACATCCTTATCCCAGTCAATGTTGCATGGCTAGAAGATAATAGTAGTGGAAAAATAGTGATATTATTAATAAATGCACCACTTTGGCCTTCTGTGGTCTTCCAAGGTGTTAGTGCATCGCACTAATATACTTGTAATGGTTCTGGTCTATTGTGCTGAAGATTTCACTGTCACGCTCCAGACACCTCAGGACCATTTCGATGACCGGCTTGCTCACACTCCGGCTGTAGCTCTGCCTTACACACGACAGGATGTGCAAGACGTGGCAGCCCTTTTCTGCGTCTAGGTAAGAGCAATGAAATGTTTTAGATAAAACCAATACGTATTCATACAATGCCATACTGTACGCCAAGGCCTTTTAAATGGTACTGAAAGAACCTGTATATAGTGTCTAGAATACATGTAAGTGAAGACGTCAGGCCAGAGGTATCCAAATTATGGGACACAGAGAAATGATATGCCTGTACACATTATATGATGCTAACAAATTTAAATAAAACGTGTAAAATAGACGTGTTTTGAATATGTCAAATTGTTATGACTCGTAACAACATAAATTTACAGCGGGAAAGTTGCTTAGTTGATGCTTGCATGTTTGGAGGGACCACAGATTTCTAGCTGCTAGTAGTGCTAAAATGTGACGGCAAAGCAAGAACTAAAACGAGTACAAAATATGACAATGCATATCTGGAATGACATTGTGTGTGTGTGTGTGGGGGGGGGGGGTGTCAGGACAAATATATCAGCCCCATGCAGCCCTGTCAAAAAATGTCTGAATACCATTACACTAAGCACATCACTAGACAGACAGACAGACAGACAGACTGGCAATGTGCTCAAAAGAATGGCTCACATTTTTTTCGTCTGGAATCTACCCTAACGATGTCTTTAGTTACTCTACGCAGCTCTTTGTCCTTTTCCGTTACCTGGCCGATAAAGAAAAACATATATATAGGAGGTGATTTTATATATATATATATATATATATATATATATGTATGTATAGTAGATAGTATACATAGTGTATATATATAGCGCTGTACATTCAAACAGGTTCAAACCGGTATCCTAAAGTTCGGAATGTCACTTGGGCCATAAATACATATAGGAAAACACAAGCTTGCCTGATAGACTTCATCCTGGGATATGACTTTGCGGAACACCAAGCCCTCATCCTGAACGGCCTTTATAACATCTTGAAAGAGCTGATGGGCCTGTTTCAATGATGACTGTGCCACGGCAGATTCCTAACAAGAAAAAATGTTTAATATCCAAAAGGCTGCTATTTTTAGCCCGCAAATTACACTTTAAAAAGTCGATACAAGGGAAAAATCGTTAATTTGTGTATTTATTTCAGATTCTACTGTGTTCCAGAATTTTAGGTGTCGATACAAGGCAAAAAATGAAATAAATAAACCTTAAGTAACATAATCCCGTCGACAGCCACCCAGAATAAGAAATACATCATCTGTAGTGATACTAAAGATTTCCATCAACTAAAATGAGTTTAGAGTATGCATACTGTATGCAATTTGCCTATAAATAAATGAAAGCGTAAGACATATCCATTCCATCCATTTTCTGAAACCACTTGTCCTATTCAGGGTCTCAGGGGCATAAGACATATTTTCAGCTTTTAATAATGTAGTTAAGGTGACATTGAAGCTACCACAGTATATACTAGGAAACCTGTCCTAACAAATTAATATAAAATAATGAACTGGAGGGTGGGTTACATTTTGCTAACCCAGAGGGGTTCCCACTGGGAAATTGCCTGATATGCCAGATGACCAGTCGAGCCCCGAAGAAGGCCTTTATATGTGTTAATCACTAATGATACTACATTCCACCATCTAATCATTAATATGCCCCAGCCTATTTTGTTTTAAATGTAAAATATATGGGTGTTTGGGTTTGTTTGAACTGTAATATATAAATTATGTTCACCTGCTGCGTTGGGCCACAGCAGGGGGCACGAGACAGCAGGGGCATCAGGACGTGCTGGACGTCTTTTGGGCGAAAGCTTTCAAGGGCATTTTCTCTAAGGAAGCTGATGAGCAGGTGCGAAGCCTGTCGAATCACAGAGAGCGAGTGCAGGAGGTCATCTGCACTGTGATAGGATAAGCAGTAGCATTAGCATTAGCCGGGCGTCAGTTACAAAGCATAAGAAATTTACTCCAATCTATACAACCCTATTTTATATATATATACTATTAACAATGCTGCCTTTTGCAAAAGGAAGGTTCTCAATTACATACTCATTTGTGTCCAAGTTCTGCGCACTCTTTGTGAAGAGGAATGGTTTGTCATAGAAATCCTGATATAGGCGGGGGACTTCCATCATCCACGATATCTGCACTCCCATCACCGGGTCGTTCACCTTATCTGCAACAGGCATAGATAGGCTCACAGACTCGGACACTTCATAAATAATCTGCTCCCATAAGATGGCACTGTTGCTACTGTTCAAGAGAGATTGTCTCACAGGGCTATTATTAGCAAAAATGAGGGACTGGGAAACAAAAAACTGCTAACATGGAACAGTGCCTTTGAAATAACCCGTAAACTGCATTAAGGTTTACACATTGCTACATCATAATAAGCAAAATCCACAAAAAAGACCCCAAGTTTGAGCTGTTTTGTCTAAACATGTTACTCAACAGCTGCCAAGACATAAATGTATGCATCAGTAAAAGTAGGCAACAAGCAAAGCTGTACAGGGTCTACTGCACTTTGCCTTCTTACAGTAACTGGAAGCCATGATCTCCCTCTGCTCCCTAGAAGTCTTGAGAGACCCTCGGACCCTCAGCAGGTCCCCAATTTCAAGATGGGTACTTAATTTCTGTGCCAACTTCAGTTTCTTCAGCTGTTCGACAGGATTAAACCCGCCTTTATTTGACACCTGCAAAGTAGCTCCTGCTGAAATTGACAATAACGAAACATACTTTTATTTTGAAAGGAACTGCTTTGCCTCATATTTAGCCACAACATCCGTGACAAGTGCGAAATTAAAAAGGCAGTACATACAGTTTACTGCTTCTGTATTTTCTCTCCATCGTTCGTCTTTCCAACACAGGCAGTTTATAACACCTGTCCCGTCATCCACTGCGAAATAAAATATATTACTTAAGTTTAATATCCATTATACCATTTAATATTTACAAGAGCAAATCAGGATTTAAAAGAGGTTGGTGTGCTGCTATTATCCATAATTGAATACAGCCAAAAGCATGTGACATACCTCCATAACAGAAGAAGTCCTCCCTCTCTCGCTTATATACAACGGTCCCTAACACATCAACTTTAAAAATTGGGTGACATTTGTAAAAATAAACATCTGTAAAAAGGGAAAATAAGTAAATAAATACATTTTCACTGAAAGAACCAAGACTATAAAAGTAATCCACGATTTTAATTGATTTACCATCTTACTAAATAAGTCAACAGTCTAACAACAGTCTAATTTATTCAGTTCATAAACTACTTAGTTCAACTGCTGTTAGGCCTACATTGAGTTTTAAGTACTGTAGCTAAGGACTGTTTAATTACCTGGGATCTGACAGGACTCCCGTATACGTAAGATGTCTTTGACATAAAGCTTAGCAAAGGAGGAGAAGACGGGATCTAGTCCCCAGAGTAGTGAGCTGGGCTCATGTTCCAGTTGCTCTGTCTGCATCGCATATCCAAAGACGATGGTCACTAGGCAAAAACAAAATCCATCGAAAATGCAATTACGATAAAAGCGATTCCGAAATTCTGTGGCAACCTACATAACAACGCGGAACAGTTAAATAGGCTAAATTAACAAGATGGGCGACATTAAAGAGAAATGTATTCGCCTTAACAAAATATCTCTGAAAAAGCCATTTCCAAGATCTGTATCATTAGATTAAATGACTCTCTCTGTTATGTTCCGGTAAATATCTTACTGCGTCGGAGTGATTGGCGCGTTTGCCTGTGCCGGAAATATGGGTAGCGTCAATAATGAACTTCCGGTTTCAGGATTTCAAAATAAAAGTAATAAAAAAAAAAGAAGCCGGAGACTTATTTATATTTATGAGCATGTCGTCTACAGTATTCACCTGATCTTGATTTTATCATGCTGCAAGCTATTCTTATGTCAATACTATTAATTAAATGTGTTTCAAGTATTCTACTGTTTATGCTACATCATTTTTACTATAAAATACTTTGTGATTCTAGAAAAGTATAGATTACAAGACGATAATTATACTTTATGCCTTTATGCTGAATATATAGAATGCATATTTAAATGG